>CM051496.1:26779905-26794105 GCA_028031935.1 Paedocypris micromegethes
TATATATATATATATATATATATATATATGCTTATCAATTGATTACATTGATAAGAAAAAAAATTGTGCGCTCATCAACGGCAATCAAACACACAAACTCAGGATCCGAGAGTACAACTTTATTAAAGTGTAAACAACCAAACATAAACGTAACAAAAATCTGCATAGGAAATGTTTAAAGTCCACAAAGACAGGAGAACGACACGCGTCTGATGGCGAGAGGCCGAAAGAAAGACCAGAAAGAAAGAGAAACGGAGGACTTTTAACCAACATCCTGTCACACGCGGAAGTCGCCCGTCTTTAAAAAGCCAGAGAAAACGAATCCGTCACGAGCGAATAGAAAACGATAAAATAAAGGAATGCGCGTCCCACCACAGCGCCCCCTGCTGACGGACACGTGTCATTACCCATCACACACCACATGAGCTTCTAACCCAAAGGAATCACTAGCAAACCGTATCAAACACGTCCAATCCTGATCAAATCACTACAAATCTACCTGAGATGTTTTAATGTGTGCGGACACATCTTTTTTACCGGTTTTTTTTTTGTTTTGTTCCCACAATAAAGATAATACAATCATAAAAGGGTCTATGACCACGCGATTCTCAACGCGTTCTTGCTTTTTTCCCCAGTGAGGAAGTTCATCATCATCATCATCATCATCGCACTGACCAAACCCGTAGAATTAGTGACCCGAGGTCCCGAAACGAACAAACAAGACGAAAAGGAAAAGAACGGAAAGTCGCCCGTTTGAAAACAGCAACCAAATCGAAAAGAACGAACGAGAAAAAAAAAAAAAAAAAAAAAAAAAATCACAGACAGGATACGGGTTACAAAATAAAAGTCCCTTCTCGCTCGGGGCCGACTTCCTCTACCGTTGGTCCCCGTGACGCCCACTACAAGGCCACGCCCACCGGCGGCGTGTCACCAATCGCGATCAGAGTGGGGTTTGCGGTGGGCGGGGTCTTTGGCAGTTTCCCCACTCGTGATTGGGCGGTAAAGCTACGCGAGAGTACAATCATACAGTCAGACGCTAACACACACACGCTAATTACGCTTTATTACTAGTCAAATCGAGGTTTTTTTTTCCCGGCGGGCGAGTTCCGCCTCCACGGCCAATTATGTTAGACGCCGTGTTAACATTCTGAGACGGGGGAGGAGCCAATCTGCAAACTCGTCGCGTCTCGTTCCGACGCCATCAAAGCTAGTTAGCCGCGGGCGCTCGCCGTGACTTTTATTTTGGCACGTGCCGGTTCCTTTTCTCACTCTTTGGCAGAGACATTCAACTTCGGTTCTTTGTGGAGCAGCACAAGAAGGCACAGATCGCTACGAGCTAGCGCTAGAACGCCGCCGCCGCCTGATTCGCCGAGGGACTCCCGCTCGTGGTCGCGTTACTTCCGTAGGAATGTCGCAAAACGGAACAACGCAATCTCTTCAAAATACGACTGAAGAGTCGCGACTCGCAACAAACGGCGAGACAGAAACGCCGCTAAAACGGATCGGAACCGTTCCCGACTTGACCGCGGCTAATGGACCAATAAAGAGCCGCGTCTCTTCACGAAACTATTTCCCGCGGCTCGGCGTAGACAATCGTAGCGGTTTGCGCTGGCTCTACATCGTACGGAATTCCTTTGCGGGCGTGGTCGCGCCTCATATACAGTTCATGTCTACATTCTTTGCGCTTCTCCCTCCCCGACGCGTAAAAATCAAACTCATTGGTTTCTTTAAGACGAAGCACAAACGTGAGGTACGTGATGCAGAGGTCAATCGTGGTAAATGAGGTAATACGTTCCGATGAGGTAAGAAATAAGGACGACCTGATTTCCCGCCTGTACACTGAGGCCACCGGAAGTTCCCGCCAAAACTCGGCGCTGCGTTTCCCGCCCTCCGGGGAAACGTTTGGGGATCAGTAACGATGGGGAACGGAATTGTGCGCGCTGTGCAAAAAAAACCCGAGCGTTGCTTCTTCTTCTTCTTCTTCTACTGTCGGTCGGTCACGTCCTCACATTCTAGGAACAACAATACTGAGGTAGACGGTTCTTTATAAAACTTCTCTGCCCGAGCGCATGTACATTCATACACAAGTGAGATGAGGTAGGTGTGATGCAGAGAGAACATGCGCCGAGAAATTCCCTGAGAGAAAACACGAAAACGGAAAAAGATCCGAAGACACAGAGGCGGCGGAGATCCTGCAGTCCCGCGCCGGCCGAGCGCCCTCAGAACATGAGGATCCGGTTGTTGCCAAAGTCCACCGCCACGATGACCCCGTCGGGGGTGACGGCCACGCCCGAGGGGCGGTCCATCTGCCCGAAGCCGTTGCCGTGGCTCCCGAACTTGCACAGGAAGTTGCCGTTGGGCTCGAACACCTGAATGCGGTGGTTGCGCGAGTCGGCCACGATGATGCGGTCCTCCTGGTCCACGGCCACGCCCTGCGGACGCAAGAACTGCCCGTTGCCGGTGCCCTCCGAGCCCAGGAAGCGCGCCGACTGGCAGTCCGGCCTGATGACCAGCAGCCGGTGATTGTTGAAGTCGGTGACCACCAGGTGCCCCTCCTGGTTGAAGGCCACGCCCCGCGGCGAGTCAAAGTGCTTCCAGAGCGCGCCCTCGAAGCCGTACTTGTTGAGGAAGGTGCCGTCGGGGCCGAAGAGCTGCACGCGGTGGTTGCGCGTGTCGGAGACCAGGATCTTGCCCTCGGCGTTGACCGCCACGTCCCAGGGGTAGTTGAACTGCCCGTTCTTGGTGCCCTTCTCGCCGAACTTCAGGACGAACTTGCCGTCGAAGCTGAACACCTGGATGCGGTGATTGTCCTTGTCCGCCACGATGATCCTCCGCTGGCCGTCGCAGGCCACGCCCGCCGGCCGGTCGAACTGCCCCGCCCGCGAGCCCAGAGTGCCGAACTTGTGGTGGAAGGCGCCGCACGGCTTGAAGACCTGCACGCGGTTGTTGCTGCGGTCGGCCACCACCACGTAGCCCTCCTTGTCCACGCAGATGCCCCAGGGACGGCACAGCTGCCCGTCGCCGTCGCCCTCCAGCCCGAAGGTGGCCACCGGCAGCCCCACCGCGCCGTAGCTGCGGCCCGACCGCACCGGGACCTTGAAGGGGCTGCCGTCCACGTGCTGGTTGCAGATGAGGACCGACAGCAGGTGCTCGCCTTCGCTCTGGGCCACGTAGCTGGCGGTGTAGGTGCCGTCCAGGTGGTCCGACACCTCGCCGCCCGACAGGTTGCCGTCGGGACTCATGAGGACCACCGACACGCCGTCTCCGCCCGACAGGCGGGGCTCGCCGTCGTGATCGAAGCCCACCACGGTGAAGGAGGCGGGCTTGCCCTGCAGCGCCCTCTTCAGGCCCTCGCCGTGCGCTTTGGAGGCGGCCGCGAAGGCGCCGCTGCTGATGAGGCCCATGGACTTGATGGCGATGAGCAGCGCCTGGTCGGGCGGCGTGAACACGATGCGGTCGTCCTCTTGCGGCTGCAGGAAGCGGCGCAGGCTCTTGAGCTCCTGCAGCTGGTTCAGCATGTGCTCGCGCGCCAGCAGGACGTCTGTGCTCCGCCCCTCGTCCAGGACCTGCGTGACGGTGGCGATGGTGCTGTCCAGCTTGGTCAGGTTCTGGTGGAGCTTCTCGATCTGCAGGTAGAGCGACTTGGCCTTGACCTGGCGGATCTTCTCCACCTGATCAGGAAAAAAAAATAAACTAAACGAGAGGATTCAAAAACGCACTTGGGTCAAACGGACCGAGTACTGCAACAACAACCAATCGCAGCCGATGACAATAAACGTTGATTATAGCCGCCACTCGTGGATTCGTTGAGACGCCAGTTGCAAGTCCCACCTTTGCTGGCATGGAAGCTCAAGTGTGACGGCAGAACACACGAAGTGGAGACGAGCGAGACGCCGCTGCTTTTTTTTGATGCGATGGCAACCAATCAGACGAACGGAACAATAATCGCGATTAAACGCAAAGTGTCGTCAAATTCTGACGGTTTTGCGTTGGGTTCGGCGCTATGGTACATTTGCGCGTCTTTGCTGGTTTCAGTTCAAGATATTGGAAATTTGAAGAGTGTCTTTACTCCGTTACGACAACACAAAGGATTGAAAAGATGTTTTTAACAACACGTCTCGGACTTTTGTTCTTCTGAACTGCTGTCAGTTCGCTAATTTTTTAAAAACTCGCAAATTTTTTTTAAATCCGCTAATTTTTTTGTGATTGTTGCGGCCTAAAATGCCAAATGTTGCGGCAGATTTTTCAAAAGGGTGCGTGAAAAGTTGCGAGGTTTATTTAGACAGATTTTTTTTTTTAAAGCAGGAGTTCAAAAATTCAACATTGCCCAGAGCAAACAAAGAACCGCCCGTGTGTTCTGAAAATGTTCAACGTAACGGTCAATGTAAAATATGAAATGCAGTGCATCGGTTGCATTGGAAGAAACACCGTATTAGCATTACGCTTTAAAGAAGCTGTGTGAACAAACATCTTCCCGTTAACAAATCATCAGTGAGCGAATGGCGTCTGTATCCTCACGTGTGGCTTTATTTCATCTCGCTGTTCTTTTTTGAGGTCCAGATTTAACAAGAAAGTGGCATAATAAATAAGGCTTTTGTGAAAAGAATAAACGGATGTTTAGAAACGCAAAACATCGGGTGCGATTGGCAGAGAAACCAACTGTGAACGCAGCAGTCAGCTGTTGGGAGTCAGAACGAATCTTTGAAGTGCTAATCTGACTAGTTGAATTGGCGATACATTTCAGGGTTCCTACAATTTCTAAACAATAAAATTAAAGCACCTTTCAATCTCCATGTTCAAGTTTTTCCAGCACCGTACAGTTGTGGTCAAATTTATATTTAAAGCAGGGCTGTCAAAATTAACGCGTTAACGCACACGGTTACTTTTAAATTTTTAATAGCAATATATATATTTTTTTTTATTTGCGCTGATTGGTTGAAATTGCAAGGCCGCAAATAAATGGCGGGGATTGGCTGAGTGATTGGCCGTGATCGCGACATCACAAAATCTCACTAATAGATAGGGTGTGTCACGATTTAGATTTTAAACCGAAATTTAATCATAATTCATGTTTCATCTAAATCTAAAAAAAAAAAAAAATGGAATTGACGTTACGGACAAACCCACTAATTAGCGCACAAGAACCGCTCTACGAAATCCAAAGACGAACGTATCTCACAGCTCCAGCGATTCTCTCCATGTTCAATACGGTTCTAAATGACTGAAGATGTAAGTTATTGTTATATTACACTGTTAATAAACATTCTAAATTCGGCCTCCACAGCTCACGGAGAAGGTCTGAAGAAGATACTGGAAGCTAATTCGAAACCACACAAACGTGAATTTTACTTATTTATTTGGCACATCGTTATTTTTTTGTTCGTTATTTAATTATTTTTTTTACCATTTTTGAAACATTTCGCTTCTGCATTAGAAAACAAAACCTCTTGAATGGAGTTTGTTCATATGTCTTTGTTTTTAGTATTTGTCCTCATCTAGTTTGAGTAAAATACTCGAGTAGTTTTAAAATTCGATACTTTGCTACTTTGACTAGTGGTGACTTTTCACTTGTATCGGAGTAACTTCTACAGCACGTATCTGTACTTTTACTCAAGTATGTCTGTCAGGTACTGATGGAGAGCCTGAAGGTCATTTAGCTTTGATAAGGAGGTCCACCGCACACTGGCTCACTTTAAATCACTTTTTTTTATTATCTTTTGTATCTTTTAATCATATTTTATCTGTGTACTTATGCCGTAATTTCTCTCCCCGTATTTTTTATCACTTGTATTTTATTCAGATTTTACCCCTCTATTTTTATTGTGTTTTACCGCTTTTGTGTTCTTGTATTTTACTGCTTTTGCGTTTTATTTTTTATCCCCTATGTTACATTTTTTTCTCCCCGTGTTAACAGCTGGTGAGGGGCGTGTCACCTTCCACAGCAGCTCGCACTCGCGCTCCTCCAGCGCCTTCTTGTGGCGCAGCGTGATGCTCTTCACCTCAGACTGCATCAGCTTGGCCTTCAGCTCCACCTGCTCGGCGATGGCCTGGGCCTTGTCCATGCTCAGCTGAAACACACACACACACACACACAGTAATCAGATTATTCTGCGGGGGTCAGAGGTCACGCGTGGAGATTACACGACATGTGCTTCAGATCCACTTCCTGTTCGCCAGCAGCGGGTAACGGGATTACAGACCACCGACACAGCTATTAACGCCCGTGTGTGTGTGTGTGTGTGTGTGCAAAACAAAACACGCCGAGGTTTTTTGGATGAAGGCGTCTGCCAAATGACTGCAAAGTAAAGAGTCAGATACTGTAAAAAAAAAAAAAACAAAAAAAAAAAAAAAACCTTCGAGAAAAATTGAAGATTGAAAAAAAACAAAAAAAACAAAAAAAAAAAAAAAAAATTAAGGAAATTCTGAGAAGTTTGCGTTTGATATTTTTGGTCCAAAACATTGTGTGTGTGTGTGTGTGTGTGTGTGTGTGTGTGTGTGTGTGTGTGTGTGGACCAAAACGATAAAGGCGTCTGCCAAATGACTGTAAAGTAAAGTAAAGAGTCAGATACTGCTAAAAAAAAAAACCTTTCGAACGAAAATGTGAAGAATGCAAGCAAAAAAACTTTAACTAAAAAACAAACGTATTTGCAAGCGGGAAAAAAAAATGAAAAGAAAAGAAAAAGGAAAATTATGAGAAATTTGGTTTGATACTTTTGGTCCAAAACGGTCTGTGTGTGTGTGTGTGTGTGTGTGTGTGTGTGTGTGTGTGTGTGTGTGTGTGACCAAAACAAAACACACCGAGTCTTTGGATAAAGGACAAAAAACAGTCTTAAACACTAAATTAATCTTCTACACGTTTGCTGGTGTTAAACATCTGTACACTTGTATGATAAAATAATAAGAAATGAAAAAAAAAAGAAGCGGAGGAAACAGACTGTGGCGGGGGTTGTGAGGACACCAGGGGGAAAAGAAGAAGGTTTTCACGCTTTTCCTAGAAGAAAAAAGCCAATCAATCAATCAATCAATCGATCAATCAATGGCTGATGTGGGCGGAGCTGGACCTCCCTCTGGGATGCATCCGCCTTTTGTGCCGCCCCTAAATCAAACCATCTTTAGCCTTTCACTTTCAAATTGAGGAGCGGCTTTCCCCTCCCCCTCCGCCAGGCCGCCGCCCCAGTGGGGGAGCGCAGCCAATAAAACGCACCCCGCGCAACATCTGCTTTGGGAGCGAGACGCGGCCACACACCCGCCGCTATTGTTAGTTGTGTGTGACGCGTTTGATAAAATTAAATTGTTAAATTAAATTGTTTTGTAAGGGCAACACGTGAGGAAATATTACAATTTTAATTATAATATTACAATTACAAAAAAAAAGAAGAATTTAGGTTACAGCACAAGCAACTAACTCATTTAACCAAGTTAGTTGAACTCGTTTAACCAACGTGTTTTTTAGTCAAAATTCTGCTGTACAAGCACACAAACAAACAAAGAGTATTTATGATGTAGATCACAAACTGAATAACAAAATGAATTAAAAAAGGCAAAATAAGACAAAACATAATTCAACCTTCATATTTAAAGGTAAAAATGTTTTACTTTGAAACGAATAAGCCAAAGAGAATAAGCAGAGAGGCAGCAAATCACACACACACACACACACACACACACACTTCAGGCTATTCCTGTTAATGGATCAATGCAGTGATTTGTTTCCACGCTGAAAGAAATGAATGAAACTATTTTGCGAGTGTCTGTTGATAAAGAGTTTTGCCGTTTAACATGTAGAATTCTAATGTTCCGTGTCACACACACACACACATTATACGTGGTTCAACATATAGTGAAGTGTCTGTTTAAAGTGTATTTAATGGTCAGCATTTAAACATGACGACAAAAAATACAGTAAAGTACAGCAAAAATAAAAGATAAAATATGGATGATACTAAATACGTTGATGACGATAAAAAGATGGAAAACGCAATAAAAATACTGTAAAATAAAGATAAGATACGGAAAAAACACCAAAAAATAATGAAGATAAGATAGAAAATGCAATTTAAAAAAAACAGTAAAACATTAAGATAAAATATGAATGTAATACAAAAAATATGAAGATTTAAAAAAAAAAAAAAAGATTGAAAATGCGATTAAAATGCTGCAAAAATAAAGACGTGGATCAACTACATAAAGATATGAAGGTGACAATAAAAAAGATGCAATAAAAATAAAGATGGAATGTGGAAAAACACCATACACTATGAAGATAAAAGATGCAATTAAAAAAAAATGAAAAAAGATGAAATATGAATAAAATACCGAAAACTATGAAGATTAAAAAAAAAACGCAATCAAAATGAAAATAAAACATGAATAAAAAACAAACAAATATGAAGACGAAGACAGACAACGCAGTAAAATGCAGCCCATACAATTCCACAAACTACAAAGATAAAGATAGAGAATGCAATAAAAACACGGCAAAAACGAAGACAAAACATGAATAAAATACAAAAAAATATAAATATAGAAAAAAGGCTAGAAAATGCAACAAAACTTCAGTAAGTATAAAGAGAAAACGTGAATGAAATACGAAAACTATGAAGATAAAAATGCAATAAAATCACAGTAAAAATAAAGTCACAACTAGAATGAATTACAAAACAGTGAGTGGCGTGATCCAGAGCGGAGAGCGCGGGATTCTCTCGTTTGAGTGAGGAATGTGTGTGTGTGTGACCTCTGACCTGCACGGCCTGTCGTCCCTGCTGGGCGTCGCCGAGCAGCTGTATGGTGAGCGCTCTGGAGTCCTGCAGCGCCTCCTGTAGGTAGGTGAAGCTGTGACCCGCGTGACGCCCCACGCTACACTCGCGGCAGATCGCCACGCCACAGCTGTCGCAGAAGAAGCGCAGCACCTGAAGCACAAAACACAACAACAACAACAACCTGTTATTACACAACGCTTCGGATCGGAGAAATATGTAAAAAGTGCCGGAAAAACCGGGAAGTGCTATTAATGGCGTTAATAATATTTATATAATAAACCAATTTAACTAATCGCATGAGTTAACACGTTAACTTTGACAGCCCTAGTAATTACACAACAGTTCAGATCAGAGAAATATAACAGGTAATAACACAACGCTTCAGATCGGAAAAATATCACAACATGTAATTACACAACGCTTCAGATGGGAAAAATATCACAACATGTCAAACGATAAAAAATGTTTAACTAGTTAATCGCACTTCCTCGACCCAGTTAATCGTGATTAAATTACAAATAATAATATATAATAATTCTTTGGTATTAACAATTATTAATAACAGGAAAAAGTACAGAATCTTGTCATATTGAATATTGAAGTGTAAAATGTAAATTAATGTAAACTAAACACTTGATTAAATACTGTAAACTCAAAAACTGGAAAACCCGGCAAAACCGGAAGTGCGATTAATGGCGGTAATAAAATTTGACGCGATTGAACAAAGTTAATTAATCGCATGAGTTAACGCGTTAACTTTGACAGTCCTGGTAACTACACAGCAGTTCAGATCGGAGAAATATAACAACAAGTAATTACACAACAAAAACCAACCAACTGTAAATAACTCAATCAGCATACACTGAGCATGACGAAACCAGACAGGAAGTGACACGCTGAATTGCGGCAGGTTCTTCCCGTCGTCTCTCAGCTTCAACTTTATGAAACACGCCGCGTTTAAATGCTCGCGCTGCTCTTTCGTTTTATCACTATACAACTTTACGTCACACTAGCCTTTCACACTTTACCGGATAAAGACAAAAGCACCAATTTTATCGGTAAAACACCCTTCACACAGAAAACCGGTATTTACGGTGACATCATCAACTAGCCACACCTTTAAAGCAGCTGCACACACACACACACACACCTCACCGATCCACCTCACACACCGTCGCTAAGCTAACGGGTCGCTAATAACAAACACACCAATGTATCATTACACCAGGTAAAAAAAACGATTTATTTAAACGATTAAAAACTCACACAGAAACAAATTAGCGGTAAAGTTGGAGCTTAATCGGCGAGTAAAACGTTTCACAAGTGTGTAATCCACGGTTATTAGCATCTAACGGAATTAGCAAAGACGAGCTCAGGCGCTAACTATACCTCGCTCTGACAGAAACGCCACGAGGAAGCCCGACTCCGCCCTCCCGTGAGCCGCAGCCCCGCCCCTCCTAAACAAGCCACCAGAAAACAACACACCGCGGCGGCGGCCGAACCGTCCAATCACACGCAGCCGCAACTGCTAAACGTGTCACTTATTTAAATCGTTTAAAAAAAGCCCGACAAAACGGAAACCTTGAGCTTCAAAATGAACGAAAAACGTCAAAACGATCAAATATTTTTAACGTAAATTTCTGAATGGCCAGCGGCGGAAAACCAGTCCATAAAAACGCAAAATCTTCAGAGCGAAAGAACACAATCAAATCGCTCTGTCTGCTGCACAGAGAAAAACACAACTTAACGTCTAACAAAAACCCAGCTCGGCTTTAGTTTGCAGTGAGAAGCAAAGGACTGTGGGAGATGTGGTTTCCAATCGCTGGAATAGATTGTACTTTTACTTGAAAATAATAGAAGCATTGAAGTGATGTCACAAGTTAGGTTTGATAAATAAAGGGGGGAATTGAATTGTAAAGCGAAAATTTACGTAGTTGAAAAAAAAGGGGAGGGGCTTACATTTGCATAAACGTGATTTTTCCTCTGCCACTTTGAAACCTTGAGGTGTTAAATTTAATTTGTATATTAGGAATTAAATCCTCTGAAGTAAAGAGTTTCTCTTGATGCCTCGGAGCCTAAAATCAGTACGAGTAAAATACTTGAGTACTTTTAAAACGGGGAAACTTTATTTATATTGCTGATTTAAACGCTTTTATTTGTTCGTTTTTTTTTTAAAACATGTCACTCCAATTCAAACACTCGCGAGTTGCCGTTTTATAACCTTTATTTAATTTATTATTTCCTTAATTACTTTTATAGAATTTATCATTTATTTTTTCAGCGATAATTTGCATTAAACAAAACTGTGTTCTGCGTTGTTGAGAATCACAAACGGCTAATACACATGTACTAAAGCAGTAATTACATCTCCGTCAAAAAAAAAAGTAGTTCTGCAGCCGCTTCAACGCACTGAAAAAACGTGGCCCCGCCCTCTGACGCGTCATGAATGACGAGGGGGCGTCGACACGTTTCGGCTTCATTAACGCGCCGCTGTTCGAATCGGATTCTTCGCATTCCAGAAGCCGTCACTTCCTGTTCCTGCAGATGGCTCTCATCTCAGAGACGCTTCCTTTCAAGTCCAGGTTCCCAACGCCATTAAAAACATCACATGCGGAACACATGCGCACACACACACACGCACGCACGCACGCACGCACGCGCGCTTAAAGGACAATATGTGGTTTGTGATTTTTTTTAACATGAAAAATAAAAAAAATAAACACGCAAAGCAAAACATTTTCACCTAAACGAAACCATCAATAACAAGCGCCGTTAAAATTCATTTGGATATAAACGCGCTTTGTAGAGGTTTCATGTCGTACTTTGTGAAAGGCTTTTGGTTTAAATGTAGATTTTCGGACCATTTTCCCTGCGTAAAATGTGCTTTTTATGAACAGGGTGAAAAAAAGTCAAACCCAACTGAAAAATAATTAACGAATTAATAATTAGGTCCATTTGTAGACGTGTAAAGTTTGAAACGTGGGAATTGTAGAGTTACAGCATAGTCTTGTAAAAATAATGCTTGTCAATAAAGGGTTATTTTTTAAAAAAATGCTATGACAAATCAAAATGTTACGTCATCCTTTGTTACTTGTCTTTATCTCTCTGTAGCTCTCGGAGATTTAAAATGAAACGTATTATTACCATTT
This sequence comes from Paedocypris micromegethes, assembly GCA_028031935.1. Taxonomy (NCBI): domain Eukaryota; kingdom Metazoa; phylum Chordata; class Actinopteri; order Cypriniformes; genus Paedocypris; species Paedocypris micromegethes. Next base: position 26,791,814 of record CM051496.1, read on the forward strand.
TAACAAAAAATAAATTAAAAGAATGCAAAAATGTATTATTCCAACACCAGTTTCTGAATTCTCAATTAAAAACCTCTTTCCCCACAAATCTGCAAAATCAATAATCAGAAATCATCCAAAATACACGCACTTGTAAAAATGAAAAAGTCGCAATTATTATTCACATTTGTGGGCGTGACATGTCGGGCTTTCAGTTATTGGTCAAAAATCATGCCCCGCCCATATTGATCAAGTGAATTATTCAACTGTTGTGTGGCGTTTCTGCGCGTCACACTTTGTTACGGCGGTGAATCGCTCACAGAGTTCGGTTTATTTGACGCGCGTCAATCTCAGAGCGACAGGCGAAGGCTTTTATTTCAGCGTCTGGGATTATTCTCATTCCTTCAGAGGAACAGGATCTCCACCTTTCAGTGTTTATTACCGCCTCCTTTATTTTACGCTTGCGTCGTTAAATCTTCTGGCCGCACACGTCACAAAATCGCGAGGAAACGTCGCGCTACGAAAAGTGATGCGCAGTAAACTCACAAAAAAAACACCTCGAAATTAAAACCTACAACGTCATTTTAGGATTCAAGTAACACAGAAATACTAAGGGTTTCTCAAACGCTTGGTTACGTGGACGTTACCATGGTTTCCACACCCCCGAAAAATTCCTTTCATACCAGTAAAGATTCCTGATTTTTACGTCGTTTTGCAACACATTTGGAAGTGTTCAGCAAAAAATAAAATAGTATATATATATATAGCAAATTCTTTTTGTTGGATACAATTTTTATGACTCATAATACAATTGAGAAAACCTTTGTTTTTTGTAAAAACAAAACAAAAAAAAAACTAAAATAACGTGCAAAGTTTGTCGCTATTCTTCTTTGATTCAGTTAGAGATTAAAAGATTATTTTCTCGGTAAGTGAAACGAACCAGATCGACAGTTTAGCTTTTATCCTTTAACTAAAATATCTGTAGTTCCTAAGAGTATGGCCAATTACGTTTAAAAAAAACGAATTAACGGGTCTTTAATTGGCCTAAGAGATTACCACAGCTGTTCGCTTTATATAATCACACACTGATAATGCGATAATAGATATCCAATAAAGACAATCAATGTTCAATCAATCATTCCCCCGTTACAAACACGAATAATTCACAGCAATTCAAGCCAATAGATTTGGTGAAATACTGTGGCCCGGTGTTCTGACATATGTTCCTACACTTCAGACTTTCCTACGCTAGTTTAAATTACGCGTTAAAATTACGTCGCTGTTTAGATTTTCCTACTTTCCGCGCTGCATGCGCGTTTAAAATTAGTTATATCTAGCGGTTTCTTCTCCCACTTGATCCTACAAAAATTCCTACCCGTGTTGTTCCTTTTTTTTCTTGAAAGATTATTTTCCCCCAATTCCGCATATCGTCTTTGCGTTGATCTGGAACTAAGAAAAGCGCTATATAAATAAACTTGAACTACTGTTGAACGGACATTTTGCTGCAAAAACGCGCAACGCACAATTCAAAAGCACACTTTAAGCAATTCTCCCTGCGGATGAATATAGTTTTTTTAATTGAATTGAATTAAACACAGGCAGCAATTATTTGTACACCAAGTTGCTTTACGGCATATTCAAACATTGGTTTTTCGTATTTTGCACTGTGTATATTTAGTCATTGTATTTGTTGTAATTCTTGCGGTGAAAGAATAAAATCAAATAACGCAGAAGTCGAGACCTTTTCTTCAAGTTTTCATAAATTGCGGAATGATTTTAAGGCAAAGTGTTTATTGAAAACTATTTTTACTCTCCTTTTATATGTTTTCTACTAGATGTACTATTTATATTTTAGCTTATTCTAGGTACATTTTCTATTCTATGCGACAACGTGCATGCGCAGGGTAGGAAAAAAATTCATGGCTAAGCCCCTCCCATCAGGACCATGTGATGTCACAGCATTCCAGTCACAATCACGCAAAAAAACACTAATCCGCAAGAGGCAAAACATCACAAAACAAAAACGACAGAATTTTGCGCGCATGCGTGTTGCAGCGGAAGCCGCATTAGCATCGCTAGCCGAAGGGATTACAACCCCACAAAATCGGGGAAAGAACAAAAATCCAATATGGGAGTCGAGACTTTTTACTCGCATTTTCATAAATTGTCTTTCATAAAACGGGTGACTTTAAGACAACAACGCGCATGTGCAGAATAGGAAAACCTGAGTGGGGTAGGAAGAAAAATCCACGGCTAAGCCCCTCCCATCAATACCACGTGACGCCACCGCATCTCGCAAAAAAAAAAAAAAAA
>CM051496.1:26819037-26837588 GCA_028031935.1 Paedocypris micromegethes
TATATATATATATATATATATATATATATATATATATATAAATACACACACACACTGTATATATTGTATCAATCGTAATACATTACAATATTAATACATAGGCAAGTTTTTGTATTTGAATTTTAATCTTCTCCCAATCTCTCTCTCTCTCTCTCTCTCTCTTTTTCACTCTTCAAAAAGAATAATTTATTCAAATAATTTAATGCAAAGTAAAAGTGTCTAGGGTGTGATGCACTACATTCTGGTCTTTGTGACAAGATGACGCAAGTTTTCTCATCACGGCTCAAGCCAATTTCAGCGCAGACATGTGAAAGGAAGGAAAAAAAAGAAAGTCTTTTTGATACTGCAATATCCATTATTTCTAAAAACCAGCTTCTAACACTTCCACTAAAAAGAAATGCCTTTTTGGGTTCGCGTCAGCCTTTCAGCAATTACAAAAGTCAAGAACTTTCCCGCCGCGCATTTAAGCTTTGAAACCCGAGCGGGCGAGACAATGAGGAGAGGAAGAGGAAGAGAAAGAGCCGGCGAGAAAGGCTTTGTTTGTGTCGGAATGTTGCCTTCGCATCTCATCACATTCATCAGACCGACTCTCAGAATAACCAGAGTATCAGACAAAAGCATCCCACCGGAACCATCAAAGCCTCAGCGTTAATCGGACAGAAAAAGGCAGGAAATGCGAAATGAAGTGGAAGTGGATGGGTGAAGCGTGGAGAAGAAGGCGCTTACCTCCGCGTGAGGGCATCCAGACCTGTCATTGTTCTCCACGTTCTCCACCCACACAATGCCCACGGTGGAAGACTGTGAGGAGAACACACACAAAGAACTGTGACGAGACCCCCGTGTGGTCACATGACACGCGACACCTCAGCAGGAGTGGAAATCAAACCGACCAGAAGCCTTCGCCATCGAAAAACATCGAAATGTATCGCTTCCTTAGAAACACGACTTTACGCACAAGATGTTGTCTTTTACAACATCAACTCACTAGTCAGACTCAATCTCGCTTCTTGACGAGTGATGAGGAGAGGACGAAAAAAAAACGGGGAGAGTCTGAGTCCGGGAAAGGAAATCGTAGGCTAATCCTGGCACAGGAAACCAATCAATGAGGAAAAGAGCGAGATGGAGGGGGATGGGAGGAAGCGTTATCTCTGTAATAGACTAATCAGCGTTTGCCATTGTGCGCTAAGAAGCTTTTCTCCGATATCGGCATTATTGAGGTACCGAGCGCAATTTTATATTAGTGCGAGAACGTCGGATTACTGTAGAACGCACGCCAACATTCCGTCACTCAAAGTCCATGTTTGTCATTCACGTAGATAGTAAGTCTCGCTTTAAATCCACGACTCGAACTGGAATCTCATTTTAAATAAACCAATAAGACACTTGCACTTTCACGGGTACTGTTTAAGAGTCGACGTTTGAAAAGACTTTGTATGATAAAAAAAAAACACCGCACCGAATTCGAAATATATTAGACGAACAACGAATCGTTCCAGTGCTTCTCGTTTCACGCAGACTTTGATTGCCGTTGGTCTTTGTCGAAAGGCCAGTGCGTTAATATGTGATCTCGAGCTCATTAATATTAATTGTCATTAACAGAAATAGCCGTTAACCAGACAAATGTCTTTATTTTAAAATAGAGGTGCGTTTAAAATCGGTGAGTTCCTTCGCACAGCAAAGACTCTAAAGAATCAGGATGCGAAAAATGACGCTATTTAAAACTCAACCTAATTGACAAGGCTATTGTCCAAAACAGGTGGAAGGTCCGTACCAGATACAATATCATCCACAAACATGATCTGGACACACTACCACAACGTCTTCTACATAAAGATGCGTTTACACTGCAAGTCTTAATGCACAGATCTGATTTTTTGGCCAGTCTGTTTACATTCACTGTAGTCACGCCTCATATCAGATATCCGCGTTTACTCTCATCTCCCGCCTAAAATCATTCCACTGGCTTTCACCATCATGAGCGCAATGACTGACCCTCGAATTTTGCATCCAGCTTCTCTGAAATCGGCAAAAATATACGCGACTGCAATTGATAAGGCAAAGAAAGAGAACGCGGATTTTTAATGCCGTCATCTTAAGAGCCGTTGATGCTTTCGACATCGGTGTCCCGACAAGTGTGGGAAAGACAGAGGAGGCAGGAATGGTGGAACCAAGTCCAGTTCTTTGAGGAAAAGTGGGCAGTCTCAAGTCTCGGTCAGAATGAGTTCCAGTCTACTGTGTTGTGTGAGAAGCTGGGACACCCTTAGTCTGGACCTCTGAAGGTAAGGATGACCATCGGAAAGACCTGGTGTCTCTTTGTGTTGCTCGTGATGGAGTTTGTCCATCGACCCGAACCACAATCACAATTACAGTAATCCCTTGGTTTGAATTACAGTAATCCCTCGCTACTTCGCAATTCGACTATCGCGGATTTTTTTTCTTTAGTACGTATATTCGCGGATTCATTTTTTACCGATGAAACGCGTCAGCTCGGCCACGGGTGTCTCGCCAAAAATACCGTTCAAACACTTTGCAAATTAATATCTCAGCGCGGACGACACGTGCCGTTTAAACATTACTTTAATAAAGAATACTACGCGAAAAAAGTGTTTTAAAAGTCTGAATAAGTGGTAAATAAATACGTAAATGTTGTGCCTCTACTTTGCGGATTTTCCCCTATCGCGGTTGGGCTTGGAACGTAACTACCGCGATAAACGAGGGATTTGCTGTATTCCTCTGACACCCAATCACAGAGGTTTTGCTCATTGGTTGTAGACGAATTGTCATCAAACGACAAATGAAAGGCAACGACTTCATTTCCCACAGCTGCTTTGGGAGTTCCAGACCTTGTGAAGAAGAGTCGAGGAGACTAACTGAAGAACGTAGAGTCTTGAATTCTACAGTTTCTGAGTCTTGACTCAAATAAACAGGCATCACATGACACTTGACAAGGTCGTTTGATGGAGCTAAAGCCTCGTTTTAGACTCAAACTAAAACAAAAGACCGTTTCACTTTCCAAAGCGTCCAAACACAAACAGGGAAACGGTACTTTCTACTGAGAAAAGTCACTAACAATCTAGAAATACAATTGTAGGCGATTGAGCTGGTCTAGGGTTAGGCTTCTGTAACGAGGAGCGATTGGCCACGCCCCACTGGACCACGTGAGGAGTCGTGTGTGGTGGTTTGTGGGAAATGTATTTCTGCATCAGACGCAGTTCTGCTCTACCTTACACACACACACACAAATTCCTGACACACACCTTTATTTTCGATTGTTTCGGTTTTGTTTCTCCTAGCTTATATTCAAAAAATGCTCATTGGTCGGACTTGCTTTTGATTGACATGACAGAAATAATCCTTGGTAGGTTTTTTTTGCTTTAGTTTTAGGGACAAAGACAACACACACACACACACACACACACACACACTCCTCAGAGGAATTCTGTCAATCAGGCAGCATGTGGGCAACTTTTTTTTTTCTTTCGTACGGCCATTTTGTGAAGACGTCCACAGGATTTTCAAGTAAAGACTTACTCACTATTTCAAAAGATACTCTACACTAATTTTATGAAAATGCTCAACATTTCGTGTAAAAATAAACTCCTTTGACGTTGAACAAACTGACTTGATCTTCATTAACCAAATGTCAGTTTAGTGTCACTGTGGAGTAATTTAATGCTTTAATCTTTGGTCCACCTTAATATTTAAGTCCGATTCAAAAATTAAAAGTGTTAATAAACCTAAAGAAAAGAATTGGCTCATTTGTGGAGATTGTTTTCTTCTTGTTTTGCCACGAGAAGTGTAAATTACAATCATTGGTGTGTGTGTGTGTGTGTGTGTGTGTGTGTGTGTGTGGTGTGTGTGTGTGTGTGTGTGTGTGTGAACGTAAACTGGCTGAGTCACAGACACCATATGGATAAATATTCACACACACTCACACACACCACACACACACCACACACACACACACACACACACACACACACACACACACACTCACAGCGCCACGCCCAAAGTCACAGCTAGGAACCTCATTAAACTGACATTAGCGTTTTTTTGCTTTATTAGAACAAAAAGACCTTAAAAAATACGAACACGCCGTGAACAATATCAAGCCTTTACACGGTTTATCGTCAATGAAACAAAAAACATTGACACAAACTCAGATTGAAGTTAATTAAAGGGATTCGATTTTACGATGACGTTTTAGTTTTACAATCAAAATGTGAACTGTATTGGCATCGCAATATGTTGACTATTCGTAATTGTGTGTTAAATTGAATGTAAAAGCGGATACGTGTATATGTCATAACGCAAATATATTGTACATATATATAAAAATATGTCAAGCACGTGATTAATATGGGACTTGCGTCAAAAGTGTGTCACAAAATTTGTCAAAAAATCTTGTCAAAAATTCGTCAACAAATTCATTTATTTATTTTTTGGTCAAAAAAGCGGAACGTACCATCAAAAATCACCTTTAATAGACTGGAAACCAGACTCTTTTACGTGTAATCAAAGGCAGCGAACGCTCTTCGCCTCCTCGCCGTGTGTTTAGTGTTAATATTGTGCGATGAGCAGGAAATGTCAAGGCAGATTTCCTCCTGTGCGATGGACCCCCACAGACCTACACACACACACACACACACTCCTCCTTCCTATTCCCTTTCAACGACACACACACTTTCTGTGGAAACGTCTCCCTATATTCTATCCAGCGAATGGTCCAGGAACGTTCCATCCAAAGGGTTTCACTATATTTCACAATTTAATCCCGTTAAAGTTGATTGTGGCCACATTTGATCTTGAAATAATTGGAAGTGTCATTCTGTCCATCATTACTGTCCTCGCACAACAGTCGAGTTAATTCAGACTGGGATTAAGGGTTTTTCCCAGTGATGGTTTTTTTTACAGGAATGGGAAGAGGAAATAATTCCCGGTGAAGTCACACGTGTTGTCGATTCCTGCACGTCTGTGTGCAACAAAAAAAAAGCATGTTTGGGCTTATTTTGTAGCTTAATATTTTCAGATTGTATTTTTTTCCAGAGAAACACTTCTATTATTTTAGGTGCAAATTTTTACAATTAATTTTTAGACAGTTTTAGATTTTACATTTCGATTAGATTGCAAACAAATGTGTCAGATTTCACCTTTTATTTAATTTCATTGTTTATTTGTGTGAATTCATTTTTTGCACTTCTGTATATTGCTGTACTGTATATCTGTCATATATTTATTTATATATATATCACTAGAATCGACTTTTTGTTATCTATTATTCAAACAAAACAATACCAAAGTAATAAGAGTCACAAGTTAGGTTCTTTAAATAATGAAAATTTGTATTTTTAAGAAAATATTAACGTAATTGAACCAGAAACGTTATGTTTTTAATAATATTAATACCATTTTTTTATTTTGTGCCTGAAAAATATATATATATGTGTATACTATACACACATGCACACACACACACACCTTATTGTTCCTATTGTTCTGTCACATTGCAACTATCTAGTACCGGTTGCAGTGTAAGCGAATCCTCGAGGACGGAATCTACACGCGTGACAAACAAAGATTTGACCTGAGATGAACTTTCTCTCCGACAGTCCGACAGCGACGAGTGACAATCCCAACGTGTGTGTGTGTGTGTGTGTGTGTGTGTAGATCCATGATAGCTGGCATAGTTCAGGTGGCATCAGAAAGTACAGAGCGTCTGGACCAATCACGAGCATCCTCAGCATCCACATTCTGGACCGCGGGCGTGACGAGCCACACAGGTTCTGCAAAGGTGTGTGTGTGTGTGGACTCACCGTGGTTCTCCCTCAGGCATCGGCGTGGTCTGGCTTCCCCGCTCGGGCATGTGGGAGCAGTGAGATCCGTAGCCTCACCCGGGCACAGAGAGAGGAGTGGCGGAGGGGAGGGGCTTAAGTAGCGTGGCAGGTCGTACCACTCTCAGGAGAGCGCTGGCGAGGGGGGAGGACTGTCAGCTCCAGTGGTCTCTCCCATCGCCGTCTCATCTCTGAGCAGAAGAGCCGGAGACAGGGAGGGAATTCTGCAGGCGGGATGGATTCAGATGGAGATTTGCCGGGGTGGGAAGTGTCCGCCACCCCGGGAGACGCTTCTCAAACGGGATTGGTCGAAACCCGGCCCCTGAAATACGGAATCGTCCCAGGTGCGTCTCATTTTGAATCAGTGCGGGACGGATTTCGTCCCGTATTTTCATCGAAAGTATGACAAAATTTTATATCGAAAATTACCCCGTACTATAATCGAAAATTGTCCCGTACTTTCATCGAAAGTAAGACAATATTTTATATCGAAAATTGCCCCGTATCATAATCGAAAATTGTCCTGTATTTTCATCGAAAGTATGACAATATTTTATATCGAAAATTGCCCCATATTATAATCGATAATTGTCCCGTATTTTCATCGAAAGTATGACAATATTTTATATCGAAAATTGTCCCGTGTTATAATCAAAAATTGTCCCATATGTTCATCGAAAGTATGAAAATATTTTATATCGAAAATTGTCCCGTGTTACAATCGAAAATTGTCCCGTATTTTCATCGAAAGTTTGACAATATTTTATATCGAAAATTGCCCCGTATTTTCATCGAAAGTATGACAATATTTTATATCGAAAATTGTCCCGTGTTATAATAAAAAATTGTCCCATATGTTCATCGAAAGTATGACAATATTTTATATCGAAAATTGTCCCGTGTTATAATAAAAAATTGTCCCATATGTTCATCGAAAGTATGAAAATATTTTATATCGAAAATTGTCCCGTGTTATAATCGAAAATTGTCCCGTATTTTCATCGAAAGTATGACAATATTTTATATCTAAAATTGCCCCGTATTTTCATTGAAAGTATGACAATATTTTATATCAAAAATTGTCCCGAATTTTCATCAAAAATTCTCCCACATTTCCGTCGAAAATTGTCCGGTATTTACACGAGACGTATTTTCATCGTCTGGTGTAAATCATCCCTCGCGCATTTTACGATAAATGCTCCTTTTCTACTTTTGATGGGGTGACACTCCACGTCATGTTAGTTTGATCGCTCTTTTATATGGGATCAAGTTAGTGCTGAAAAGATTTGTGCGGACAGGACAGTGTGATTATCATCAACAAATTAATTTATTGATAAATAATGGCAAAAAATTCTAGATAGTCGTTACTAGTAGAAAACCGTTTTCTACTGGTTAATTAAAACAAAGGTATTCCGATTATGAATGTGTTGAAGCGATTACTAAACTCCTCCCCTTCTCCAGTCAATCACATACTCACCGTGAATGCAGCTGACAATCACATTCTCACCAGCCAATCAGACGTGAAACTTGGGCCCGAAATCCAACCGGGAACAAAAATTAAAAATGAACGAAAAATCTGTATGGCAGCTGATGTTTCAGTAGCTTCTTGGAGAAAAACCTGATTGGGTGATACAATACACCACCGATAGCGCACGTGTGAATATGTAAGATAATTGTTGCTTTTTATTCATTTGATCGTCTGGTTGTTGGTGTTAAGTAAATAACTGTGATTATCACTATAAAACACCGTAAAAGTTCCATAATTAAAGCTTTTGACAGTTTTAGGAGGTGCAAGTGTGATTCGGTTCCGAGCACTAGACTAGGCAGCCTTTCTATATGATTACTATAGTAACTTTTTCTGTAAGTTATTATATGAGGTCAATATTCAGTCTAGGCTTAAATTGACTCACTGATTCTGAGTTTGGAATTGAACTAGGCAGAGCATTCCATAGTTCGGGTGCTAAGTATGTAAAGAATCTTCCTCCCTGGTAGATTTTAATGATTCGCTGTATTCGCAGAAAGTCCACAATTGGCTCGAACCTTAACATGTGGTGATCAACCCGAGGCGTCAGTGGAAGTCTACGTGTTGAGACTGATATCTGGGCACCGCGGGCATCATGCTGAAGATAATCTGATGTGAGTCGACTGGGTGATTGACATTTCCCTGAGGGATTAAATCCCTGGAGTCAAACAGACGCTTTCAAACTTCCTGTGACGGGTTACAGGGTTTCCAGTTTGATCCATAGTAATGCTGGTGTGACCAAATGCCGTCCGTAGAAAATACGCTTTGCAAAATGACCTAGCTATTTGTTGGTTAAACAGCGATTTGTTGACGTAATGACAGCTTCTTTATGGAATCAGATTAGTGCCAAAAACATCAAACGTAAATTCCTAAGAAACACAAATGCTTCACAATTATGTTCGTTTTTTCATTTTTTGCTTGCAATCTTCACGTTTTGGTTTTTTATAGTTTTTTTTTTTTTTCGTTTGTTTGGTCTTTTTTTTCCTTTGGATTTCTGGCCCAAGCTTCATGTGCTGGCGGCCCTTACGCTGATTGGCTGGTGAGAACTTGACAGGTGCTTGACCAGGAAGTGTAGGAGGAGTTCAGCGAGTGTACACCTTGACATTCACTGCTTTTTTAATATTACTACACAGACTATTATTAAAGTGTTATTTTTGCACAAAATTGCTAAATTATTGTGGTGGCAGATACTTCAGAATAATAGTACACTGTTGTTTCTTCATATCTGACTATGAATCTGTTTAAGCGCTCGCTAAACTCCTCCCCCTCTCCAGTTCAATCACATTCTCACCGTGAATGCAGCTTACATTCACATCCTTACCAGCCAATCAGAGTAAGGGCCGCCCCCACGTACAACTTGGGCCAGAAATCCAAACGGAAAAAAAAACTGAGTGAAAAATTGAAAGCGAAAAAAAAAATTTCAAACAAAAATGTGAAGATTGTGAGCAAAAAAGAACACGCCAAACGTAACCACAAGCGAAAAATGTGACGCTTTTCGTTTGTCTACTAGAAATTTATGTCAGATATTTTCGCCACTAATCTGATTCCGTACTTCATGTGCTGTACATTGTTAGAAGGGCAAATTTTGGTTCATGCTAATTTATCTTCTGTAAGAGTTTAGAGTCCCTGTGTGATCACTTTCATGCGCTTTAATTTGATTCAGCTGGCTAATTAGTCTTTTAACTCAAGTCATTCTGATTGTTCTCTTCACCTGTGTCTTGTTCTCACGATTGGTTTTGACATTTGAGTTCTCTTTTGTTTGGGGCGGGGTTTGTTCTGGGTATGTTTATCTTGTTTTACTTTATCCTCTTGTGTGTTGCGTTACTCTCGCTACAATCGCTATTCTTGCTCCTGTCTTGTCTAGTTCCGATTGGACGTAGGGTAACGTTCCACTTCCAGCATTCTTGGTCTGTTTTTGTTTGCTTTCTGTTTATTTAATAAAAGTCCTGTCCCTGCATTCCCGAAACGTGACCAGTTCACATATTTTACAATTCGTAAAATACGCTATCACGATATTGTCAAATTGTGAGGTTGCGAAATGGATTCCCAAAAAGCGAACTCTCAGTTTGTTTCTATGGCCAACGTAAGACGAGATAGACGCAGACACGGAACAATAACGTTCTGTGAAGTGCTTTGGATGAAGGGCTGGCTTCCTGTCTTCTCGACTAACACGGCGGGAATATGACGGGAGAATAAGACAGACTCCAGCCGAATGAGAGCGAGCGGGGGAAGGGCGGAGGAAGTGGCTGTACTCGTTGCGTTTGGCTGTAATGGGCTTATTGATTTTGATGTATCTTGAGACGGTGCTGAGGTTAGTAAAGTCAAACGAAACGGGAAAAGAAACGGAGGCATGAGAAGCGACGGATTACAGACACATGGCGATGTAAACTATCGTTTGTCACATCACGACTTGATGTCGCATGATCTCGACCTCGGGAATTCAAACTAGAGGAATTTACACACACACACACACACACACACACACACACACACACACCACACACACACACACTACTACCCCCCCCATGATACCGCCCCCAACCCTACTCTAACTTGTAACTTCAGACCTTAAATCCCATCTGGACTCTCAAACAGACATTCAAAGTTGTCAAAAGCAAAGGTCCCCACAAGTGACTATAAAACCTTACCATGGTGAAAAAACCTATATCATTATAGGAACTACCCCCCCCCCCCACACACACACACACAACCTTTTGCTCTAACTTGTAACTTCAGCCTTTAAAATCCATCTTGACTCTCAAACAGACAATCAAAGTTGTGTGGCCGAAGCAAAGGTCCCCACAAGGTACCATAAAACGGCGAAAATGGTGTAAAATTGTGAAAAAACCAAGCTTTTGGAGACCCTGGGACAGAGAAAAGAGCTTTATAATAATAATAATAATAATAATAATAATAATACATTTTTATGGCGCCTAGGTCACTGTACATAAAGCAGAAATGACAAACAATACATATAAAATACATTTTAACGTTGAAATACATTTAAACACACACACACACACACACACACACACACACACAGAGTATAACGCTTGATAATGAACTCTTCTGTAGCGGAACCGTGGCTATCGTGAATGAGGTCAGCTGATTCTAGCTGTCAGACGTTATTATATCCCTACAATGTTTCAGACGTAATGCGTATAGTGGAAAATACAACGTTTCTTAATTAACTCCAAAAAACAGATCCTTGAAAGAAAATGGGATTTTGTTTAAAGTGGCTAAAAGATTTGACTGAATAGATAAAAACTAACTTACACAATCAACGTCATTCCACTTATTTATATGCTTATAACTTAAATTATAAGCATAAACTTAAATAAAATCAAAAAAATATTACAACTATATTTTATTATAAGCCTATGAATAACAAAACATAATTAATTCTATTTATTTTATAGCACCTTACAAGAACCTCAAGGTCTCCTCGAGGTCGTATTACAGAAAAGGAAAAAAAATAAACACCCACACACACTTCACTCACAAACATCTCATACACATCTCTCAAATTTACCGGAAACGCAAGTTTTTGATCTGCAGATGAAGACCAAAGTTTTTGAAGAAACGTTTAATGAAAACAGAGCAAGTTTAAGGGTTCCGAGTCTCCAGCCACCATTCCAGAGTCTTCTGTTGCATGGCAGTTTTAGTTTGCAGAACTTAATTTAAAAATGTAGGTACTAACGAAGATTACAAAACCACCTTCATGTGGTCCGCTTAGCAGCAGCTAATGATCAGCTTCATGCCAACAGCTTGAATCCTGCCCATCCTCTAGACTCCCTCTGTGCTTTCATTGCTTCAGTGCAGTGTACCGACTTGAAGTCATCCAGTCAAAATCCAACAGATGGTGTCTTCACAGCAATGCCTTCTCAGCCAAGCACAAAGAAGTGTCTGGATTTGCTGAGTGTTGAGAACCATCACTAGGGTAAAACAAGCTGTCTTACTTCACCCTAACCCATTCATCGGTTTTCTTCTGTTTGGTTCACAGTTAACCAGGTACGGGAAACGTTGGCACTGTGTGCAGGTGGCAAGGTCTGTCTCAAAATACAATCTGAGTCTCCATAAGTTGGTCTAAAAAACTTCATGCCATCGAGTATGACTGCATTGACCTTGGAACTCCAAAAAACGTCAAAACCACACAGCTTGCAAACCAAGCAATTGTTGGAGTCCATCACAAAAAGAGAAGAATGACCAAAACAGAAGAAAATGTCTAATAAAATTGGGAAAGTTGCAGATTCTAGTTGGAACAAGACAAGTAGTTCTAGTAGACCAGAGAGCAGCTGAACAGGAGATAGTTCTGTAGACCATTTTTAATTCTCATTGCAGTGGAACTTCAAATTGCAGTTTTTTCTGATGTAAGACAGAATGTTCCTGTAGCAGAGAGTTGAAGTTGGATAGTGCAGTACCAGTTAAAGCTTTGACCTTGATCCTAGCAGCTCCTGCCAGATCTACTCCAGAACCCTTAGAGCCCATTAGGACAGGGCGCTGGACCTCTTCTGTGTCTGCAACCGAGCTTGCTCTACCCTTTCTCAATTCATCTCGTCTCTCACCAGAACAACCGATCAAGACCTGACTCGTGTCCGAGAAGTTGCAGGTTCGAATCCCCCTATAGCTATAGGTTCTGCAACTAAGTGTCCTTGGGAGCCACAGCTTAGGCTGACCACTGCTCCGGGTTTGTGTGTGTTCACTTCACTGTGTGTATGTGCACTTCACTGGATGGGTTAAAGGCAGAGCACAATTCCGATATTTCCAATATTGACGATCTCACTCACTTTACTTTACTTAGATTCAGATTGTTTATTCTGAACTCAACAGGCCTTCCCAGAACTCGGTTTGTCTGTTTTTACTTTGCACTATTCCAATGGTGAATACCAATTTCTTTACCTTCTGTCTAGATTGTCCCTTCGAGTATTTTCTGAAGCTCATGTTCATCCTAACTTAGTTTTGCTCTTGGTAATTAGTCGCCTCAACACTGCCCCATGTGGCTGCTTCTTCTGTTATATTTCCAGAATTAAAGTCTTTCTTTAGTTTTGGCAGTTTGGTCTGTCTTTCTTCTCTCCAAAACACTGACATTCTGCATATCTGTGAGCATACAGTATGCCAATGCATAAAAATGGTGTAGAATTTTACAAAATATATTTTAATTTGACCATTTTGTAAATGAAATTATGTGCTGCAATACTTCAGCCTCACACATTTTTCAATGCGATTTCACTTTAAGCTTTGTGTCTAATTCCCAGCTATTTTTAGTTGACAGGGTAATGCTATTTTTGGAAAATGTTTGTGTCTCCGATTATGATAAAAGAAAGGCGCTTCATAGAACCTGCTTATGCAGTAAAACGTGATGACATGACAAATGCACCGTGGAATAAAAATGGATAAAAGGAAGTAATGGAAGGAGAGGAAATGATGCTCCTAATGACTTGATGCAACGCCCAGTCGTTGTAGTTGTTCATTGTAATAACATGTACAAAGCTCTACTTTTGACAGATATGGTGTTTGAAGGTCAATGCGTTCATTGCAGGAAACTAATATTTAGTGGTAAATTATTAGACATTGTCTGCTATATGTAGAACTGTAATAAATACGTTATTACATACAGGATCATATCAAAAGGTGTCAGAAATACGTCTTATGTCTGAGATGAAAGGTGATAATTGAACATTTTGGTTGTAACTACCTTCGGGGAACGAACTGGAAGCACAGATTTGTGAAAGACGTGTGTTTCGTCTCATCACAACAAGCATCGTTTGAATACTCTGTTGGTTCTGCTCGGTGGAATCCACGACTGACAGGCACCGTTGTAATGCGGCTGTAATTACATCAGGTCTAATTCTGAAGCAACATTGTCTCTTCTCGAAAACATGAAGTGAGGACAATTACGTTTATTGAGGTTTTGCCGGACAACGTGCCTCCTCTAAATGTTTCTTCATTGTTTGTCTTACGACTGCAGAAATGCTTCCAAGAGTGAGGGTTAGGGTTAGGGTTAGGGTTAGGTTTTAAGTTTAGCAGGCGTCACTGTCTCTTCAGAACCTAGTTTGAACAAAATGTATGTGAAGTCCCGGTCTCGACCGCGTCAATAATGTCACTGCACAGTCTAAAAACATTTGTTTGGGTGAATCGAAGCCCTCGATTATTTTAGAGATGTAGATGTATCAAGTAAATATGCTGAGATTGTGGCCAGTAGGGGCCGATGCGAAATTGTGTTCTGCATATCATCATCCAGTGAAGTTACATCGACACATTGAAGACACACTCAAACCTGGAGCAGTGGGCAGCTTCAGCTGTGGTGTCGGGGGCATGTGGGTGTCCGTGTCTTTATCAAGAAAACTGGAGAACCCGCCGGACCAGGATTCAAACCTGCAAGGTCCAGGTGGCAGGTCCCACTCTTGACCGCTGGTCCACAATTAACGTGACTAAAGAGACATATCCAACATCCTTCCACCAGTATATTCACTATCCCTCCTCTGCACATGTCCAAACCATCTCAGTCTGGCCTCTCTGACTTTGTTGCTGATTCTGTGCTCGTTCCTCATTCTGTCAAACCTCGTCACTCCTAAGGAGAAGATCAACATCTTCATCTCTGCTGCCTCCATCTCTGCCTCCTGAACTGTTGATCCCAAGTACTTCAACTCCTGCACCTTCTTCACCTCCACCCCCTGTAACTTCACTCCTCCACCCTGCCCCCTCTCGTTTAGACACATATATTCTGTCTTACTACCACTGACTTTCATGCCTCTTCTTTCCAGAGCAAACCTCCACCTCTCTAGCTCTTCCTCCACCTGCTCTCTACTCTCAGTGCCAAACACAATGTCATCTGCAGACATCATTGTCCAGGGAGATTTCTGTCTGACCTCATCTGTCAACCTGTCCATCAGCATAGCAAACAAAAAGGGACTCAAAGCTGATCCTTGGTGTAGTCCCACCTCCACCCTGAACTCCTCTGTCTG
Organism: Paedocypris micromegethes; assembly: GCA_028031935.1. Lineage (NCBI taxonomy): Eukaryota > Metazoa > Chordata > Actinopteri > Cypriniformes > Paedocypris > Paedocypris micromegethes. The sequence continues at coordinate 26,833,356 of CM051496.1, forward strand.
GCCTATACAGCACATCTCACCATCGTCTTACTCCTCTGGTACATGTCTGAATAAAGGACTTTCAATTCAATTCAATTCAATTCCAGGACTAATCTGACTCCTGTCTAATCTCGGCTATTTCGTCCACAAGGTTGACATATCCTCCCTTCTCTCTCTATCATTTACCTCATCCATCAACTCGTCAAAATACTCTACTCTACTACTGTGTCTACTACAAGATACATGGTAGCTACACTACTACAATAAATACATTCAGTACATGACACTAAAATCTTACTATGTGTAGTATTTTTGTTATTCCAGCTAGTCTACCGTCAGGCTCCCTGAAGACGAACGGGAATCCTGCGCAGGATATTTCCCATTAGAACCCATTACAACGCATTTAAGCCCTTGAGAGAAGTGGTATAGAATAGATAATGGATGACTAGAGATTATATGCTGTGTTGCAAAAAAAAAAAGGAGAAGATTGGTGGTATTCGCAAAAATATTACTTAATAATGTGACAAAGTCAGTCTTCGGGTCTTTAAGCACGGCACAAAATAAAGCTGAATGAGCTGAAGGTTAATTGTTTTAATAAGTGTAGATGAGCAGAGGAAGACCCTGAGACCATGTGCTGTGCAATCTGATGTTTGATATTTAATGTTTGTTCATTGTAAAGTAATTGAAGGCGATTCTGGATTGTATGATTATGGGGACAAATTCTAAAGTCCTGGCCCAAATCAAACTCCATAAGCCTAGTATAGTTAGTTTATTCCAGACAGGCTTCTAATAGTTCTTTGGGATGTTTCTTTAAAAGGGTGTGTCCAAGTAGTGTAGTGTTAGTGTCTGAAACGAACAAGCTGTTGTATAGATGGATCTACACCCTACGTCAAGTCTTTGTTGGTCAGCGCAATGTGTGTATCTGCCTACAGGTAGAGCTGTTTGTCAAGACGGCCACTAGGGACACTCACCAACTTAAGCTTTAAGATGTAGAACCCATCGGACTGGAATTCAAACCTGCAATGCCCGAGTAGCAGGTTTAGCGGGTAGTAGCTGCAATGCCCCACCCGCGGTCCACGGTTGTTGAGACTTGTTGAGTTCAGCTCCTATAAAAGTACAAGTAGACATGTTTGGATTAAAAATGGAGGCTGGAATAAAAGCGCAAAAAAGCAGTGGCGTTTTTTCAGATTTAGCGTTTTAAACGTAACAAAATTGTGCGTTTATAAACGTTTAAGCAAACGACTCTCACCAATTTAAAATGGCATTACTTCCTAGTTATTAGGAATTTTCGAGACATTTCCGAGGTGATTTACCTCTGTTAGCGCTGTTAGCGTTGGCTCGTCCGGTAGAGTGGTGTTAGTCGAGACCTCATTACCCATCATCCCTCTCTCCGAGATGCTCTCTCACCCGCTGTAATTGCATTGGGAGATAAGAGGTGGGCTCTGCATGTTCAGGCCTGGTCTTACTCAGCCTCTTAGCGGCAAATCGATGAGTCCATCTGGATCTAATGCGGAGCTGGACGACTCCTCCGGAAGCATTAGTGCCATTATTGCTAACTCGGCAAGAATTCCCCATGCGCTGGCGTACGCCCACACTCCTCGTATTTATAGTAGCACGGGGACATTCTGATGCAGAAAGCTTGATATGGTGGACAACAACCAGTGATGGAGTGGGAAGTTCATGTTCGAGTTCAAGTTCATTTGTATAGCGCTTTTCTTAGTCCGAGACCAACGCAAAGACACTATGTGAAAAAAGTCTTTAAAAAGAGAAATGTCGATTCTTTGTATGAGTTTTAAAAATATGGGGGGGGGGGTCATTTAAAAAAAAAAAGCGGAAAGTGTTAAAACATTCATTCACAGTAATGCTAAAAGTTAACATGGCATCCACGGCAGACAAACGGAAATGGCGATTATTGCTCTTGAGGGATGAATGACACATTTACAGTTTTTCGACCAAACAAAATGCTATTTTTGCTAAAAAGAAAGAAACCACAAAAAACGTTACAGTCTTTCATTTTTACTATGCAGTGTGGAGAAGTTGACAGTTCTTGGTCTCCATGACAACAGATATGGTGTTGTCTCACCTGAATGATTCCAGGCAGTCGTTGCTTTCACAATCTCTCTTTCTCTCACACTTTCTTCTCTCTTTCCATCTTCTCTCTCGCTCTCTCTACCCCCCCTCTCTTTCTTTCTCTCTCCTTGTCTATCTCTCTCACTCTCTATTTCTCTCTCCCTCTCACTCTCTCTTTCTCCCTCTCACTCTTTCTTTCTCTCTTTCGCTCTCTATCACTCTCTCTATTCCTCTCTCTCTTTCACTCTCTCTATTTTTCTCTTTCCTCCTCTCTCTTTCGCTCTCCCTCTATTTCCCTCTCCATCACTCCCTTTCTCTCTCTTTCTTTCTCACTCTTTCTCTGTAACTCCTCTATTTCTCTCTTTCTATCCATTTCGCTTCCTAAATATTACTATTCCTCTCTCTCCATCTCCCTCTCTTTCATTCTCTCTCTCCCTCTTTCTCTCCCCCTCTCTCTGTCTCTCTCTCCCTCACTATTTCTCTCTCTCTTTCCATCTCAATCCCTATCCCTTTCTCTGTCTCTCTCCCTCTGTCTTTCTCCCTCTCAGGTTCCATGCACATCATTTCTTCAGTTTTGGCTGATTTGAGGCCAGTCTCTAACACGAGAGCGGAGGAGAGACGATGGAGAAGTGATTCCTCCTGCCTCTCCGGCTCCAGCTGTGGTCTGTTCGGTGTCAGAAGTTGTAAAGGAGCCGGACACTGTCAGAACTGACAGACAAAAGCAGAGGAGGCTTCGGCGAGGGATCTATCCATCTCCCATGAAGAGCGTCACAACAGACCCTGAGGCTGACCACTCAACAATATCCCCATCTCACCAGAACACAGGAGGAGACTGAAGCCTGGACCAAGATTAACAAGGCTGATGCTTTACACGAACCACGTGACCATTTCTCACACCCACGTGTTCACCGATCATCGCCCAGCAGTTACGACCACTGGGAACCAAGTTCAAGTTCAGAGCATGTGTAAGGCGCTATTCACAATTTCAACTGTCTCGAAGCGCATGATTATAAAATGAAACTATGAAACTATAAAAACAAAGTTCAGTATGATAGACAATAGTAGACAAATGAACTAAAAGCCCTAAAAACCTCCAGTAGGAATCTAGAAAGGAAATGGAGATGGAAATGGTAATAATCACAGCCATTTTCTTAAAACCTCTCTGACCAAATGCGATGGAATTTCTCGGGCTGAAGAGTTGATATCGCCATCTGCAGGATGCTGAAGGTACTGGACGCTGTTTGTCACGAGAATCACCTCAACGTCAATGAGCAGTTGCACATTTGAGTTTGACTGGGACTGACTTTCTTGTTCGTTTTTTTAGTTCCATTTTGTTCTGCCATGTTGAAATACGTATTGAGGTGTTAGATTTCCTATATTAGGAAAAATCTCATAAATAAAAGACTTTCTTGGTACTTTTCATGGTGGTTTTTTTTAGCCTAAATTCAGTACAAGTAAAATACTTAAGCTCTTTTAACGTTACTTTTACTCAAGTCTTCTTTAAATTGGTGACTTGTAACTTGTAATAGAGTCATTTTTACAGTACTTTTACTCCAGTCAGGTACTCTTCACATTAGCATTAGCATTAGCTCCAGTCAGCAGGGGAAGAGAGATGGAGCTTCTCATCGTGAAGCACCATTGGCGTTTAAAGGGAATGAGAGAAGCAGACGACAGGATTAGTCCGTAATGTCTTAAACGCCTCCCGTGACTCCTCATCCTGTCATCTCCTTCACTGACGGATATTAATTGGCTCCGTGAGGAAACGGGAAAAGACACGGAGGAATGAAATAGCGAGCAGCTACGCCGGCAAATCCACCTCGCTTCCTTTACTGTTCATTTCTAGTTCGAAATTTTGCTTTTGTGTCGACCCCTAGTCATTTCACTATAGTCGTTTCTTTATCATGGTAAAATAGTCCACCTTTGGAAATGAAATGAAAATGCCTTCATTTGTCCCACAGTGGGGAAGTTCCACCTCAACGAACCTGATATAATGATCATCTTGTCTAATTGATATTTTTGTTCAACTTGAAGATGTTCTGGTCTGATGCCAAAAATGAAAACTGTGTGAGAGAGACATGAAGAGAGAGAGAGAGACATGAAGAGAGAGAGTGAGTGAGACAGAGAGAGTGAGAGAGAGGGATAGAGAGAGACATGAAGAGAGAGTGAGTGAGACAGAGAGAGAGA
>CM051496.1:26842698-26858997 GCA_028031935.1 Paedocypris micromegethes
TTACACATTAGTTTCGTACAAGTTGTAACTTACAACTACCAATGACGGCACAGACATTACTAATCAAACACAGAAAGCACGTAAACAGACTGAATTATAGATCACACACTGTGTTCTGCGCTGTGCCTTTAAGAGAAGAGCGGCTGTTTTTAGTTTTAAAGACGCTCGCGAGAAAATCTGCTTGTTTTATTTTGATCAAAGTCTGTTTTCGTTTGGAAATCATGGTTTCACGTAAAAAAAAGAAGAAAAGAATACTGTATTAAGGTGTTTATATACTTATATAAAAATCTAATTCATGAATTATCACGGTATCCACGGTATTGCAAAATCCATATCGCGGCACATCTCAATACCGCTATTCTCGTTAATACCGCTATAGCGCCCAGGCCTAGTTCAGCTGGCTTCTCTCTGCTTGTGGAGACTCACGCTGGAGCATCTTCTCCTCCGCCTCCTCCAGGTGGATCCGGGACGTGGGACACCAGGACGGCAGCCAGCTAGTGAGCCACCACGATGACCTGAAAAACAATCACAAGAGCTTACAAAGTGAAAAGAGAAAGACTGACTCTATTTCAATTAAAGACTTTCAATTAAGTTTTTTTTAATGTTTTGTTGTCACATTCCTGAAAACGTGATGTCATTTTCACCCCACCCACCTCACATCGCCCCGCCCTTTATTTTTAGGAATTAAAAGTGGTAAACCTCCGATGTATTTCTACTCATGTGAGGTAAAGGTATGAAAACGAGTGGAATTCTTAACCATGTCATTTCATACAGGCATTCTTTTAAAGCGAACAACACAGACTTTTTGGATTCTTAGAACGTCAACAAATAAAGAATACTCGGTTTATTAACAAAACAAGAATATCTTGTTTTAATTATTAAACTGAGTGTTCTTTATTTGTTGATGTGTCTTTGTATAAAAAGAATGAAAAAACGATTTAAACATGCAAGGGGCGGGGCGAAACTTCGTGTTTGACATAGTGTAATTGTTTAACTTTGTTTACAATTTAAGAAATAAACGACAGCGGATTTGCATAAATGAACGCGGTGTCTGTTCACTAATAATGTTGTGATCACAAACAACACGCTAAAAAAACGTCAAAAAAAAGTAACGTAAAGTCTGTTTCACCTTCTCAAGAACTTCTCATTAGTTCAGATACACGAAGACCTGAAACAACGCGAGAAATAACGCGACCCACGCTCCACAAACTACACGACACAAACAAGCTGGTGACAGACTAAAACAGCGAAGCTAAAAGTGCGTTTAGTTGTCAAACTTACTCCGTGTCTCTGAAACTCATCCGGTCCGCCATGACCGAACCGACTCCCGACTCTTTTGAATCGGCTCATTGCAACTTTACTCGGAAGAATCGGATCGAAACAACTCCCGATTCTTTTGAATTCTTTACTAATCATTATTCCAAAAGGCATTCTGCACTGGCTAGTGAGGTGCCGCATAAATAATTTAATCGATGCAACTTGCAAATCTCGCCTCGTTTTGGGACGTTTCGTACTGAATCGTTTCGCCACAACGAACATCGGTACAGTGAATCACTGGCGCGTGACGTCACTGGCGCGATCACGTGACTCGGCGTGAACTATGAACTGGTGCACATCGACTGCTTATCAGCGACAAATGCATTTCACAACTCATTGGCATTTTAGCAGGCACGGATTTCATTTTTATTTTATAAATTGTTTATAAAATGAAACAAATCATAAAACGTAAAATAAAAAACAACCGAGGTCCAAACCCCGATTTTCATGCCGTAATGTGTGTTTTTTTCCAAGCACGATCGTTCCACTAATATTTAAATACACGTGGCTTGACTATAAATCTCAGACTGAGTTTGAAGCGTCAGGGCGTGATCGCCGTGGCGTGCGGAGCGTGATGACGTATGAGCGTGCGTCAAGCCTCGCTAACTTTACTTTAAACCTCTCCGCTCCGCCGCTTCTACCGGACTCGAACACAAACACGTCCGATCCGCGTCTGCACACAAATGTCTTTTTAAACCTCGGGACTGACGTCTGATTCGCCACAGGAGCGTCGGATCGAGCCGTGAGTGAACTTCCGCTTATCGGGGATAAAAACGTGTTTATATCGGGTGGCATGTGTTTAATGGTGTTATGTCACGTGATATCATTTATGGCGTTAATGTGTTGTTTACGTGTGTGTGTGTGTGTGTGTGTGTGTGTGTGTGTGTGTGTGTGTGTGTTTCCTTATCGGGCGTGTGTCTTTAGCCCCGCCCACAATCATCTGTCACGCTCGGATTCAGTCTCGTCAAAATGAGTTGTTTGTCATTTCGATTTAAATAATTGTCTTGTCCGAGTTTGTCAACAGACGTTGCGTCGATTGAAATGTGAATCTATAACGCCGTTTGACTGCAGTTAGCTCGCGACCTCAAGCTAATTCGCTACATGCTAGAAACCCGCGTGTTTACTGCCCCCTGCTGGTGTATCACACTATTACACGCGTATCTTATCAGCTCCTGCTGGACGGGGTTTATTTAACCCGCATGTTGGAGTCAGAGGAGCATCAATAGTGTTCGCGGGTCTGTTTGACTCGGGGGCCTTTTATTATGTATATAAGTGTCAGAAATCAAAGAAGTTCCACAAAACTGAGACGGAGAGAGAGAGAGAGAGAGAGAGAGAGTGTGTGTGTGGTGTGTGTGTGTGTGTGTGTGTGTGTGTGGGTGTGTGTGGTGTGTGTGTGGAATGAAAGGGAAGTGTGTGTGTGTGGTGTGTGTGTGTGTGGGGTGTGGAGAGAGAGAAGACAGAGAGTGTGTGAGAGTGAGAGAGACAGAAGAGAGAGGGAGAGAGTGAGAGAGGGGGTGTGTGGGGTGTGTGTGTGTGAGTGGTGAGAGAGAGAGAAGAGAGCGAGGAGAGAGAGAGAAAGAGAGAAGAAGAGAAAGAGAGAGAAAGAGAGAGAGAGAGAGAGAGAGAGAGAGAGCGAGAGAGGAGAGAGAGAGGGGAGGAGTTGTTTTGTGGTGTGTGTGTGTGTGTGTGTGGTGAGAGTGAGAGTGAGATGAGAGTGAGTGAGAGAAGAGAGAGAGAGAGAGAGAGAGAAACAAACAAACAGTGACGGAGAGTCTGAGACTGTGGCGTATTAATGGAGTATTAGATCATAGTATTTGATATTTCCGTGTATTTTGTCTCATTGTTGCAAAGAAACAAATAGTATTTGATCTTTCTGACACTTTTTATCTTCTATTTTGTCAGAAGGGTCAAATTGACCCGAACATTATCATTGTAACACAAACGTGTAGCGGATGTTACAAATATGTCTAAGTGCAACAAAATATGCATAATATGTGCAATACAGCTCAACATTTACATAAAACTTATATTCTATTCCTGTGCAATACATCCCAAAAAAAATGTATACTGTACCTCATACTTCTATTTTATTCTATTATTTCTATTTTTATATTTTCTTAATTTATAGATTTTAATTGATAGTATCAACAATCCAAGGTTGCTACAATTTCGTTATTAAATGTAAAATATAGGATTCTGATTCTGATTGTAATAAGCTCACTAGTGTGTTGAATTATTTCAACTGATATTTTCGTAAATGCTAAAAAAAGCGAAGTAGGACACGACACGACTTCGATTGCGAAATTTTTACGTTGACCGCAGCACGAAGGGTTAAAAACGGAAAACACCAACAGTCGATAGACAAACCGTGCAAAAAAGAAATAGATAACACTGCAAAAAATGATTTCTTGACAAGACAAAAGAACTTGAAATGACACAATACATCTTGTTGATTTCAGACAAGATAAATGCACTTGCTTAGAATTGAGAGTGAAAGATTCATTTGCTCGTTGAAAGAAAATAGGCATCTTGCCAAGAAAATATTTCTCACCCCATTGGCAGGTAATTGTACTTGATTTAAGTCTTTTCTACTCATTTCAATCTAATGCTTTCGATTTTTGTTTAGTTTAGTTTGTCATTTAGTTTTTTTCTTTTCTTGTTTTTTTTTTCATGTGCATTTTTTTGCAGTGTAATAAAAGCGCGGGGGAAAACGTGGCGTAAAAAAGCCAGTGTATATTTTTCCGTCTGGTCTTTTTCGATCAGGGAGGATGTCTAGCGGAGTCGCGGAGGCTCCGCCCTTCAGGCCTCTGGTGGTGCTGGAGCTGATGGAGGACACGCCCACTGACACCGTCGCCTGGTTACTGAGCAGAATCAGAGACACGCAGCACAACGGAGGTGAAGAAAACGCTCCTATTCTATTCTATTCTATTCTTTCGTTTGAGTTTCTCGCTTGAGGAATGAATTTTAAAGATAAAATCAAATATAGTACGTAAAGGGGTCCAGTTTCACTATTTTTTTGTAAGCGAAGGTCCAGAAGTGTATATATTTATGTACGTATATATTAATATATATGTATACCTGTTTGTGTATATATAAAATGTATTAAATGCCGTAATTATGCGAATATAAGCACCCGTTTTCCCCGCACGATTTCATATATTCAAATTTAAGCTTCAAATGAAATTCAAATTTTATTTGTCACAAACACAATTATTTTGCAACAGCGTGTATTTTTCGTCCGGCGTATAAACATAGTGGGTGGGGGAGGGGGGTTGACAGTACAAATACAATAAGATAAGAGATAAAAGCAATAAGAAAACTATAAGATAAGACAAAGTAATAAAAAACAATCAAACATTTTTATTATTTATTTACGTAAATATAAGCTCCAATTTCCAGTGAGGAGCAATCACAACTACATGGAAATACGTTTATTTACTTAGTGTTTATTAGCTCAATAACAGGAATAAAGACACATTCGTGACACAGCGACACTTAGCAGCGTCTAAATAACGTGTTAGAATAAATAATTACGTGTTAGAATAAACATGGTAAATCAGTGTTAATTGGCTAACGACTGGAAATAAAGTCCAAAAGCGTCGTAAAACAGACAGAAAGGAAGAACACAGGCGAGGAGCCGATAGCAGGAACAGACACTGTCAAAACGCTGGGTTTACTTTTTTTTTTTTTTAATCTATTATTCAAGTAAAACGATATCGAAATGATACGAGTCACAAGTTAGATTTGTCAAATAAAGAAAAAATATTATTTTAAGAGAAAATTTGGTTAATCGAAGCCGCAGTGTAAAAGGAAAACAAATGTTATTATTACGATTATCATTTTTTTTTTATCAAACTTTATTTTTAAAATTTTACTTATTATTACATTTTTACTTCATTTATTTTAATGTAATTGTACGGTACTGGACACAGCACAGCGGTGACTGTGATTGCTGGGTCTGTAGGGGCGGAGCTGCTGGTGGAGCGGCTGGTGTTTCCTGCTGATGGTGAGCAGAAGGCGGCGGCTAAGGTGTTGGTGGTGGGCGTGGCTCTGCGGAGGCTCCTGAGCGGCGCCGAGGAGGTGGGACTGTTCAAGGAGTCCCGGGACGGCACCATGAGGGGCTTCACCTACGCCAACAGAGACAGCTTCACCGGCTTCCAGGGTGAGGAGCCTCACTCTTCATCACTCACTCTTCATCACTCATCACTCACTCTTCATCACGCACTCTTCATCACTCCTCTCATCGCACTCTTCATCACTCATCACTCACTCTTCATCACTCACTCTTAATCACTCATCGTCACTCTGCGTCACTAACTCTTCATCACTCATCATCACTCACTCTTCATCACTCATCACTCACTCTTCATCACGCACTCTTCATCACTCATCACTCACTCTTCATCACTCACTTATCATCACTCCTCACTCTTCATCACTCACTCTTCATCACTCATCACTCACTCTTCATCACTCATCGTCACTCTGCGTCACTAACTCTTCATCACTCGTCATCACTCACTCTTCATCACTCACTCTTCATCACTCATCACTCACTCTTCATCACTCATCACTCACTCTTCATCACTCACTCTTCATCACTCTGCGTCACTCACTCTTCATCACTCACTCTTCATCACTCTGCGTCACTCACTCATCATCACTCACTCGTCATCACTCTTCATCACTCGTCATCACTCACTCACCATCACTCTTCATCACTCATCACTCACTCTTCATCACGCACTCTTCATCACTCCTCACTCATCACTCACTCTTCATCACTCACTTATCATCACTCCTCACTCTTCATCACTCACTCTTCATCACTCACTCATCACTCACTCTTCATCACTCACTCATCTCATCACTCATCACTCACTCTTCATCACTCATCACTCACTCTTCTCATCACTCCTCATCACTCACTCTTCATCACGCACTCTTCATCACTCATCACTCACTCTTCATCACTCACTTATCATCACTCCTCATCACTCACTCTTCATCACTCATCACTCACTCTTCATCATTCACTCTTCATCACTCATCACTCACTCTTCATCACTCACTCTTAATCACTCATCAATCACTCATCTCATCTCATCACTCATCACTCACTCTTCATCACTCATCACTCATCACTCTTCATCCACTCATCACTCACTCTTCATCACTCATCACTCACACTCTCTCTCATCACGCACTCTTCATCACTCCTCACTCACTCTCTCACTCATCTCACTCTTCATCACTCATCACTCACTCTTCATCATCTTCACTCTTCATCAACTCATCACTCACTCTTCATCACTCACTCATTTAATCACTCATCGTCACTCTCTCTTCATCACTCATCACTCACTCTTAATCACTCATCACTCACTCTTCATCACTCACTCTTCATCACTCATCACTCACTCTTCATCATTCACTCTTCATCACTCATCACTCACTCTTCATCACTAACTCTTCATCACTCGTCATCACTCATCACTCACTCTTAATCACTCATCACTCACTCTTCATCACTCACTCTTCATCACTCCTCACTCTTCATCACTCTGCGTCACTCACTCTTCATCACTCTGCGTCACTCACTCATCATCACTCACTCGTCATCACTCTTGATCACTTGTCATCACTCATCACTCACTCATCATCACTTTACTCTTCATTACTCTTCATCACTTTACTCTTCATTACTCTTCATCAGTCATCACTCTTCATCACTCACTCTTCATCACTCACTCTTCATCACTCGTCATCACACGTCATCACTCATCACTCACTCTTCATCACTCACTCATCATCACTCATTCGTCATCACTCACTCTTCATCACTCATCATCACTCACTCTTCATCACTCACTCTTCATCACTCACTCTTCATCACTCATCATCACTCACTCTTCGTCACTCACTCGTCATCACTCACTCTTCGTCACTCTTCATTACTCTTCATCAGTCATCACTCATCACGCACTCTGTCTTGCACTATTGCACTTGCACTAAAATGCAGAGCACTATTTGGACAGTGGCTGACACACTTGACTTTGACTTCAGGAGATGGCTGTGGGTTTCTCAGCGATGCGGAGTGTCAGTTCATCATCAAACACCAGCTGGACACGCTGAGGGCCAAGAGTGAAGAGCATGTGCCGGGTTACTCCAAACTCAAGCTTTATCCCGGAAAGTCCATCAGTGAGTCTCTACACTCTTCTACTGTCGCGATAATACATCAGAATTATTTCAAAAATGTGTTATATTAAAATGAAAATCTTCACTTTGTCATTTTAATCACATTTGAGATATTTTGCGAAAACAAACAAAAAAGACCCAAGTTGCGCTTCGTAATAGTCGAATGTCAATATTAGTTTATGTGCCGTGAATATAAAACATGGGGAAAAAAGCGTAAGCGTAAAGCGAAAATAAATGCACGCGCGACTCGGAATGATTCGCTCACGACTTATTTGCGTCAAAATTTGATGTGTGTGTGTTTTTCTTAACTGGGGAGCAAACAAGGATAACGTTAATTGTTATTCTTTTACTTTAGTACGACAGTGCACATTTTTACTGTTTGTTTTTTTTTTTTATACCATTTTTTTCCCATGACTGTTATATAACATGTTTTTACATGTTTTTGAATCGTATTATAAAAAGAAGTGTCTGAATTTACGTGTGATCTGAATTTGGAGCAGATCAGGACATTTATGTATTAATTGCGTCCCGGTTTAATGAAATTTATAATTAGAAAATTATAATAATTTTGTAATCTGGGGTGACACTGTATTTCAATGCTGCGAAATAAGACAATCCGCATTATAGTATCCGCAAGATACTTTGCTACTTTGACTCAAGTCTTTTTGAAAGTGGTGACTTGTTACTCGTATTGGAGTCGTTTTTTCAACAAGTATCTGTACTTTTACTCAAGTACGGCTGTCCGGTACTCTTTACACCCCTGTTGGAAAAGTCTGCAAAAGCTGCACCCGACAAAAACATATCAAAGTGCAAAATATATAATTAATAAATGATCATGTGCTCAAATTGTGGCAGGAAGGGTGGAAACGGAATTCACAAAGCAAACTCTTTGATAAGTGACTTGCCGCGAGGAACAGATAGTTAAACTCTAACGTTCGCTCGTTGGAGAAGAAGCTCCAGAATGGCAGAATTGTGATGTGGTTTTAAGCGTTAAACACGTGTTCTTAGAATGTCCTGTTTCTAGAAACCACGAGACTTGACCCGAGAGACGTCGAAAGAAGAGTTTGTATCAAAAATACATCCGATCAAACTTGTTTAAATATATTTATGCACAGATTTCCCTGGAAACTGTTGCTTAATCTTGTCCTGACACGACACAATAGTGTATATTTTCTATATGCAGTGGCGCCTCTCTTAACAAAATTCCATTAAATGGAAATTTCGTGAAGTGGACCGCGTTTTGCATGTACAAGCCCTAATCTTTTTATCCCTGATCCTTAAAACATTTATACTGTTTTTATAAATGATAAAATATTGGTAATCAATGTTGTTTCTGAGGAGAAACGGCATTAACAGGCAGAGAAGACCCAACAGAATTTTGATCGGCAATCGCACAGAACGCACAAAAACGTGTACTCGCTTAAACTTGTCGCCTTTCGTTTTGTGAAATAATTTCTTTAAAAAAATTAGAAATCAAAACTTTTGTTACATGGAAATTCTGTTAACAGAGTCATTCGTTAAGAGAGGTACCAGTGTGCAGCAGTGCCTCACCCTACAAAATTAGTTTGTGCCGAGACCAGTTTCGGAAAGTGGAAATTTCTAAACGGGACGTGATTTGCATAAAACGACGAGACGATTGGTGGATGACGATCCCACACAAGTTATACTGAACTGACACGATCACGAACAATATTGTTAGTTGCATTTTATAATCTTCTTCTTCTCACCACTTTTCTACTTTACTATCTGGGTGCTCATAGTGAATAACAGTTATCACTGAGGCATTATTAAAGCTTCAAATGTAATTCTAATTATAAAGATGCAAAAAGGTCCAATACTGACGAGAAACTCTAGCGTTTTGGATTAACGCAATGTACCAACTATTGCCTTTTGTATCTCGGAAAAAAATCCCAACTTGACGCAGTTCGTGACGTGGAACTTTCGTAATGTGGGTCTTTTGTGAGTTGAGGCATTGTTGCTTTGTACTTTTGTATCTGCCATGAATTGGCCTCCAATAAATGAAATAAAACTAAAATCGTTCTGTGTGCAGTGAGGAGATTACAGTCCAAAGGCGTCCTGGTCCAGTGCTTCCCTCTGCACAGCCAGGAAGATCTCAAGAGACTGTCCTTCAGCTGGTACAAGAAGTTCCAACTGTCCGTCCAGCCGCTGGGTGAGTCAGAGCTTTACTGACCCGTCTGATGCGGGTTTGATTACAGGGAAAGTTCAAGTTTATTCGTATAGCGCTGTTCTTAGTCCCAGACCAACGCAAAGTCGCTATGCGGAATTAGGAGAAAAAGAGTCTTTATAAAAGAAAAAGTTCAGACTATGGGCTATGAGCAGAAGAACAAGCTAGAGAGCGACCGTGGCAAGGAAAGCAAAAGCTCTCTGCTGGGGTGAGAGGAAATAAACCTGGGAAGAACCCGAGTCTCTGGTCTCCTCTGGCACGCTAACACTACAAAGTCATTGGTGAAGATGAAGGCGTAAGTTGTGTCCATCCATCCATGTTCTGAGCCTCTTTTCTATCTCCGGGTCACTGGGAGCTGTAGTGCCTGTATAGTGCCACCCACTACGCCCGCAATACACGACGTAAAGTCACGCTTGTCAACGCCGCTTACAACAGAAAGCAGAAAAGTGACATCCAGTAGAAGGAAGGGAATCTGGAATCGGTGAAACTGGTTTCCCCACTGAAGCTGGGATCTTCCCCCAACTCACAGCTCCACTGACTAGACCAGGGTGGTAGTTCCTCAAGCGAGGAGAAGTTCCACCTGTCCTCTACGGTTAAGAACAGACCTCAACGTATCGACTGGAGAGATGCGGCGATGAGATGTTTTTTATCGCTGACTGGTTTCTAGCACTCTTCTGCTTTCTTGCGGAGGCAGACGAGATCCGGCGCTACTTTGGCGAGGGCCTGGCGCTGTACTTTGGCTTCCTGGAGTACTTCACGCTGGCGTTGGTGCCCATGGCGCTGGTGGGGATCCCGTACTACCTCCTTGACTGGGAAGACTACGACAAGTACGTGCTGTTCGCCGTCTTCAACCTGGTGTGGACCACGGTGTTCCTGGAAGTGTGGAAGAGGAGCAGTGCCACGCTGGCCTACGGCTGGGGGACGCTGAGCCGCAAGAAAGCCTTCGAGGAGCCCAGGCCAGGCTTCCACGGGACGCTGGGCTTCAACCCCGTCACCGGCCGAGAGGAACCCGTCTATCCCAGCTCCAGGTACGCCCAACTGTTCACGTCCCACAGCTCTGTTACCGTGTAAAAAGAGTGAAGAGTAACAGAGTGAAGAGTAACAGAGTGAAGAGTAACAGAGTGAAGAGTAACAGAGTGAAGAGTAACAGAGTGAAGAGTAACAGAGTGAAGAGTAACAGAGTGAAGAGTAAAACTGTGATGTGGTGTTTAGGGAGGGGGTTTGTTCACTCTTGCTACAAAGAAGGTGCGTATAGAATTACTTAAAGAATTAGAGCTTCATTATTGCTTTTAGGAGCCAAACAAGTGTGAAAATGAAACGTGAATTTTTTTTTTACTGAATTTTTTACGTGATTTAGTATTGGAGGTATTTCACATGTTATTGCTAAACATTTACCTATTTTCATTGATATTTGGTGTCCTAACAAAAGGGACACGTCTCACCTAAACATTTCACTAATAATTTTAGCCATAAATAATCAAATTAAATACGTCTCGCACTGCAGCCCACAGAACTTTCGTCCTATTCGCCGCCATTTTTGCGATAACTGCACAATGCACTTCGGCGATCGGACGCCACTAGAGGGCGTGGCTCTAAGATCACGACAACATGGTTGATCCGTTTTAGCATGTCAGGGGTTAATAAACACAGCGCGTGGGAAAATTCGATGAGGCGCAGTACACAGACGAGGACGTCAGGTTAAGACTTTATTTATGTTTATTTTGTTTTTTTTTTTTTAGATGTTTTAATACTGAAATGAGACTAGTCATTGCAATCTTGGAACGAATCCAAATTAAGTAAGCAAATAATTGTAGAATTGTAGCAAATACACATTTCCCACGTTAGTTAAGAGACGCTTTGTGTTTGAGTGGAACTTGAGGCTGAAGTATTGTGACAGAATTCTGACTTGATACGCAAACCTCATATGCGACGTGCTAAAACATCTAGGAAAATCATCACAGCTTGCGCGGTAAAGACAACAGCGACAATTTCTTTTCAAAGTGCGATAAGAGGGTTGATTTAATGACCAAAGCGACATTGAAAATTCAGCTTCAGAAAGTCAAACGATTGCACAAATTGCGTTTCAGTAACCGTTTTAGTTTCAGTGCATCGCCGGATTCTTTATTCCACGACGTCTTTGAAATGTAAATGTGTGGTGTGAAATGTAACTACGGTAACAGAAGTGGATCAGCCGATATCGCGTCAAGACAGAAAAGTAACGGAAGCGTCGACTAGGTCTTATATTCCAGTGCCGCCTTAACAACCAAGAGCAGGGAAGTGGTAAAGTTTGGAGTATCTGTTGTACGTTTGTTGTTGGTTGGCAGGCGTCAGCTGAGGATCTACCTGGTGTCGGTGCCGTTCGTGGTGCTGTGTCTGTACCTGTCCTTCTGCTTGATGATGCTCTACTTCGACATGGAGAACTGGGCCATCCACCAGTACGAGGACCATCCCAGCGTGGCCACCAGCCTCCTGCTCCTCCTGCCGGGCGTGGTCTACGCCGTGCTCATCGAGATCCTGAATCTTCTGTATCGCTACGCGGCGGAGGTTCTGACGGGCTGGGGTGAGCTCCGCCTTCTCTCGCTGTCGCTTTGACGTCGTGCGGGTTTGTGAAACGTGTGTTTTTGACGCTCAGAAAACCACCGGCTGGAGTCGTCCTATCAGAATCACCTCGTGCTGAAGGTTTTGGTGGTGAGTGTCTTTAAATCTGCCGTGTTCACGCGACAGTATAATCACGCGGTTTTTTTTCTCCAATTTTAGCGGCTTTAATCGGCGATTTCAAATGCGCACGTGAATATAAGCGCCACATTTCTAAATAAATGGAAATACTTTTGTTTACGTTTAAAAAAAGAGAAAATCAACGTAATTGAACCAATAACGTAAAAAAAACATTTCGTTTTTTTTTTTTTCAGAAATTCTATTTTGTGCCTGAAAAGAATCAGCAGGTGTGTTGGTGTCGTTTTCTTTTCAGCGTATTGTCTTTTGAGTCGAACACTTGCGGATGCTTATAATCGGCGATTTAAAAAAAAAAAAACACGTACATTTACGCGCTCATTTTTTCCACATTTCAAGACGGGAGCACTCACATTGCTGTAGCTTATATTCCAGTAGGTACGGCAGGTGTGTTGCCCTCGTTGTTCTTTTCCTCTTATCGTCTTATGAATGGCGTTTTCCTAAACAAGCGGAGGCGTTACATCTCCAGGTTCCCCGTTCAGACGTGTGTGTTTGCTTTTGCCTCCCAGTTTAACTTTGTGAACTGCTTCTCCTCGCTCTTCTACATGGCGTTTGTCCTGCAGGACATGATGCTCCTGCGGCAGGTGAGCTCCTCACTCTCTCTCACACACACACACACACACACCAGGGGTGTAAGGTACTTGAGTAAATGTACTTGGTTACTTTACTTAAGTATGTATTTGGCTACTTCGTACTTGCACTGAGTATCAAAAGTAGAAGCAACTTTTACTCTCTACTCCACTGCATTTGTGTTTGAGTAGCAGTACTTTTCACTCCACTACATTTGAACGGACACTTATCGTTACTCGTTACATTGTGATTGTGCGCGACAGTCTGGAATTGATTTATACCGCGGTTCATTTCTCGGGCGGACGAGGTGAATATCGCCATCTTTAGGCTGCTGAAGGTAATGGAGGCTATTTGTGAATTACAAACCACAAGAACACGAATTAGGGGCGTAAAAATGTGTTTTACAAACGTTAATATATAATATATAACTTTATATAGTACATATAAAAAAAATGATTAATCTGATTAGTAGATTATATATTATATCTACTTGCAAATTTAAGTGATTGAGACTGACTTTTTGTTCTTTTTATCTACTTTTTTTTCCCTTTTTTATCCAGTTAAATTCTGTTTCTGTCTTGGAGAACAACAGTTTGTTTTCACATTTCTTTTTTTTTGGGCCTATATTGAGCACGAATAAAAATACTTCTTAATACTTAAGTTCTTTTAAAATGGGATACTTTGCTACTTTGACTCGTCTTTTTTAAATGGGTGACTTGTTACTTGTAATGGAGTAATTTTTACAGTAAGTATCTGTACTTTTACTCAAGTATGCCTGTCCGCTGCTCTTCACACCCTCTTCTTCTCCTCCAGAGTCTGGCCACGCTGCTCATCACCTCACAGGTTCTAAACCAGCTGATGGAGGCCTTCCTGCCCTACTGGCTCCAGAGGAGGAGGAACAAGAAGATCCACAAGCGTGTGAAGAAGACGTGGGGTGATAAAGAGCTGGCTCTGCTGGAGCAGGTGCAGCGCGAGGCTGGCATGAACACCT
Source organism: Paedocypris micromegethes (assembly GCA_028031935.1). Classification (NCBI taxonomy): domain Eukaryota; kingdom Metazoa; phylum Chordata; class Actinopteri; order Cypriniformes; genus Paedocypris; species Paedocypris micromegethes. Next base: position 26,856,690 of record CM051496.1, read on the forward strand.
ACCTGGTACCACAAACGCCTTTCATTCTACCTTTTAACGCCATTACGGTTAAGAATTGTAATCGAAATTAAGTCACATTTTTTTTTTTTCGCCCTCATAGCTCTCCGGCATGTTTTGTACAATCAATATGCGCGCGTTTAAAGTGAGAGATTTTGGAATAAAGTAATGCGAGTTCTGTTCTCGCCACTACGTTTTCTACCGTTTCTGTTTGTCGGTGTTCATGTTCATTATGTTCGCTTCTGATCTCGAGTATACACAACTGCAGCCTTTTTCCGTTTCCAAGCTGTAGAACTTTCTTGTTCAAAGTATAAACGAGGAAATGTAATCAAGTCTAATTTTAAACAGACGTCTGACTTTTTAAAACAAAAAGGCAAATATAAATATACTAGGGCTGTCAAAGTTAACGCGTTAACTCGTGCGATTAATTAAATATGTTTTCTCGCGTCAATTTTTATTAACACCATTAATTGCACCACCGGTTTTTCCAGTTTTGAGTTTCACTTCAAAACCATTCAGTTTGTATGTGTACAGTATTTTGCAAAGCTGAAATCGCGCCGCACTAATAGAAAGAACAATTATTACATACTTTTTACAAAATACATTATTACATATCCGTGTTCACTTTTCCTCGATAAAATCTACTTTTTAATGTATTTTTTATTTTGACCGCCTCACCCTTTGTTTTCTTTAGTCAAAAACGGTATATTACAGTTGTTAAACTAGTGTTTATTTTGTGTTGAGTTGACATGAATTAATGTTTCACACTCCAATATTCAATATTACACATTTCTATACTTGTTCTTCTTATTAATAATTGTTCATTTGTAATAAATAATTATTAATAATACATAATACGTATCATTTGTGATTTATCGCGATTAATCACGATTCATTTGGTTGGATCGTTTGGCAGCCCTAATATATATATATACGTATAGTCAAAGTTCGAGTCAAAGTTAACGCGTTAACTCGTGCGTTTGCATTTTTTGGGTCGCGTCAGATTTGATCATCGCCGTCAATCACCGAGTCAGACTGGATCTAGTGTGTGTGTGTGTGTGTAGGGCACGTTTGACGACTACCTGGAGCAGCTGCTGCTGTTTGGCTACGTGAGTCTCTTCTCGTGTGTGTATCCTCTGGCGGCGCTGCTGGTGCTGCTCAACAACATGACGGAGATCCACGCAGACGCCTTCAAGATCTGCCACAACTTCAAGCGCCCCTTCTCTGAGCCCCACGCCAACATAGGGGTGTGGCAGGTCAGCTGATCCAGCACCAGCCAATCAGCTCACGATACTAACACACACACACACACACACGACTTGTTCTGATTAGAGATCTGTCTCTCTCTCTCTGTCTGTCTATCCATGTTTCTATCTATCTGTCTGTCTGTCTGTCTGTCTGTCCATCCGTCCATCCATCCATCCATCCATCTATGTTTCTATCTGTCTATGTTTCTATCTGTCTGTCTATCTATATATCTATGCTTCTATCTATCTATCATTCTGTCTATCTATCTACCTATCTATCTGTGACTGTCTGTCTTTCTGTCTGTCCGTCCATCCATCTGTGGCTGTCTTTTTCTATCTATCCATCCATCCACCCATCTGTGGCTGTCTGTCTTTCTGTCTGTCTGTGTGACTGTCTTTTTTTCTATCCATCATCCATCCATCTGTGGCTGTCTCTTTTTCTATCTATCCATCCATCCATGTACATATCTACCCGTCTGTCTGTCTGTCTGTCTGTCTGTCTGACCAAGACCAACTGAAAGCTGCTATGCAGAATTGGGGAAAAAAAGTTGGGTGCAAGTAAGAGTAAAAAGTAAAGTATACTAACAAGTAATTGTAGTATTTCATGACATTTTGAGTGAAACTTCATTTTCAATACAAAGGAGAGATAATGACTATAATGTGGTCTGAAGAGCTTTAACCAATGACAAGTCTTCTTTAGTGTGTCCGTGACGCAGATCAGAAACGAGATGATTGACACGTGTGATGATGATGATGATGGTGATGCGGCGTGTCTCTCTCTTCAGCTGGCGTTTGAGACGATGAGTGTGATGGCCGTGGTCACTAACTGCGCTCTGATTGGTCTGTCTCCTCAAGCCAGAGCGTATTTCCCCGACTCACCCACCCGACTCATCCTCACTGTGGTGGCCATCGAGGTGAGACACACTCTTCACCAGCAGGGGGCGCCAGATCATATCCAAAAAATTTGGGAATGTAGGGTTCAAAATGTTCTCATTGGAAGCGTAGAATAATGTGAAGTGAAATGACGTAAACACTTATGAAAACCATATGACGTGTTTTTTTTT
>CM051496.1:26868820-26881393 GCA_028031935.1 Paedocypris micromegethes
AAAAAAACGAACAAAAATGCTTCATATTTACGTTTGTGTTTTTGCATTTTGTTTTCGCTTATTATATTCTTTTATATAGAAGATTTTGCAACCTTCACGATTTCGTTTGAAACTTTTTTTTTCCCCCGTTCAGATTTTCCGTTCGTTTGATTCATTATTTACCATTATTATTATTATTATTATTATTATTATTAACAACAACAACAACAACATAATAATAAAAATACTAAATAAAATATGTAAACATAATAATAATAATACATTTCATTTGTAAGGCGTCAATCGGGACCTCTACACAAAATCTCTGCACATTATTTCGATGTGTAGAAACAAAACAGGACATTGTGCTTTTAGTAAAAATAAATAAATATTAATAATAAAACTAAAACTTTTTGCCTTCTTTTTGTCAGCTGAAAACAAAACAACTCAATTAGGCACTTAAAATGAATCGCATGCGTTAACTAGTTAACTTTGACAGCAAATCTCCGTCTGTCTCTCTCTCCCGGCATCACGTGGGCGTGGCCTGTTTCGCATCTCATTATCTTACTCGACGATGGCTTCTCGCTCGGCGATGTCTCCGAGCACCATGCGCTGGATGATGCTGTTGTGCTCCTCCTCCGACAGGTTCTTGTGGGACACCAGGGGCGTGGTGAACTTGGTGGCGGGAGACGGGTCGACGCCCTGCAGCCAGGCGTGGCTCTCGATGTCCTCCAGCGACGCCCGGCTCTTGGGGTCGCGCTGCAGCATCCGGTTGATCAGGCTGCGGGAGAAAAGAGTCGCTCGCTTAGTTACCACAAACTACACAAACAGACTTTACACACGTCTGGTTCACGCTTTATAGGCTCCGTCTATAAAACATGCTGAATAAACGTCATTTGGGCCGTGCTCAAAATACGTGCTGCGATACGGTTATTATTTACTGCACAGTTATTGTCTGTCAAAGTTAACTAGTTAACGCATGCGATTCATTTTAAGTGCTTAATCAAGTAAAAAAAATTTAACGCTATTAATCACAGTTGCGGTTTTTTTCACCTTCGGTTTGGTGAAAATGCAATGCCAGAGCGCCGCGCTAGTGTCACCCAGGTGTGGCTCATTATGATCAGAAGAGTCTCATTATGTGAATAAAGAGTGACTCGACCTCGGAGGGTTAAAAAACTAAGAAAATATATTGCAAATTGAACAAAAAGTATACTAAATGATTTAAACTAGTGTATATTTAGTGTAGAGTTTACATTAATTTACATATTACACCTTATTATTCATTATTCCAAGCTTTAGTCAATTAATCGCCATTAAGCACGATTAATCTGCTCAGGGAAGTGCGATTAACTAGTTAAACATCTTAATCGTTTGACAGCACTACTTTTTACATTTTACTTTTCTTTCTTTTTTTTATCAAAGTGTTCTTTACTCATTTAAAAAGATAAACGTGACTTGAGACGTCTCTAATTGGGAAAAATGTGATTTACACGCATAGCTTAACGTTTACATGTATGATTTACACGCATAGCTTAACATTTGCTTGTATGATAAAAACAAAAAATAAAACAGATTTTTTGATTTAAAAAGAAACTTCAAATACCACAGGTACACGGCTGTCTTCATATATATTATATATTGTCTTATATATTCGTCTCTTGTTATAACTGTTATTTTACTTTGAGTGCATGTAAACACAAATAAATACTATTATATGTAAATATAAATACTAAGATCCGAAAAAAAAACAGCCCCCGGGATGTGGTAAAACGATCACTGCGTTAACGCATTCAATTTTATTTCTTGCATTGATATCAATAATACAGTGGCGATAGTACAGCAGCGACCACGCCCGCCGCTGCTGAATCTAAACATCTCCAGCTCATTAAAGTTTTGTAAATCTCGTACGATCAAACGTCATCACTTGTGGAACGAAATCTAGAAAAGAAAAAGCAGCTTAATAACATCTGATCCGACACGAGAGAGAAAGCCCCAGCATCCTCGGGGTCTTCGGGGATTCGTCAGTGACGTCATCCGGCGAAAGAAAGCTTTGAAGGTGCGGCGTCTAAATTTATCTTTATTATTTTTTTGGCGGAGAAGCTTTTGCAGGAAGTGGCTGTTTAAAATCCGTTTGCCTTTTCACTCATTTCCTGCAGCAGAAGGCCAACCACGCCAGGCTAAACCAATCGTCTTCCTAAACGAAAACCAACTGATGAAGTCAAACTCACGTTATTCAAGCGTTTGGCCTATCGTGAAATAATTTCGCAAAAGCAGACGATATTTTCCTGACGACGTCCTTTGTAAAAGAAATGTTTCGTTAACAGAGTCGTTCGTAAGTGTAGGTGCCACCGTTAAATCAATTAATACCACTTCACTATGCGATGAAAAGAAAAGTGACAAACTAATGGAAGAGGAGGAGTAAAAATGTATGAAAAGAAAAAAAATAATTGAAGAACAAAAAGAACCAACAAGCAACGCTGGAAACATCATAAAGAAATAAAACACAAGAGAGAGAGAGGAAAAAAAACCTAGGGAAGGAATAGAAGAGCAGAAAGAAATTGGGAAATAGGCATTTTCAGATTTTTTTTTTTTTTTTCCAAACATTTTACAAAAAAAGTAACAAATGAACAATGAGGAAAAAGAATGACGCTAAACATTAGTATGAGGAACAAACATAAGCAGACAGAAGGAAAGTGGCTTTGTGTTTGAACACAGATAAACAATGGACATTTTTCTTCTTCAAAGACTATTTTTCCCTAATTCGCACAGCGACTTTGCATTGGTCTCGAACTAAAAAAAAGCGTCTAAAAAAAACGGATGCAGAGAAAATATTTCGCAACTCGGGACGAAATCTTTCGCAGCGACGCATTTCGTTCGGGATCTCCGTTATCTGGGGCATTCGTAAGTCGCGGCACACCGATGTATTCAAATCAAATAACGACTTTAAACGCCACCGATGTAGTCGTTCATCCGTTCATTATCAGCGCGCACCGCGTTTGTAGACGTGACTCACTGCTTGCAGGCGTTGGAGACGTGGGCGGGGACGGTGTACTTGCAGTCCATGATCATGGTGAGCGTCTCGCTGTCATTGGCCTCCTGGAAGGGCGGCTGACCACACACCAGCATAAACAAGATCACGCCCAGACTCCAGATGTCTGCGCACACACACACGCTTCAGTATTACACACATTCAGTAGCCAGACGGGGTTATATCTGCTGTAGGTTGAGGTGAATCTAGAGGAACATTTGCCTCCACCCGCGAGCAGCTGATATAGCGTGAATATAGAGCGGGTGGAGGCGTGCTAGCGATGCTACGCTAGCCTCTAGTAGCCCGAGGTGGACAAAAGAAGGGCACAACTATACGCCCAGCAAAACCAATCCTGCCTGGAGTTAAAGACAAAAAAGTGTTGAAAACAACTTCAGAACGAAGTGAAATGAAGACGTTCAAGTCTTTAAGTGCCAAAAAAACACTCCTGCACAGAGTTGATACAGAAATGTCAAAAATTATTTATGTGTCAGGAACAACCACAAGGGTCAAAAACAAGTGTTCTTCTGAATGTAGTGTCCCACTCTGTGAAGTGTCCCACTCTGTGAAGTGTCCCACTCTGTGAAGTGTCCCACTCTGTGAAGTGTCCCACTCTGTGAAGTGTCCCACTCTGTGAAGTGTCCCACTCTGTGAAGTGTCCCACTCTGTGAAGTGTCCCACTCTGTGAAGTGTCCCACTCTGTGAGTGTCCCACTCTGTGAGTGTCCCACTCTGTGAAGTGTCCCACTCTGTGAGTGTCCCACTCTGTGAAGTGTCCCACTCTGTGAAGTGTCCCACTCTGTGAAGTGTCCCACTCTGTGAAGTGTCCCACTCTGTGAAGTGTCCCACTCTGTGAAGTGTCCCACTCTGTGAAGTGTCCCACTCTGTGAAGTGTCCCACTCTGTGAAGTGTCCCACTCTGTGAAGTGTCCCACTCTGTGTAGTGTCCCACTCTGTGTAGTGTCCCACTCTGTGAAGTGTCCCACTCTGTGAGTGTCCCACTCTGTGTAGTGTCCCACTCTGTGTAGTGTCCCACTCTGTGTAGTGTCCCACTCTGTGAAGTGTCCCACTCTGTGAAGTGTCCCACTCTGTGAAGTGTCCCACTCTGTGTAGTGTCCCACTCTGTGAAGTGTCCCACTCTGTGTAGTGTCCCACTCTGTGAAGTGTCCCACTCTGTGTAGTGTCCCACTCTGTGTAGTGTCCCACTCTGTGTAGTGTCCCACTCTGTGTAGTGTCCCACTCTGTGTAGTGTCCCACTCTGTGAGTGTCCCACTCTGTGTAGTGTCCCACTCTGTGAAGTGTCCCACTCTGTGAAGTGTCCCACTCTGTGAAGTGTCCCACTCTGTGAAGTGTCCCACTCTGTGAAGTGTCCCACTCTGTGTAGTGTCCCACTCTGTGTAGTGTCCCACTCTGTGAAGTGTCCCACTCTGTGAAGTGTCCCACTCTGTGAAGTGTCCCACTCTGTGAAGTGTCCCACTCTGTGAAGTGTCCCACTCTGTGAAGTGTCCCACTCTGTGTAGTGTCCCACTCTGTGTAGTGTCCCACTCTGTGAAGTGTCCCACTCTGTGAAGTGTCCCACTCTGTGAAGTGTCCCACTCTGTGAAGTGTCCCACTCTGTGAAGTGTCCCACTCTGTGTAGTGTCCCACTCTGTGAAGTGTCCCACTCTGTGAAGTGTCCCACTCTGTGAAGTGTCCCACTCTGTGAAGTGTCCCACTCTGTGAAGTGTCCCACTCTGTGAAGTGTCCCACTCTGTGAAGTGTCCCACTCTGTGTAGTGTCCCACTCTGTGTAGTGTTCCCACTCTGTGTAGTGTCCCACTCTGTGTAGTGTCCCACTCTGTGTAGTGTCCCACTCTGTGAAGTGTCCCACTCTGTGAAGTGTCCCACTCTGTGAAGTGTCCCACTCTGTGAGGTCCCACTCTGTGTAGTGTCCCACTCTGTGTAGTGTCCCACTCTGTGAAGTGTCCCACTCTGTGAAGGTCCCACTCTGTGAAGTGTCCCACTCTGTGTAGTGTCCCACTCTGTGAAGTGTCCCACTCTGTGTAGCGTCCCACTCTGTGTGTAGCGTTCTACTCTGTGAAGTGTCCCACTCTGTGTGTAGCGTTCTACTCTGTGTACGTGTCCACTCTGTGTGTAGCGTTCTACTCTGTGTGTAGCGTTCTACTCTGTGTGTAGTGTCCCACTCTGTGTAGCGTCCCACTCTGTGTGTAGCGTCCCACTCTGTGTAGCGTCCCACTCTGTGTGTAGCGTCCTACTCTGTGTGTAGCGTTCTACTCTGTGTGTAGCGTTCTACTCTGTGTGTAGCGTTCTACTCTGTGTGTAGCGTTCTACTCTGTGTAGGGTCCCACTCCTGTGTAGGGTCCCACTCCTGTGTAGGGCTCCACTCCTGTCTAGGGTTCTATGTCTAGGGTTCTACTCTGTTAGGGTTCTACTCTGTGTAGGGTTCTACTCTGTCTAGGGTTCTACTCTGTTAGGGTTCTACTCTGTGTAGGGTTCTACTCTGTGTAGGGTTCTACTCTGTCTAGGGTTCTACTCTGTTAGGGTTCTACTCTGTGTAGGGTTCTACTCTGTGTAGGGTTCTACTCTGTTAGTCCACTCTCTGTGTAGGATACTCTGTGTAGGTTCTACTCTGTGTAGGGTTCTACTCTGTGTAGGGTTCTACTCTGTGTAGGGTTCTACTCTGTGTAGGGTTCTACTCTGTGTAGGGTTCTACTCTGTGTAGGGTTCTACTCTGTGTAGGGTTCTACTCTGTGTAGGGTTCTACTCTGTGTAGGGTTCTACTCTGTGTAGGGTTCTACTCTGTGTAGGGTTCTACTCTGTGTAGGGTTCTACTCTGTGTAGGGTTCTACTCTGTGTAGGGTTCTACTCTGTGTAGGGTTCTACTCTGTGTAGGGTTCTACTCTGTGTAGGGTTCCACTCTGCGTAGGGTTCAAATATCCACATGTTGAGCAGGTTCTACTGATGCTCAGAAGGACATTCCCAACCGTACCCACAGCCGGAGCGTCGTACTCGTCCCCCAGCAGTATCTCGGGAGCGGAGTAGGCCAGAGAGCCGCAGCTGGTGGTCAGCTTCTTCCCCGGCTGGAACTTGTTACTGAAGCCAAAGTCGGTGAGCTTGACCAGGCCCTGCTTCTCGAAGAACACCACGTTCTCGGGCTTGAGGTCGCGGTGGACCACGTGCAGCCGGTGGCAGTAGGAGATGGCGTGCACGATCTGGGCAAAGTACTTCTTGGCCAGCTCCTCGTTCAGGCCCTCCTCGTGCCTCATGATGTAGTCGAACATGTCGCCGCCGTCGCCCAGCTCCAGGATCAGGTAGAGCTTGGTGTGCGTGTCGATGACCTCGTACAGACGCACCACGTTGGGGTGCTGGACCAGCTTCATGCAGCGCACTTCCTGGAAGAGGTGCCCGGTGGCCACCGTGTCCAGCTTGGTCTTGTCGATCACCTTGACCGCCACCTTCTCGCCGGTGAAGACGTGGCGCGCCAGCTTGACCACGGCGAAGTGCCCGCGGCCCAGCGTCTTGTCCAGGTCGTACAGGCCGGCGATCTTCCCGTCGTAGCCGCGCTTGATTCCCGCCATGGCTGCTGGGGGGAGGAGCCTGAGAGCCACGCTCACTTCAGGACGCTCCCGGGTGACGCCAGTGATCCCATGATGCCAGGAGTCTGCGGAAAGATTGCCAAAAGATGGAAAACGTTACACGATTTTACAAAGGCTGCACGATTGTGGCTCGCGGTTTTTAACCCCGCCTCTGTCGCCTGAGTGACACGGCCATTAGCCAATCGACATTGTCGAATCTCCCGTTCCTGACCAAGTTCAAGTTCTGAGCATTTGTGAGGCGCTTTTCACCGTTTTAACCGTCTCAAAGCGCACAAAATAAATACACAAAATAATAATAGTGATCAGGGGAGGGGTCTTTAAACGTTCACTGTAATAATAGTTATAATATTTTCAATTTTTATTTGAACTGGCCCAGGTTGACGTGTCGTGTATCGATCCCAATAATCGCGAACGAAACCGTTTGCTTGAATAACATCAACAACATTACACTTATTTAGGATTAAAGGTTTAGTACGAAGTGCAGCGAAACTGAAAAAAAAAAAAACACGTAGAACAAGTGCGATTCTCTGCCTTTTCGTATTCCCGTTCGCTCTAGTCCTCTGGTGATTTCCTCTTCCTAAGCTTTCTCTCTTTTATTTCTTACTTTGTACTGTCAATTAGACGCTTATAAGAGAGAATATTCGTCAAGATTAGTAAAAACCGTACAGTTATTACAGAGTCGAACACTCTGGAAATGAGGTTCTCTATCATGTTGAAAAGTTGGCGTGATATTGAAAAGCGAGTAATATTTCAGTGTTTTTGACAGTTTTGCCGTAGCATTGCGGCGCAGATGTGGCCAGATGCTGTGACCAATCAGAAATGACAACAGGCGACTCAACACAACCACGTGGGGCAAAAGACGTGGCCAGATCTACAGGAAACACGCCTCATTTACACCAGCATCTTAAACACCACACTAATATTAGTAATGATAATAGTAATAACATACTAATGCTTCATGTTTGGTGATTGTTCATTTTTTTTACAATGTTTCGAGTCGTGTATTTTCCATTTGGCCTTTTTTATTACACGCCATCAGAGCAATGTTTATTTGGTGCCAGTGAAATGTGTGTAATGCCAGTTCTACGTTTACTAAAGGCCAGTAAATTGCACTAGATTTATTTTGTTTTCTAATTCACAGTAATAGTGAGGTATTTTAAAATATGTTTTATTAAGGATTGATCCGTTTTTCGTTTTCTGCCAGTCACAACATTGTCTGATTTAATTTCAAATAAGAGAATTTTCTATGTTTCTGTGTTCCATATTGTTAAAGTACAAAACAAATATCTAAGTGGTTATTTTCCATCCTTGTTCTCTGGTCTTTAGGTTCAGCTACTGTATTTATTAATCACGAAGCATCAAACTATCTCATTACCTCAATCACTTTGTTTGTAGTTTATTTAACCCTCTGTGTTGTAAAATTAACTATATTCTATTCATTTTTTACATGTCTGGTCATGTGCAAGAATGTGTGTATACAGCATGTGTTGTTTAGAATATTGCTTGTGTGTGTGTGTGTGTGTGTTGTGTGTTATCTATGTATTTTCTTTATATTTCTTATTGTTTTTATTATTGTGAGTCATGAAAATGATCAATGCAAATATGCAAATGCATATTATATAGTTTGTGTGTGTGTGTTATTTTTGTGCTTTTTTATTATTCTGTATAATTTTTATTGTTGCGAGTCATATAAATCATACAACACAAATGTGTATGATATAGTTTGTGTGTGTGTGTGTGTGTGTGTCTCGTTAATGTGTTATTTTTGTGATTTCTTATTATTTCTAATCATTGTTTTTCAAAAATGACTAACAGAAATGCACATGTGTATGATATAGTTTGTGTGTGTTTTACATGTCTGGTCATGTGCAAGAATGTGTGTGTACAGTATGTGTTATAGAATATGGAATTCAATATTGAATAAATTAAATATCAAACAGAATAGAATATTACTTGTGTGTGTGTCTATTGTTGTGTGTTATTTATGTGTTTTCTTATTATTTTGGTGAGTCATGAAAATTATTAATGCAAATATATACATGCAAATGCGTATTATATAGTTTATGTGTGTGTATTATTTGTTAATGTGTTTTTGTTTATCGTTTCTTATCATCATTATTATTATTATTAGTGTGTGTGTGTGTGTGTGTGTGTTTGTATTGCTAATGTGTTTTTGTTTATCGTTGCTTATCATTATTATGATTAGTGTGTGTGTGTGTGTGTGTTATGTTCTGTACAGGCTTCTGTCGTGTGTCGATCAATAACGGTCAGTGCGCTGATGAGGAAACTCATGAACGCGGAAAACGATTTCTTCTTTCTGCTGTGGAAATAGTTCCGGAGTTTAGCAATCTATGCTAAAAAAAAAAATCTGTATAACAATAACAAGGTAATTATTATGTTTAATAAGCTTCTCATCACATGACTGTATTTCAGACGCGCTGTATCTGTGGATGACACGAGTAACAAAAAGGTGCTGTTATTTTAGTTCTGTTACAAAATATATATATATATCAAACGCAAAAACTGTAATTCAAAATTTCGTTTGAAATGCGAAAGTTGGTTGTGATTTTTTTTTGTTTGCAATTAGATTGACAAAGACTCATTTAACATGACCTACATCGTGCCAAAAATGTATTCTTTTCTAAACCGAATTACCGTATTTACACGAATATATAAGCACACCGCTGATTTTTCAGGCACAAAAAAAATTCCAGTTTTTTTCTTTTATATTTCTGGTTCAGTTATTTAACCGCTGCGTGACTAATGTTTATTAATAATAATAATAATAATTCAACCTTTATTAGTCCCTCAGTGGGGAAATTTTTTCTCTGCATTTAACCCATCCGACACGAACTCGGAGCAGTGGGCAGCCACACAGTGCGGCGCCCGGGGGGCTTGTGGGGTTCAGTGTCTTGCCCAAGGACACTTGGTTGTTTGTTCTGTTATTGAGCTCATAAAAACTAAAAGTATTTCCATTTTTGTGTTTGCTCCTCACTTTTTTTAGTGCTTTTACTCAAATTAGCACCTATATTTATAAGCCCCACCCACCTTCGTTTTTGAGCTGCTAAAATTAAAACAAAACGTGCGCTTATATTCACACAAATACTGAAACGGAAGATTGATTTGATCAATAGCATTAAAATGTATTTTGGCATATTTGCAGCATAATGACGCCTTTTTGCGGAATTTACATTTGTTGAACTTACGTTGGACTTCCTCAAACCATGTAAAAGTGTCCGCAAAAAAAACATCTTTTCAACGAAAACCTTACAAGTTCACAACACATTTCTTTCAAGAGAAGTTAACTAAAAAATAAAAAACATTAGCATCTTCTGAGCTTCACCGAACGTCGTCGTGGTTTACGTCCTTTGCGTTGTGTTTTTACAGCACAATATATATATATATATAAAATAACAAGACTATGTGTTGCCACATTCCGACCCAAAAACCCACTGAGGGAAAGCCCCGCCCCTTCCAGCAGATCGAAGGGTTCGAGTCCCGTTTAAAGTGTGACACTTAATGGTAGTGTAAATCAATAGTAGGACGATTCTACACACACACACACACACACACACACACACACACACACACACACACAGGTTAGCGGGAACAACGCTCGGCATCACGTCCCGTGCGTGCGCGTGCACGTGCCTCACACGGCCGGTTCCGCCTGATGGTCAGATTACCGGACCGGGACTGGACCGCGGAACCTCCGAGCGGAACCTCGTGTCCAAAAGTGACGACACCCGACACCGGAACCGCGACACGGATCCGCGGCTCATCCCGAGCGGGCCTGACGGGCCCAGAAGCCCCGCGCGCACCTCCGCGCCACAGACCCGGTCCGGCTCACACGGTCCGAACCCGAACCGAACCGCGCTCCTGATCCGCCCGGGCCAGATGTGCCGCGCACGCTACAACCGCTGTGTAGAGTAGCTAGTGATGCTAGCGGGTTAGCCGCGTTAGCACGCCGATCCCCCTCACAAAAGCGCGCGCGCACTCCCTCACTCACTCACCCGGCACGCGCTCGATCCACGGCCCGGGCGCTGAGAGGAACCGCGTGCGGATCCGTGAGTGAGTAAGTCCTGTGAGTAAGTCCCGCGCGCGAGGTGGAAGTGCGACTCTCCGCCCTGGAAACAGACGAATGCGCAGCAACACACAGACAGACGCCTGCAGCGCGACACGTGACCAGCAGGCGGCGCTGAAAACAACATGAGGATTTCCTACGTCGCTCTATGCGCATGCGCAACACACACACTTGTGCAATGACGGTAATTATTCTTTTAATTACCTTTAAGCGATTACATTATACATATTATATGCCTATAAATATGCTATTGTATTTATTTTATAACAATTAAGATAGAACGCTAGGATTCCTGACTTCACATTAAGCGAGCACGTCGGACTACTTGCGTTCATCCGCTTTTATACACGTGTTTTTCTAGATAAAATTCCTGAATGTGTAAACTAAACTCTCAGGCTAAAGTCACTGAGCAGGAATTATCTTTACAGTCGTGCAAATGGTTCATTTTGTGAACATTCGTCGAAAACGTTAAAACTTCACCAAACTTTATTCTTTATATTCTTCATTTTATTTCACTATGATTGTCTAATTACCACTGTTACACTCTGAGATAGATAGTTAGATAGATAGATAATTCTACTATTATTATAACCGTATGTTTTGCGTATTATTACGGATCGTGACTTAAACGTGCGTTAAAATCCCTAATCCAAATGCGCACACATTCGTAAAGCGCACAAATGTCGTGTGAAACTCGCTCTCTTCCGCCACCTGCTGGTCACTAGTGGAGTGACTCTCATTTCCCCACTGCTTTTTCCATTTCTGGGTCACGTGCACGCGCTTTAACGACGCGTGCGTGTGTGTGTGTGTGTGTGTGTTTGTGTAGTTATTTCCTCAGTTATTAATAATTACCATGTTTGCGAGTTTAAAACTATAGTTGTCTGTCACTTTAATTGCAATGTTCGATCGGCAAGGATTGAGTGACGTAGAAATGTCATATTCATAAACCTATATTCGACGGTAGTAAACATTTCTTTCTTCCTTTCTGTAAGGAATTTGCACTTTGTTTCAACACTCTCGGGTTCGAGCAATTCAAAAGCCTTAAAAACAATTGAGTTCTGTAGGTTCAAAGTATTTGATTATTTATGATATGTATGATTTGTACTTTTTATTTGCAATGTTTTTGTATTGTGTGTGTATTTTTGCTGTTCATTTGTCTCTTTGAATGATCCCCTGGCTTAAATAAGGTAAAAAACAAAAACAAAAACAAAAAAAAAAAATTCGGGAATCGATTTTTGTACCTGATCGTGACGTCACGACACAGTGAAGAAGCGGCATTTAAAGACCAGCATTAGGACGCCATTACACAAAGTAGAAGTATAAAGTACATCTATCAATAGTCTGAGTAATACTCCAAATCGTGTAAGAATGGTAATAAAATAAATATAACCTTCCTTCAGCTTCTATTTAATGATCTCATTATTGACTCTCTCTCTCTCTCTCTTTTTTTCTCTCTCTCTCTCTCTCTCATTTACTCACTCTCTCTCTCTGTCTTTTTCTCTCCCTCACTCTCTCTTTCTCTCTCTCTGTCTTTTTCTCTCCCTCACTCTCTTTTTCTCTCTCTCACTCATTTACTCTCTCTCTCTCTGTCTTTTTCTCTCCCTCACTCTCTTTTTCTCTACCTCACTCTCTCTTTCTCTCTCTCTCTTTTTCTCTCCCTCACTCTCTTTCTCTCTATTTTTCTTTCTCTCACTCTCTTTTTCTCTCCCTCACTATCTCTTTCTCACTCATTTACTCACACACTCTCTGTGTTTTTTCTCCCTCACTCTCTCACTCTGTCTCTCTCACTCATTTCCTCTCTCTCTCTCGGTCTCTCTCACTCTCTGTCTTTTTCTCTCCCTCACTCTCTTTTTCTCTCTCTCTCTCACTCATTTACTCACTCTCTCTGTCTT
>CM051496.1:26886493-26896099 GCA_028031935.1 Paedocypris micromegethes
AGCGAGAGAGAAATATGTGGAACTTGCGCGTTCAGACTTGATCAAGACTGATATCCAAATTCGTTCAGAATATTTTTTTCCTCTCCTCAACAGCTGCACAACCAGCTTTTTCATCAAACCTACACTAATATTATCTGACACTAATATGTCAGTAAACACTAAAAAAACACATTTGGTCTAGTTTCACGTTGAGGTCTGTCACGACAAAACCACAAAACAAAACTCACTCAACACATTTATTACACGGAAGCATTTACAGTGCGACGCATTGACCTAACCGTGACACGAAAGCTGAAGATTCAGTCTAAAGACGGCGTACAAACATCACACACAACATCGATAAAACGTATTTACACCTCTGCGGCTCAAAAAAGAAAAAAAAAAAAAACACACGACCCCAACGGGAAATTCACATTAGGAGAGTCTGAGGAGGCCAAGATCTTCAGCAGGTGCTGCTCTCCGTGTTGGCCGTGCTGGACGTGTAGATCTTGCTCTTCTTGGAGTACTTCATGGAGCTGAAGGACACCCTCATCCTCTCCACCGTGCGGCTGCTGCGGCACAACAGCGTGTTCCTCACGTGCTCCCGGAACTCGTCCGACACGTAGTAGTAGATGAAGGGGTCCAGGCAGCTGTTGAGGCTGGAGAGGCACAGAGCCGTGATGTAGAACCCGTAGCCGTTGTTAGTCCAGCCTCGGGCCAGCAGAGCGTAGTGGACCACCAGCATCACGTTACTGGGGATGAAGCAGACCAGGAAGGTCACCAGCACCGTGAGGATGAGCACCACGGCTCTTCTGCGGCTCTTGCCCGCGCTGCCCTCCACCGAGGAGTCTCCCAGGGCGCGGAGAAGAAGAACGTAGGCCACCACGATGGCCAGCATGGGGACGAAGAACGCCAGCACGGCCATCGCCATGAAGTAGTAGTAGGGCAAGCGGACGTCCCGGAAGGCGTCTCCAGACTGGAAGTTCTCCAGCGTGATGACGTTGACGTCGTGGCAGGTGGTGATGTTGGGGTCGGAGAGCGTGACCGTCTGCGGGTAGAGGTAGAGCGGCGTGGAGGCCAGCCACACCAGCGCCCAGATGCCCGCGGACACGCAGACGGCCATCTTGTTGTTCTTCCTCTGCTGGGAGAGCGGGTGCGCACACACCCAGTAGCGCTGGAAGCTCAGGCAGGCGATGAAGAGGATGGAGCCGTACATGCTGGAGTAGAAGAAGCCCACCATCACCTTGCACACGCCCTCGCCGAAGCCCCAGTCGTTGCCCCGCAGGTGGTAGGCGATCTTCAGCGGGGTCCACACCACAAACAGAAGGTCGGCGATGGCCATGTTGCCCATGTAGATGGCGGCGGGGTGGAGCTTCTTGGAGCGGAACAGCAGGACGTAGATGGCCATGGCGTTGCTGGGGAGGCCCACGGCGAACACCACCATGTAGACCACGGGCAGGAAGACGGTGGTGAGGCTGCTGGTCAGGGTGTCTTTAGTGGCCGCGTCCACGTGGATGGAGTCTGGACCTTGGATGACTATTAGACCTCGGCTCCCTGAAGCCAGAAGAACGGGGCGGCGTTTGAGTTATTGATCAAATGAGTACTTGAGTACTTTACTTGAGTATGTTTTTGGCTACGCCGTACTTGTACGGAGTATCAAAAATATAAGCAACTTTTACTCTCTACTCCACGACATTTGTGAATTAGTAACTGTACTTTTCACTCCACTACATTTGAATGGACACATCGTTACTCGTTACATTATGATAGTGCGCGACATCGGTTTTTAACGCGGTAATTTCCTAATTTTGTGCATAAATGTAATGTCTATTGTAGAGGTTGACTGTGAAGTCACTAAGAATCAAATCAAAGTCAGCTCAGAATTCAAAACAAAATTTAATTCAAAACTAAATTAGATTTTTGCACATTTGAGTTTGATTGAGACTGACTTGCTTTACCGTTTTTGAAACGCGGAGGTGTTGAATTTATTCATGAAAAATACACACAACACACAAATACACACGCCTAAATTCAGCATGAGTAAAATACTCAAGTTCTTTTAAAAATCGATACTTAGCTACTTTTACTCAAGTCTTTTTTTAATATTGGTGACTTACTATGGCTGTCTGGTACTTCTAACACCTGTGAAATGCACGGAACAGAGCTACTCACCGGGCACAGCCGACGACACAGCCACGCACGCGAACAAACAACAACAGCACAGGTAGCTTCCGGTCACGGCCATAGTCCGGCTTCTGGGCGTCAAAAAACGCGCGAGTTTACACGAGTCGGTGTCTTTTAAGCGCCGTGTGAGTCCTCGTTGGTCTCCGCTTCTTCTCTGACTGTGAGTTTAACCTGAAATAGGAAGGACACACCTTGGTCGGAGCGCTCGAAACCCGCGAAGTTCCTGTACCTGCCTGACGTCACGCTCGCGCCCGAGTTTCGACTGACTAGAACACCCGAGTGGGAGGAGCGACCGCGGCTGCAGGTGACGTCACCGAAAGATTTCAACTATGCGTTTATCGCCGCACCAGTTAAATATCTTACTGTGTGTCTATAACGCGCTTCCTGGGTTCAGTTTAGCAGTTGCACGTGGTTGTTGTTGTGGGACAGGTTGTTTTATTAAATAAAATTGAAAATAAATGCACACTTGCTCAAAACGTTTTACAGATTAATTCGTAAAAATTATTTACAAAAACAAGTGAATTTAAATTTACAAAAACAAGTGAATTTAAAAATTCAATGGAGTGAATTTTTGTTACACACACACACACACACACACACACACACACACACACACACACGTGTAGTAACGCAGGTTACTGTTCTTCTAGTTAATAATAAATCTCACATGCAGAGTACTAGTTGAACTCGTCTGCTTTCATAGTAAAGGTCAGTTTAAACGAAAGCTGAACTTCAGGTCATTTCCCTTCACGTCTGACATGGAGCTCGATGGAACAAACACTTTTACAAACTCACAAACTTTTACAAACACTTTCTGGATCACCAAGTCACTTTTCAGACACCTTAAACTGGACACTTTAAACCTTTCTGAAGTCACTTTTTTTTGGTATTTGACTTTTTGTACTTTTTCCTTTCTGCGTTATTCGATTGTACATACTTTTATCTTGGATATTTGGTGTTTTTATTCATATTTCATATTGTATATATCTGTTGTTTTTATCGCATTTCTATTCTTTATCTTTTTATTGTGTTTCCCTTTTATTGTGAATTTGTGATGCTGGAACGATCAAAAACGCATTTCACTCAAGTAAAATTTCACTTCAGACCAACACAAAGACGCTATGTGAAAAAGTCTGTAAAAAGAAAAATGTCGATACTTTATATGAGTTTAAAAAAAAATTTGGGGGAAAAAAAACTATGTTGTACCACGTATAATACACATGTGACAAATATAATTAGAATTTGAAATTTGGACAAGCAGATCGGCAGAGAACGATTTATTTGATAAATAACATTAAAACACGGCACATGTACTCACTGGTACAAAACACTGAGGTATGTTCTGTGCACTGAAAGGAAACGGTGTCAGAAAAAACCACCGCAATATATATTCAGTGCAGGAAACCGAGGTCGAGCTGCCGGAACGTTCACACGCGTCAAACAACACCGTTAGAGTCGGAACAAAAGACTCATGCTGGTCTCCAAGGTGGTCTTCAGCCACCCCGAGACCACCACACTAAAAAACACAAAACAGAAACGACGTCACCCACATTCCCACAGTGCTGGAACCCGTATGGATCTTCTCTGGAGATCTTAACCACATTACTGATGCTGACGAGACTCTTGCTGATGGATGCTGATGCTGACCAGACTCTTGGTGATGGATGCTGATGAGCCTCTCAGTTATGGATGCTGATGCTGATGAGGCTCTTGGTGATGGATGCTGATGCTGATGCGACTCTCGGTGATGGATGCTGATGAGACTCTTGGTGATGGATGCTGATGCTGATGAGACTCTCGGTGATTGATGCTGATGAGACTCTCGGTGATTGATGCTGATGAGACTCTCGGTGATGGATGCTGATGAGACTCTCGGTGATGGATTCTGATGCTGATGAGACTCTTGGTGATGGATTCTGATGCTGATGAGGCTCTTGGTGATGGAAGCTGATGAGGCTCTTGGTGATGGATGCTGATGAGGCTCTTGGTGATGGATGCTGATGAGGCTCTTGGTGATGGATGCTGATGAGGCTCTTGGTGATGAATGCTGATGAGGCTCTTGGTGATGGATGCTGAGGCTGATGAGACTCTTGGTGATGGATGCTGATGCTGACGAGACTCTCGGTGATGGATGCTGATGAGACTCTTGGTGATGGATGCTGATGCTGATGAGACTCTCGGTGATGGATGCTGATGCTGATGAGACTCTTGCTCGGCGGGCAGGGTCAGTAGGAGCTGCTCTGCGTCTGGCCGGAGTCGGAGGTGTAGGCGCTGCTCTTCTTGGAGAACTTCATGGCGCTGAAGGACACACGTATCCTCTGGGCGGTGCGCTCGCTGCGGCACAGAAACGTGTTCCTCACGTGCTCCCGGAACTCGTCTGAGATGAAGTAGTAGACGAAGGGGTCGATGCAGCTGTTGAGGCTGGCCAGACACAGCGTGCAGACGTAGACCCCGTAGCCGCTGTCCTGCTCGCCCATGGAGAGGAGCGCGTAGTGCAGCATCAGCATGACGTTACTGGGCGTGAAGCACAGCAGGAACATCACCAGCACCGTCACGATGAGCACCACCGCCTTCCTGCGCTTCTGGGCGATGCTGGCGTCCCTCATGGAGCTCCTCAGGCTGCGGAGCATCTGCGTGTAGGACACCGTGCACACCACACAGGGCACTACGAAGCCCACCACGCCCATGGTGAGGAAGTAGATGGAGGGGTAGAGCGTCTGGCTGGGCCGGGTCACGTCGTGGCAGGCGACGATGTTGAGGTTGGTGACCGTCACCGTCTGGTCGTAGAGATAAAGGGGCGTGGTCAGAGCCCACACCAGCGCCCACACGCCCAGGGACACGCCCACTGCCAGCCCATTGTTGCGCTTCTGCTGGGAGAGCGGATGCACCACGGCCCAGTATCTCTGCACGCTGATGCAGGCGATGAAGATGGTGGAGCAGTACATGTTGCTGTAGAAGAAGGACACCAGGACCTTGCACAGGGCTTCTCCGTAGGTCCAGTGGTTCCTGTTGAGGTGGTAGGCGACCTTCAGCGGGATCCACACCACGAACAGAAGGTCGGCCAGAGCCAGGTTGGCCATGAAGATGGAGGAGGGATGCTTCTTCTTGGTGCGGAAGAGGAAGATCCAGATGGCCAGGGAGTTGGCCGGCAGACCCACGCTGAAGACCACGATGTAGAGGACGGGGAAGAAGAGCTGGGTCAGTTTGCTGTCCAGCACGGTCACTGCGGTCAGGGTCACCGACACACCTTCGTCCGTTTCATCGCCGGTGAATCCTCGCTCGGAATCCTTGACTGTGGACACACACACACACACACCATTAGAATCAGAAGCAACTTTATTGGTGTTAGGTTTATGATTTTGGATTGACATTTAAGTTCATTTCATGATCCAATTATCCAAATGGGACTGTTCTCACTCTTTTGTTTCCTCGTGTCTTTGATGTAGAGCAGGCATGTCCAAAGTCGTGGCTTGATTCATAAAATAAATGGAATACGGTCCGCGGGCAGTATTCAGTCCCTCCATGATTCCGCGATCTCGC
Organism: Paedocypris micromegethes; assembly: GCA_028031935.1. Classification (NCBI taxonomy): domain Eukaryota; kingdom Metazoa; phylum Chordata; class Actinopteri; order Cypriniformes; genus Paedocypris; species Paedocypris micromegethes. The sequence goes on from CM051496.1 coordinate 26,892,197, forward strand.
CAGTTCACGCGAATTTAGCGAAACCCCGCGATTTATTTTCGACCTTGCAATTTCATCCAATCACCACAAATTTACCGCAAATTCAGTTCAGCGTGTGAACACACTATGTGATCTCAAACAAATACGGTTTGTTTCACCACGCCCACCCGAGCTTGTAAAAAATTAAATCAAAATGATATTTTTTTCAATGCTCCATTATGAAGGTTTTTATTGCTTTATTTATGAACACATTTTAAAAAGCAGTTAAAACGCTAAATCACTTTATTTGCATTTTAGAATTATATCTGTTTTTTTTTTAATGCATTTTTTAAATAGAAATAAACACTATTTAATGTTAAATACTAAATTATATACAAAAATGTGTATTTTTTTTTTCCCCGAGCCCGGTCCGGCCCCTTTGTCAAATGTTAGAACCCAATGTGGCCCGCGAATCAAAAAGTTTGGGCAGCCCTGATGTAGAGTGTGATCTGATAAGACCAATTGTAAAACCAGCGTTTCAGACCTCTTGCTGATTTGGAAAGTCACTCTCTTCAATAGTCTGATTGGTCAAGTGAAGAGCCCGGGTTCCAGGCCTTTTTCCTTATTTGGTTTGAAAACATGAATCTTTTTGTTTTGTGAATCACCATAATTAAAGTTACAGTTCAATCTTTTCAGCAGAGTGAGCAGAGTGTGAGTGTAAAGTGTGAGGAGTGAGTTGGTCAGGAAGCTGGAACGAAGCTGAGAAGAAGCACGCTGAAAAGATTGACCGTCACTCTTGTTTGAAACCTGAAGAAATTGTCTCGTGTCCATTTCTTTAAGTTAGAAATCCTGAATTCACAGGGAAGAACTGAGGCTAAGAGTCGTCTAGACCTTACAATTGGCCAAGCTGCAAGTGACAACAAGGAATTGAGCTTGGTCTGACTCCGCCTTTTCCCCTCTATTTTGCATATATTAGCATAAATGTATAAATAAAAGAAAAAAAAGATAGACAATGACATGAAATGTATGAAATATAAATAACGGTATTGCACATTCAGCAGCAATTGCACGTGGGTTAGATTGTGTGTCCGGTAGAGTTCAGCTAACATGACTTTTAAAAATGTAAAAAAGAAATCATTAAAATTATGACTCACATGGACGATCCGCTGAAAAATCATGATTCACGACGTAAGAGCTTTGATGAAGAGTAAAGTGTGTAAGTGAATGATGCAGGTGTTTTTCCTTGTAGTTACGTCCCTGGTCTAAAAGCAGTTTTTATTTTACATTTTTTTCCCATTTAAATCAATTCAAATTAACACGAGGGTTCATGTGTAAACCGCAATACCCATTTTGCCATAAAAACACTGTGATCATAATGCATAAAGTAATGAATAACCAAACAAACAATATAACTTTAAAGCAACTCTACAGCAGAGGTGTAAAGTACTTGAGTAAATAAACTTTGTTACTTGTATACATATTTTTTTTCTTTTAGAATCAATTGTATTATACATATGATAAACGCGTAAAGAAACTGGTAAAAATTCTTTAGACTTTGAAGCACTGAGCATAGTATTTGTACTTGTACTTTATTGATTGCGTGAATTTATTGGGACTGCGTGAATGTAAAAGTTGCTTATATTTTTGATACTCGATGTACAAGTACAAAGTAGCCAAAAATACTTAAAGTAAAAAAATCTTTACAAAATTTACAAAAATACCCAAAGTAACAAAGTCTATTTACTCAAGTACGTTACACCTCTGATCCACAGCTGTAAGTTTAAAACCCGCGTTCACTACACCTAACGGTCTTTTGTCGAGTTTAAATTTTGTCGAGTTTGGACGCGGAAACGGAAAGACAATCTTACTTTGAGAGGAAAGATTCACGTTCATCAAAAGCAGAGCAACGTAAATCCATCTCGGTTTGGCCTCCATTGTCCGTGTGCTTTGCTTTCAGACTGTTTTGTGTGAACGGAATTCTCCGTTAACCAGAGTCCACTCCCCTAATAAAGACATGTCCGTATGGAATCACGTGGACTCACCTGGGACACGCCCTGACCGTGTTCTCACCTGACACATGCACGCGCACGTATTCTGGGCAAATGGATTTGCGCGAACTATAAACAATGAGACAACACTGCCACCTAGAGGACACGCGCACGTATGCACACACGCACGCGCACACACACGCACGCGCACGCGCGCGCGCACACACACACACACACACACACACACTCTTCTGGAATGATTAGAAACTTGAGATTCGTTTATTATCACAAGACACCAGCAGTGATTTACACTGATAGATTTGAGAATTTAGAATATAAAAAAAACAGACGTGCATTTTTGTGAAAGATCTGGTATCTCAGCATTACAAGTAACATCACAGAACATTTCAAAAATACTTGTGTCAAAGTAGCAAAGTATCCAATTTTAAACTAAACTTGAGTGTTTTACACGCACTGTAGCTCAGTTAGGTCCAATACTTTTTACACTGTTTATTTTAATAGGCCTCATCGAACACACAACATACTGTGTCTGTTTCTTCATCTCCTCCTGGATGTGTAAGACACACACCGAGAACTCATGGCAGAGTTTTGAAAGATGAACATTTGAACAAAACATCCGGAAAACGTCCTTTGTACAAAAAATTTCCAGCTACCTTAACTGAGCTAGTTTGATACTTTTACATGTGGACAGTAATGCACATTTGCAGCAGTTATTTTGCATTCCTTCATATTTCCAACTATTATTCAGTTCTCATTATAGTATTCATTAGCACAAAAAAAAAATAGAACAGATGTCAGATTATTTTTTAGGGGGAAAGAAAAGCTAAATCAAAACAATGATTTAGTATCACAAAATAATAACTTAGTATTTAAAAAATAACGACTTAGTAATTCGAAATAATGACTAGTATCTCAAAATAACTAGTAAGTTGAAATAATGGCTTAGAAAGTTGAAATAATGGCTTAGTAAGTTGAAATAATTGCTTAGTAAGTTGAAATAATCACTTATTAGTCTCTCAAAAGATGACTTAGCAAGTCATTATTTTGAGATACTATGTCTAAAATAATAAATATTATCAAATATTAAAAATGTTTATTTATCAAAAATAATTATCAAATACATATTATCATGGGCAGCGCAGTGGGCAGAAACGAACCAAAATGTAGTCACGTGACAGCAACCTCGTCACTCATCATGAGCCGGACGTGTCAATTAATTGTTTGCTAAAAACGGCTTTTCGATTGGTCAGAATTAATGTGCGTGTAAATGGAGCACCTGGATGTAAATAAAGTGAATAGACAACATGTCAATTATTTAGTCTGAAAGAACTGGCTTATGCGCCCAGTCATCATTTATTCCGGTGTACTGTTTGTATTGATCGATTGAGACAAACATTTACATGTGCACACACAAATTTCGACAGTAAAGCGCGGATGCGAAAATAACAACAACAACAACAACAACAACAACAAAACATTTTAATGCACTGAACGTGGCGAAAGCAAAGGTGACGCACGGCATCTTCCTGTGTTCTAAGATTTTTTTTCTGAACATTTTTGAAAGCTTCATTAAACCTTGTTCTTCATATTTTGTTTTATTTTAGTAGGACTGTGTGATTAACACCGATAAAATGTACATTTTAAGATATCCGTTTTTACATCCCGATTTAGCCAGCACATGACTTTTTTAACGCGCATGCGCATAGGTAGGAAATTCTCTCGAGTAGGAAAACATTTCAGAACATCGCAAATTATGCGCAGTGCGGGTCAGTTTGAGTTCAGATCGTTAGGGTTGCCACTTTTAATACCGAAAAATAAGGGACGCATAGTGCAGCGCCTAGAGGGCGGGGCTACGTGGGCGGGGCTGTGAACAACCTGTGATGACCGTGTGCAAGTCTCCCGAGCCGGCGCGCGTGCTGGTGCCGCTGGCGCGTGC
>CM051496.1:26896263-26943509 GCA_028031935.1 Paedocypris micromegethes
GTCAATCTCTCTCTTTTACAACTCAACAGACTTCTCTAATATTTCTAATATTTGTCTTTTTTTTTTGCAGTACCAACATGGAAACAGCACATCCAGCTATACTTATATAGTTACTAAATAAAGTTTTTGTATAGCCAATTTCTAATTAAAAAATATAGAGTGTTGCAATTTACTATTTTATTTGACATACATGGGAGTTATGTTGTATATAGTAATGTTTCATGTAATAAGGTGATTTTTTTTTTACCTTGATGATGATGATTTAATGATTAAGGTATTGAGACACTCTCTCACAACACTTTGCAGACAGTTAAAAGTTAAAAGACCAATCAAACTAACAGTGATTGTGTATTACCCAATCAAACGTGGGAAAGGAGAATCTTCATAAAATGCGTAAAATTTAAATAATAAATACTAGTTTCCATGAAATGTTGCTTTTAAAAAACTATAAAAAAAAAAACGGGACAAACCATGTCCCTTATTGATTCAAAACAGGACGCGCAATTTCAATCTCAAATACGAGACAATTCCGTATTTCAAGGGAGGAAACGCTAGACCGCGTTCTCAACAAAAACAAATCGCTCTTAGGTTGGTTGGTCTCTGAACCAAACGAGGAACGTGTGGAAGCTCCCCCTGACCCAGAAATAGAGCAAGCGGTAGAAAGCGTACAAACTATTGCGCTTCAGCGTTTGCATCTTTGTCACGTTTCGCGCTGATGGTTTTCGACGACTTTGTGTCGGAGGACGTGGATCTGCTTCCTCTCCTCCAGCAGCACAGAGAGCGGATCTGCTGTCGGCACTGAGACGAGCCGTAATAATACAGCAGCGGGTCCAGCACGACACTGGCACTGCCCGCACACGCCGCCATCACGTACTGAGAGTACGACCAGTCTCCGCCTCCAGCTCCGCCCACAGCCAGACGCACACAGTGACGCAGCAGGAGGACGTGAGACGGAGCGAAACACACCACAAACTCCATCAGCACACACACGGCCATCATCACCGCTCTTCTTCTCTTGCTCACAAACGAGGATGATGATGACGACACTCGAGAAGATTTGACGCTGAGCACGTATATGATGACAGAGTAGCTGATGAAGGTGACGACCAGCGGCAGGATGAAGAAGAGGCAGGAGAGGATGGAGAAGAGCAGCATGTACCAGTCAGTGTGAGGCAGAGCGTCATGGCAGGTGAGGCCGACGCCCCTGATGCGGTAGGTCTGTGTGATGAAGAGAAGCGGCGCGGTGCCCGCGGAGGCCAGCAGCCAGACCAGCGCACACACGCAGCAGGTTCTCCTGGCGCTCCTCCAGCTGAGAGAGGCCACGGGCAGCGCCACGCCCACCAGCCTGTCCACGCTCATGCACGTCACCAGCAGCACGGAGCAGTAGGTGTAGCAGTAGTACGCCGCGCTCAGCACGCGACACGCCGCCTCGCCCAAGCGCCAGTCTGACGCCCGCAGCTGGTAGTGGATCTTCAGCGGCAGCAGGAGCGTGAAGAGCAGGTCCACGCACGCCAGCTGAGACATGTAGATCACCGCCGGCTTCTTGCCCGCGATCCTGCAGCTGAAGGTCAGGAAGGCGGCGGCGTTGAGAGGGAAGCTGACGAGGAAGAGGAGGATGTAGAAGGAGGGCATCAGGCGGGTCACCACACGCCCCGTCAGGAACTCCACCGCCTCAGGTGACACGGACATGAAGCTGAAGCGTTTGGTGCTTCTCCTGGTGGCGTTACTTGTGTTGTTCGGCGGCTGGTTGATGAGGTTGACGTAGTGGATAAAGGTGACGTAGGAGTCTGGAAGAGAAGCTCAAAATTACTCAACTTCTACAAAGTGGACTTGTTCCAGAAATATTGGCACTGATGGTTTTATTGGACTCGGAATGAGATTCCACGTACGGCGAATATCGGTAGAAGAATCGTCGTAGTCTTCAGGCTCCAGGGTCTGCTTGGATTCCACCGCCTCTGCAGGCCACAACAACACACCAGACACGAAAAGACTAATCACTTTCTGACGAGAAAACACAATGCTGTCAAACTACAAAACACGTACGGGATGTGCACTTGGAATGTTGCCAGGATTTCATCTTTTATCTTTTTTTAAGTGTAAAAAAAAATATATATTTTTTTATTTAAAACATTTTTCACAACACTCGCCAGAGAAATTATTTTTGTGGAAAATAGTGGAGAATTAAAGTGGTTGAAAAAGCATAAATTATTTAGCACTAGTATCAATAAAAAAAAAAAGAAAAGAAAAAGGGTTCAGGCAATTTTATCTGTCTGTTCGAAGAAGAAGAAGACGAAGAAGAAGGAGGAGGAGGATGAGGAAAAGGAGAAGAAAAAAAGTTTAGGCAATTTTAGCTGTCTGTTTGAAGAAGAAGCAGAAGAAGAAAAAAAATCAGAAAAAAGTTTAGGCAATTTTAGCTGTCTGTATGAAGAAGAAGAAGAAGAAGAAGAAGGAGGTGGGGGAGAAGAAGAAGAAGAACAAGAAGAAGAAAAGTTTAGGCAATTTTAGCTGTCTGTTTGAAGAAGAAGAAGAAAACCTTTATTTGTCCCATTAATGAGAAATGTACATTTTTAAAGTCTCCTTCCCAACATTCTACACTACTTGCATTATTATTTTTGCTTATCATTATGGTACCTTTTATTTTTACATTTACTTTGTATCTGATGTCTAAATGCGTGGATCAGTAATAGAGCGACGTACAGATTTCAGTTGAAGCGTCAGATCATTTCTTACCGCTGAAGCCGAGGAGCATCAGTAGACAGAGACACACCAGCGCTTTGCCGTCCATGATCTCCTGAAGATCTCCCGCTCTCCGTCTCTTCTCTCGCTCCATCACTACCGCTTTATAGCAGGAGAGTCTCGGGTTTCGCCCATTCTCCGTTAATTCGGAAGGATGAGGATGTTCATCTGATGCGTTTCCTGAAGCTAACCGCTAACGAGATGTAAATGTCTTCATTACTCAGTCCAGAGACTCTGTGTTAAAAACGCATCTAAAGTGTACATCGTTTAAACAGTTGTTGAGTTTCCATTTCGTACGGTGTATTTGAACATAGACGGTGTGTTTTATAAGAGATGCACGTGTCAAGAGACTGTACAATGTCAAAATGTAATTATATTTCTGACATTTGAAAATCATCTGTTGCGTTAAAGCGTATGGATGGATATATTGACAGGCAGACATAGGCAGATGGAAGGATAGATGGATGAATGGATAGATAGATGAGCAAAAAGAATGATGGATAGATGGATGGCCGGATGTATGTATGGATGGATGGATCGATGGATGGATAGATAGATATAGTTTGTCAGAAATAGACAGAAATACAAAGAGATAGATAGACAGACAGACAGACAGTTTGTCAGAAAGAGACAGAAAGAAGAAGAGATAGATACAGACAGACATATAGATAGATAGATAGATAGATAGATAGATAGATAGATAGATAGATAGATAGATAGATAGATAAATGGCTGAAAGGATGGATAAGCAAAAAGAAAGATGACAAACAGACAGACAGAAAAGAAAAGAAGATAGAGCAGCAAACAGGCAATTTCTTATTTTTCGCTTGTGTTTTTTGTGAAACTTTTTTTCTGCTTCAGTTTTTTTTGGTGGATTCTTTTTTGTGTGTGTTGGGACTTCTGGCACAAGCTTCACATGAGGGCGTGTCTTAGTTTTATTGGTTGGTGAGAATGTGATTGGCAGCTGCTTGACCTGAAATTGTGGGACAAGTTTCACACGTACACAATGTGTCATTCACCACTTTTTGAATATTATTGTACAAAAATCTGTTGCACAAGATTGAAAATATTTGCTGTCGCTGTCTTTCTGGTGAAGTGATGTGAAGGTGTTGTGTTGGTTCAGACAAACGAAATAAATACTCTGACGATAAACAAAATCCAATTCTGAATGTGTTTAAGCGCTCAGTAAACTCCTCCCCCACTTCCTGGTCAATCAGCTGCCAATCACATTCTCACCAGCCAATCAGAGTAAGGGAATGAGAAGCTTGTGAAGAAGTTGTGAAGAAATGAACGAAAAAATCAGAAGCGAAAAAAACAAAGTTTCAAATGAAAAAGTGAAGATTGCAAGCAAATAAAAACGTAAATGTTAAGCATTTTCGTTCACTTTTTAGTAATTTACGTTTGGTATTTTTGGCACTGATCTGATTCCGTAGAAATTTAGACAAATTGAAACGCAGAAAGACAGAAGGACATATAATGTATGGGACACTGTGTATATTTTGTCAATTGCATGTTTCTTGTGTTTCTGTGTTTTTTCTTGCCTTATATAATTTTGGTACCATATTTTATTATATTGTAGTTGTTTATATTGTTTTTTTCAGTGTGTGTATTTTACTTATTACGTATTTTTTGGCACCAAAAGGAGTAGCAATGCTAATTTCATTGTAACCCCTTGATACAATGACAATAAAAGCATTCTATTCTACTCTACTCTACTCTACTCTACTCTATTGTCTCTACTCTATTCTACCCTACCCTACCCTACTCTACTCTACTCTACTCTATTGTCTCTACTCTATTCTACCCTACCCTACCCTACTCTACTCTACTCTACTCTACTCTATTTTTTTCTACTCTATTGTCTAGACTCTTTTCTACTATATTCTACTCTATTCTATTCTACTCTATTGTCTCGACTCTTTTCTACTATATTCTACTCTATTGTCTCGACTCTTTTCTACTATATTCTACTCTATTGTCTCGACTCTTTTCTACTATATTCTACTCATTTCTATTCTACTCTATTGTCTCGACTCTTTTCTACTATATTCTACTCTATTCTATTCTACTCTATTGTCTCGACTCTTTTCTACTATATTCTACTCATTTCTATTCTACTCTATTGTCTTGACTCTTTTCTACTATATTCTACTCTATTCTATTTTACTCTATTGTCTCGACTCTTTTCTACTATATTCTACTCTTTTCTATTCTACTCTACTATACTCTTCTGTTCTCTACTTTATTCTATTCTACTCTATTCTATTATATTCTATGTACTCTATTCTACTCTACTCTACTCTACTCTAGACGTACAAACAGCAAGAACAAGGTTTGGATGAATAAGTGCACATGATGAAAAAAACTAAAACGAACAGAAGCGAAAAAAAACTTCCAAATGAAAAAGTGAGAATAGACTAGATAATGATGAACTGTGAACGGTTTTGACTATTGTTCACGATGCCTGGCTGCACTGGTCCGCTGCTCGGAGCTGATGTTGGTGGATTTACTGTTTGATTGTGATTTGCTTTTCTCAGCTCTCCAGCAGCACAGAGAGCGGATCTGCTGTCGGCACTGAGACGAGCCGTAATAATACAGCAGCGGGTCCAGCACGACACTGGCACTGCCCGCACACGCCGCCATCACATAATACTTCCCGTACTCGGCGTCTCCGCCCACAGCCAGACGCACACAGTGACGCAGCAGGAGGACGTGAGACGGAGCGAAACACACCACAAACTCCATCAGCACACACACGGCCATCATCACCGCTCTTCTCTTAGTGCCCCGTGAGGATGAGGAGGAGGACACGCGAGAAGATTTGACGCTGAGCACGTATATGATGACAGAGTAGCTGACGAAGGTGACGACCAGTGGCAGGAAGTAGAAGAGGCAGGAGAGGGTGAAGAACAGGCTGGTGTAGAGCTCCACGTGGTACAGCACGTCATGGCAGGTGAGGCCGACGCCCCTGATGCGGTAGGTCTGTGTGATGAAGAGAAGCGGCGCGGTGCCCGCGGAGGCCAGCAGCCAGACCAGCGCACACACGCAGCAGGTTCTCCTGGCGCTCCTCCAGCTGAGAGAGGCCACGGGCAGCGCCACGCCCACCAGCCTGTCCACGCTCATGCACGTCACCAGCAGCACGGAGCAGTAGGTGTAGCAGTAGTACGCCGCGCTCAGCACGCGACACGCCGCCTCGCCCAAGCGCCAGTCTGACGCCCGCAGCTGGTAGTGGATCTTCAGCGGCAGCAGGAGCGTGAAGAGCAGGTCCACGCACGCCAGCTGAGACATGTAGATCACCGCCGGCTTCTTGCCCGCGATCCTGCAGCTGAAGGTCAGGAAGGCGGCGGCGTTGAGAGGGAAGCTGACGAGGAAGAGGAGGATGTAGAAGGAGGGCATCAGGCGGGTCACCACACGCCCCGTCAGGAACTCCACCGCCTCGCGCGAGATGTTGAAGACGCTGGTCTGGTTCCACGCCGCCACAGCAGAGACGTTGCAGCTCTTCTTGCCTCGGCTCCAGGTGTGCGGGGGTAACGGGGGGGGTCTGATTATGCCGATCATTCCATCTGTGAGCAAACACGAATCAGAAATGAAGAAAGTGACGTGGAGGACCTGTGACTCTTGAAATACGGAATCGTCCCGTATTTTAGATCGTAATTGCGCGTCCCGTTTTAAATCGATACGTGACGGGTTTTGTCCCATTTTTCCATCGTCTCGTGTAAATTATCCCTCCCGCATTTTCGGAAGATTGCCCCTCCAGAAGTGTCCACTAGAGGTTCTGTTGGGACATTTAGGCGCTCAGAGCCCGCCCTTTGGGGAGGGGTTCTGTTACGAGGCTGCCTGTTCTTCTCTATCCCCGGCTCCGCCCCCTTCACGTGACCCGGGTTTACCTCTCGCGCAGCTGTTTCGTGTTTACCGTTAAATCACGGACACTATATAGTCTTTCCGTTGTTTACCACTCATCGTCTGGTCTCGTCTCAGTGTTCCCTCAGTTCAAGACCGTCAGATCACCTCGTGTGATTTGTATATTCGGACTATTGTTTCCCCGTGATCTTCTGTGTTTTAACGTCTCACCTTCCAATAAATTACCTGTGCACTCCCCGTCTGTGTTAGGAACTCTCTGTCACTCTCTGAGCGTGACACCAACATTCTGAGTCTTTACTTTGCTACTTGACACCGTTAAAAGGTGAGTTGAATTTGTCACATAATGGCCACTAGGGCCAATACCGAAACACATTGAGCCCATAAAGGTGAGGTGAATTCACACTTTTACCATTACGATTACAATTAAGGTGAGCAGGTAATTAACTAACGAGGAGCGAATACAGAGGGAGGAGAACGTAGTGATGCGATGACAGAAGACTAGAGATGAAGAGGAAGACTGGATCCTGACCAGAAATCTACCTCGGTTATGAAGCAACTTACACTCTCTGTCTCTTGTACCTGGAGGAGTAAGTCCGTGACGTTGTAATACGTTATCTCCCACGGTGACGCTTTCACGATGAGTTCCAGATGCCTCGCCACAATCTTCTCTGTCGTTGTAGGCGTCTGCTGAACTCGGGAGGTTGTTGGCATCGTTGTCGTATCCAGAATAGTCTGCAGGGTCGTAGTAGTATTCCCCTTCTTCTCCAGAGTAACTGCTTTTATCAGACATGTTACTTTCCAGAGGAAAAGCTGCAAACACGACAAAGGGAAAATTGATAGTTTTGGAATCACAGCCAGTTTTCCACTAACAGATGTGTAAAGTACTTGAGTAAACATTGGGAATTTTTGTAGATTTTGTAGATACCGTATTTATGCAAATATGGACACCCGTTTTTTTTTTTTTTTAATGGCTCAATAACTCGCGGGATGCTTATAATGTCCAAAACTGCTCGGGTGTAAAAACGACTCGGGATCGGCGAATAATGATGACGTCGGACCACACAACGAACACTCGAACCAAGCACTTATCATCAAATCACGTATAACAGAGAAGACTAAGTCAAGCACGCATCGAGTAACTGCATAGAAAACCTTTATTTATGCAGTGCAGTCTTAATTTTAGTTTAATTTGCCCAAATGTCGATTTTACACATTGACGGCTATAGTCAGTCATATTGATAATTATAATCAAAAGCAGCATCATACAATTCTCAACATTAGGGTGTTTAAGTTCCACACTACAGAACCTCCTCAGATTTAACATTTGATCGCAAAGATTATATTTCCCTTATGGACTAATAAATGTTCAATTTAATTTAATTATTTAATTAATTTATACTTCCCATTTTTTCTATCTTACATGTCATCTTATCTCATCTGTTTTTACACCCGAGCCGTTGTGGTACCTACACCGGTAGATCGCCGCGCTAAAGGCTAACGGGCTAGCGCTTGAAAACGAGGACAGCACGTTGCAAAATCTTCAAACAATTCAAAACGAAGAACATCGGAGTCAAACACAATCAAATCGCTCTGTCTGCTGCACAGAGCAAAACAATACTGTTCTGATATTTACGTCTAACAAAAATCTCAGTCAGCTTTACTCCAAGATTTTAGCGCAAAGGCTCATGGGAACAAGTGAGCAGCAAAGCATGATGGGAGATGAAGTTCCGATCGCTAGAATAGATTATTGTTTAATTATTTTTAGGTAAAATAACAGTGAAGTGATACGAGTCACAAGTTAGGTGCCTTTTTGTGCCTGAAAAATCAGTGCTTTGTACTTGTATTGAGTTTCAAAATATAAGCAACTTTTAAATTCACGCAATCCCAATAAAGTAACGCATTCGATAAAGTACAAGTACTAAGTACAAATAATAGTGTTTCAAAAACGTTTGAGTCTAAAAATGTTTTTTCAGTTTCTTTTCGCGTTCGTCGTACTTTTTGTTTTTTAGAATCAATTGTATAACAAACGTATACATATTGTATACATACAAAATGTACAAAATTTCCAAAGTTTATCAAGTACGTTACTCCTCTGTCCACCTATTAACGGCGGGAACGATGTTCTTACCACAGACGGCGTCACAAACAATCACGGAGAGAAGAAGAATCCAAGTGTGGAGCTCCATCTGCACCGATCTGATGGAAACCTGATGGATTCAGTGGCTTCCAGTCTGTCTGGAGTAAGAAGAGCCGCGTCTTTTACTCTCGGAGGAAGGAGGCGGAAGCTCCAGGAGATCCTTCCACAATTACACGCTAATTACACTTCAGTAATTCTTTCATTTGTTTGAGAACACACCACACACATTACTGTTCATTACTGGGAGGAAGGTCAGAAATCTTTAATCGCGCGCGTGTGTGTGTGTGTGTGCGTGCGTGTGTGTGTGTGCGTGTGTAGGGATAAATACTAGTGCATACATACACTATTAATAAAATGGCATTAAATGAACAAAGTGAAACATAACGTTAATGTAAGATTTAATAAATATAGAGTTTTGTGTTGGTTACAATAAGTCTGGTGTTGAGTTTTTTAAGCTGATAAATGCATAGAACGTTGTAGAATTAGCATTTAAAAAATATGTAACAATTTCTATTCCATTTACTGTGTGTGTGTGTGTGTGTGTGTGTGTGTGTGTGTGTGTGTGTGTGTGTGTGTGTGTGTGTGTGTGTGTGTGTGTGTGTGTGTGTGTGTGTGCGTGTGTGTGTGTGTGTCTGTGTGTGGTGATAAATTCAAGTGCATATACATACAATATTATTTAAAAATGGCATTAAATAATAAAGTAAAACATAACGTTAATGTAATATTTAATAAATATAGAGTTTAGTGTTGGTTACAATAAGTCTGTTGTTGAGTTTATTAAGCTGATAAATGCGTATAAAGTTGTAAAAAGATGTAACCTTTTCTATTCCATTTCCTGTGTGTGTGTGTGTGTGTGTGTGTGTGTGTGTGTGTGTGTGTGTGGTGGTAAATACAAGTGCATACATACAATATTATTAAAAATGACATTAAATTAATAAAGTAAAACATAATGTAAGATTTAATAAATATAGAGTTTAGTGTTGGTTACAGTAAGTCTGTTGTTGAGTTTTCTATTCCATTTCTATTAAAAGACGTTTTCTATTCCATTTCCTGTGTGTGTGTGTGTGTGTGTGTGTGTGTGTGTGTGTGTGTGTGTGTGAGAGAGAGGCCTTGGAAGAAGCTCAGACAGGTCTCTTTGCAGGACTTCTTATCTCAAGTTGAAGGAATGTTGAACTGAGGTAATTCGGAGTCAGACCTTGACGCAAAAGCACAGTGCGAGAGCTGAAGGAAAGGGAGCGAGTCTAAGCGATCTTCAGACATTTGACTCAAGCTCTGGTGTTTTGAAGTCTTCTAGAATATATTTCGGTTGGCAAGATCCATCGTACGGAATTTAGAGATTCAGCGGAACAAACATCGCCAACATCTGTTATCAACAATCATCAACATCATCATCAGCGAAAGTAAGTTGATTTGTTAAAACAGTCTTTTTTTTGTTTGTTTGTTTATTGTCTTTCGACCTCTGGGGATGAATACAGTTATTTGAATTGAATTGAATTTGAATTAAGAAAAGACAGTAATCACATGTGTGTGTGTGTGTGTGTGTGTGTGTGTNNNGTGTGTGTGTGTGTGTGTGTGTGTGTGTGTGTGACTAACACTTTTCACACTAATGATCAGATCCGTTTCAGTGGCAGAAACGTTCTTTTCATTCACTTAAACAACTATCTAAATGTCCTAATGGCTTTACTAACAGATGATGGACATGAGTTGCACAATAATTGGACTGGATGAGTTTTCTTATATTGAGGAAAGAAATAATTACACAACAAATGTTTCAGATCAATACGATTAAATGTTATATTTGATTAAAACTTCAAAGTGCATCACTGATTACAGCAATGAAAACAATGATGACGAGTCGACCTCTGTAATGTATTAGAGTGATACAGAATGTCACCTGTAGAGGGCGATACTAGCGCAATGTTGTGACTGTTGTACTGTGAAGAATGAGTTGTTATTCTTGTTATCCGCATATTAATGCAGACATAACAACCTTAATGAGAGAAAAGAGAAGAGACACAGAGAGAGAGAGAGAGAGAGGAGAGAGAGAGAAGAGAGAGAGAGAGAGAGAGAGAGTAGAGAGAGAGAGGAGAGAGAGTAGAAGATGAGAGAGAGAGAGAGAGAGAGAGATCGAGAGAGAGAGAGAGGGAGGAGCGAGAGAGAGAAGAGTCTAGTCAAAATAGATTTAAAGTTATCTTCAACGATTTCATGATTTTCAAATCAATCGATACTTGAGTAAAACATTTACGACGAGTCGCCGCGAAGGAATAAATGTTAATTCCGCTCACACATATATGAGACGCACCCGAAGAGTTAAACGCCCTGACCCTACTCGTGATGTCACGTGTTATTCCCGCCCACTGTCGCGACGTCAATTCAACAAGGTGCTCGGGAAGTAGCGGGAAGTGGAAGGTTATTATATTGGTTATGTTATTGGTTTTTACCGTCTGAAACCTAAACTAACCCACTTCTGGATCATCGGCAGACGTTTGCTGAGTTTGATCCGGAGAGACTGTGAAGATGCGCGTTATTAAAGAGGAAAGAGAAGACGCGGGAGAATCTGAAGCGTCTGGAGTCACTGATCAACACGCTGAGGAGAAACCAGGTCTGTTCTTCTCTTTGTTCGCCCTGTCTTCGCTATATACTGCTTTCACTATTTATTAAGTTTAAAAACTACTTTCTACTGTTTTTCTTTCCTTATTGTCGCAGGAGGCTTGTAAAACGATCGTTTAAACGTGGTTTTATTGTAATCAAAGATTCGGAAGTGATTTGACTGATCAGCGATTGAATCTCCGGTTTAATAATGTAAAAACGTTATTAACTTTAAATGTAATAAACAGAAGCAGCAGAGAAGTGTGTGTGGTCCAGTAAGTGATGTGATGATGGGTGTAGTTGCTCTTTTCTGCCACTTACACACACACACCCACACACACACGCACGCACGCACGCACGCACGCACACACACACACACACACACACACACACACACACACACACACAAGTCCAGCACAGAAACTCCTTCAGAAGCTTCACACACTTGTCAAACACACTTTCTTGGTAGGTTAGTAGCTGATATGACAATATTTTATTGTCATATCAACTACTTATTTTATTGTCACTTTGATGTTTGTCACTTTGAACTTTTATTGTCAAAGTTATTTGATTTGATTTGATATTGGGAAACCGCTGTACCAGTAAAACATCCACAACTCACCCTGTCGAGTTTATTACGCTTAAATGCATTTATAGTGTTTAATTAATGCTTGAAGATTTATCATTGTCCATCTCTGTGTGTTAGCTAATGATGACTAAAAGCTTGAACAAAGTTCTGTGCAAAGCTACTCAATCGTTAACTTGAAGCTTCTAAAACAGAATACAGATCCTTTGTGGCTTATTTTCCATGCGTGGTATAATGAAATTTGTAGCAGCCTCGGGTTGGTGTTACCATCATTTAAAAGCTAAGGCATAAAAAGTAATAAAAACAAATTATAACCAGATGGAAGGAATAAAACACACCAATATAAAATCAAGGCGTGAGATTTTTTCACAGGTTAAAGGGGGACGCCACCAAAAGAAATTGAGAAACACTGCTGTAGTCAGACTCGTCGTCCCCAGAGATCCACAGTAGATCTATTTGCTTTGTAAGCGAACTGGTGGGAGGAAGGCAGTCCTTGATGTGTGGATTTTTTTAAACCATTTCCTATCTTTATTTCTATGTTTGTGTGTGAGTGCATTATCTTATGAGACCTTGGACGTTGCCTGGAGACGTCCTCTCTTCAGGAGGAAGAGAGCTGTGTAAGCGGAAAGCAGAACACGCTATGTTATCTGCATCTGGCGCTCTGAACCAAAACTGACAAAATGCTCTGTCAATCATTGGCGTCTTAACTTGACTTTATTTTTTTTTTCACCGAATAAAAAGTCTGAGAAAGAGACGGAATCAGGACGAGCGACGAAAAGCACAGTGCGAGAGCTGAAGGAAAAGTTGGGAGCTCAACAACTTGTGGAGCTCTCCTCAGACATTTGACTCAACCTCTGTTCATAAAGAGATTTTTTTTTCCTGAGTAGGTTTTGGTTTGGCCATATTCACCGTGTAGCCAGCAGAGATAGAGAAAGAATATCCCAGACTGACCCGAATCACCAAACCTGCGGTTTTACCTTTACAGATCTGTCCGTGAGATCGTAATCTGAAAAGAGTCTTTTTTGCCTTTATTCTTGGGTAATAATTGTCTTTTTTTTTTTTAAATAAATTACACATTTCCATGTTTTTTTCCCCTTTTCAGATGTGAAGGAAGAAAGAGAAAAAACGTGTGAAGTGGAGATTAAACAGCAGGAGCTCCTTACGAGTTCCTCAGACCAAACAGCAGAAGATGAACCAGTGTCTGCTTTCCTTCACAGTGGAGATGTTTACTTCAACAACAGTTCCACACTAACTCCTCTACAGCTTCACACTGGAGAAGAATCTGTGTGTGTGTCTCCATCTGAAGAGCTGCTCAACAAACAAGCGCCAATTCACTTAAAAACTAAGAAGCACAAATGTTCTCAGTGTGACAAGACTTTTACTTTTCCTAGTAAATTAAAGGAACACATGAGGATTCACACCGGAGAGAAACCTTTCTCTTGTGCTCAGTGTGGAAAGAGTTTCTCACAAAGGGGACATTTAGATTGTCACCTGAGAATTCACACCGGAGAGAAACCTTTCTCTTGTTCTCAGTGTGGAAAGAGTTTCTCAAAAAGGGCACATTTAGATCATCACCTGAGAATTCACTCTGGAGAGAAACCTTTCTCCTGTTCTCAGTGTAGGAAATGTTTCTCACGAAGTGGAGGTCTGAAGATTCACATGAGGATTCACACTGGAGAGAAACCATTTAACTGTCCTCAGTGTGGGAAGCGTTTTCTTGATACGTCTGCCTTGAATGGTCACCTCAGAACTCACACTGGTGAGAAACCTTTCTCCTGTTCTCAGTGTGAGAAGAGTTATTCTCACATGTCAAGCCTAAAGGCTCACATGAGCATTCACACTGGTGAGAAACCTTTCTCCTGTTCTCAGTGTGGAAAGAGTTTCTCACTAAGTAGCCATTTACAGTATCACATGAAGTTTCACACTGGCGAAAAGCCTTTTTTTTGTTCTCATTGTGGGAAAAGTTTCTCTAAAAGAGCAGTTCTGGATGTTCACACGAGGATTCACACCGGCGAGAAACCTTTCTCCTGTCCTCAGTGTGAGAAGAGTTTTTCTCACAAGGCCAACCTAAAGTGTCACATCAGAACTCACACGGGTGAGAAACCTTTCTCCTGTTCTCAGTGTGGGAAAAGTTTCTCACAAAAAGAAGCTCTGGATGTTCACATGAGGATTCACACCGGTGAGAAACCTTTCTCCTGTTCTCAGTGTGAGAAGAGTTTTTCTCATAAGGCCTACCTGAAGTATCACATCAGAACTCACACTGGTGAGAAACCTTTTTCTTGTTCTCAGTGTGAGAAGAGTTTTTTTAATAAGGCGCACCTAAAGTCTCACATCAGAACTCACACTGGTGAGAAACCTTTCCCTTGTTCTCAGTGTGAGAAGAGTTATACTCAAAAGGCAACCCTAAAAGCTCACATGAGCATTCACACTGGTGAGAAACCTTTCTCCTGTCCTCACTGTGAGAAGAGTTTTTCTATGAAGGGATACCTAAAGTCTCACATCAGAACTCACATTGGTGAGAAACCTTTCTCCTGCCCTCAGTGTGAGAAGAGTTATTCTCAAAAGGCAAACCTAAAGGCTCACATGAGCATTCACACTGGTGAGAAACCTTTCTCCTGTTCTCACTGTGAGAAGAGTTTTTCTACAAAGGGAAACCTAAAGTATCACATCAGAACTCACACTGGTGAGAAACCTTTCTCCTGCCCTCAGTGTCACTTGGGTTTCCCAAGCAAATCAAATATGAATAAACACAGTGTCCTTCACCATGGAAAATAATATTACGTTGTTTTTCTAATTTTGCACTACAAGACAAACTCAAAAGTCACGTTGTGTTGAATATCCGGTTTCACGCGCCTTTTGATTCACAGACTCTGAGAGTGAGACAGAGAGAGAGATAAAGTGAGTCTGTGAATAAACAGGCTGTGACATCATTGATCACTGTGAGAATGAATCTATGCTTTTATGTTTTCTTTCAATTTTCTCTCCATTTATGAATCCTCCCTTTGACCAAACTGTTTGTGCTCTGCGTGAACTAGTGAGGTCTTGTTGACCATTGAGAAGCTACCTGACCAATAGTTGTAAAACAAGAATGCCCAACCTCAGTGAAATACTGATTCTTAAATCTTCAATCTCTCTTCTCTATAACTCAATCTCTTAGTCAAACACCCCGCTCTCCCGTCACTGGAGAATCCTTGTTACTTCACACTGTTTGTATCTGTGAGACTTTGAAAGCCTTGTAACTTCAGAAATGTTTCAGACGCTAGCATTAAAACCACTGGTTTCCTCCGTTACATTTCTCCGGATCTGTTGAGAATTGCCAGATGAGAGAGATTGCGCCTCGCCGTGGTAAGGAAATTACTTTGTGTTGGAATATTTTTTATATTTACTAATTTAAATCTTATTTCCAATATTAATATTAAGAGCTTATTATATTTTAGCCTGCGTCAACGCAGCATAGCCAGACCAAGGCTGAAAGCCGTTGAATTCTTTCAAGCTTGTGTCTCCATAAGAGATACAGATTCGTAACTATCTGTAAGTTGTTTTGACTTATTTTTCTCTGTGGATGTGCGCTGAAGATTTGAAAACAAGATATTCTGATCTTGACGTAAATCCTTGTTCCGGTAAACTGCCACGTCTGCAAGTCTCTGTCAGACATGAAGGACAGGCCGAGCTTGAAGCAAAAATCTGTGTCAAAGGTTTAAGAAACTTTTTAACTAAGAAATCCTGACATTTATTTGACTAATTGTAATATTTATATTAATTATTTCTTGTTATTATCATGGTAATTTAATTAACACCAATCACCAGACAATCAAATGAATAAAAAGTGATAATTCTTTTAAAGATTTACATAGTGTGCTTTGAGACAGTTAAAACTGTGAAAGGCTTCTTAAAATAACTCAGAACTAAAACTCTTAACTTATATTAATTTATGATTCACCATAGATAATATTTTATTATATATTTGAATATATTACTTAGGCTATAGAACTTATAATTAGTGTTCTATAATACTATTCTTACTCTCCTCAAGTTAAGACTTCATGAAGGTCGAATGGAGACCAGCTGATTACGTATCACCATAGCAACGTCTATCTTTTTGTTATTGAACAGAGACGACGTGTGTAAGTCAGTCCTCTGACAAATCTCGCATCCTGTGGATACCGCGCGATATCTGACGTCATTTATTGTGTAAAAGATCCGCATTTCCTGACTGTTATTGAGTGATGCATTGAACGGCAAAATAGACACGTGTTAAACCTTAACGCGGTGTCGGCTCATGCATTATTCCTGGATCCAGCTTCAGAACAACTCCCTTTCACAGAGACCTGCACAATCTCGGCCATGATGGAACACTTGAATGTTTTGAGAAGGCTGGAGAAGTCGGCAGTGATTATCCTGGACTGTTATCTCCTGGGATTCAGAGAGGAGGAAGAGTCCCAGGCTCCAGACTCCGGCTCATGATCGTGATATATGATGTCAAGTTCTGTTTATCTTGTGTGTGAAACTGAGGCCACATCCGTGTATCGGGGGTCAGAGTTTTGCTGATGGTGCTGCTAGATGAATTAAAGTCTTGTCTGTTCACTTGATTCTGAGTTTCTTCATTGAAGCTTCCCCGCTCTGACCTCGGATCCGTTTGAGGACCACATGAGAGTGAGACACGCCGATGAGAGAAATTTATCGAACATTAAACAACCTCCTTAGGATTAATAATCCTAACACCGGGTCACTACTGGTGTTCCTCAGGGCTCAGTTCTGGGCCCCTTGCTATTTATTATTTACATCCTCTGCAATATTTTCCGAAAATTAAATGTATTTTTCCACTTTGTTGAAGACACCCAGTACTATCTTTAATGCCCAACTTCCACACACACCGTTCTAACCGATTGCCTACATAAAATACATTTTTGGTTCACCAATAACGTTCTCAAACTGAATGGATAATCATTCATCACAAATTATAGCAACAGTACATGCGTAAGTCCCGTGACGTGTGGACAGCATATATAGAAACACGTACAGTTCTAACTCAATTTAGAGCTTTGTGCTTTAATGTCTGGATAGTTAAAGAATGTTGGTATTGATGTTTGTGTTGAGCGGTGGATTGGAGTTTTATTAAACCTATGAATATGAATCCATCTCTCACTCATTTCAACTACATTTCACTACATGTTGTACTACGTATAATATGTATGTGACAAATAAAAATGGAGTTTGACTCTTGGATTGGAAATAAACCATTTTGCCGTTTCAACGAGTGCTTTTTATTATTCTCATAATTTTCTGCGTAACCGTCTGCGTCAGAGCTCCTTCACGAGTGTTCCATCCAAGGACGTATTCTTATGTTTATTGAGGCTGTAATGTTTTTGTTTTGTCTTTCTTCCTGCGTTTTGTCTTGTCTTGCCCAACAGTCTAAAGTGTTAGTTGGTTTCCAACGAGATATTGTGCCAGTGGACCTTCTATGTGTGGAAGGTTGTATGCCAATTTCTTCTGTAAGACTGAGCACCTACAACAAAAGATGTTCCCAGAGCTTGACACAATTAACATTTAAATGCTTCAGCGGTGACGAGCCCCACCTTGAGGATCCCCGTGGTCTTCAAACCCCCCATCTACTCCTTCTCTACAATCCCACCTCTAGAAACTATCGATAAACAATACCCAAGTTACTTCAAATTCTGTTTACAAAACCAGCCATGTTTGATATCTTCTGAATGGTCTGAATGCGGGTGAGAAGGAGGTCTCACTCTCCTCAAGGTACAGAAATCCATAATCAGGACACTTGTTGTGTGTTCAAATCAGTACACAACTAGAGCTTTCCCGACCCAACCAGCAACTACCTCCTGTATGCTAATGAATCCCACAGAAATCAAAGGAATTACAGGAGGTGGCGGGAATGGTTTTTAAATCGGATAAAGGGAAGGTGGCAAAAGAATTCAGGAGATTAGTTAGAGGGATTCCACACACAGAATCACGATGTGTACAGCTCCAGGTAACAACTCTCTTCTAAGTTATTGTTTGATTTGTTAACTATCTATTTTGAATAGACTTTGGTTTTATGTTGATTTTGCTTTTCACTAATTGTTACCTGGATAATACATTGTTATGATCCATTATCACATATGATATGTGATATATACAGAATAACAGTAGCCTTCAAATATAAATGTATAGGTATCATTTGTTAATAAGGCAGGAAATGCTTTATAAAACATGTATAAAAATGTGTTGATATGATCAAGTTGACTAGAAAAAAAATACAAACCGAACATTTGCAGTAAAGTATTATGTACACAAATGAAAGTTTGTTTTTGAGATTAGGTTTGTGAAATGAAAATTAGGTTTAAGCCAATTTGACTTATATTTCTTTTCCTACCTCACGCTAAGCGCATGCGAGTTCAGATTGTTTTGGAACGCATTCAAAAACTACATCATGTACTGTATCTCCCACCAGTAGAGAAAACACATCGATAAAAAAAGTTTATAGACCTACTTGATCAAAGTCAATATTTACAGAAACACACAAAGCGCAATTTAAGCACGGGTAGCATAGCATAAATAGATAAATGGAAGGCATAACAGAAATATAATAGATTTAAAAAATGTTTTGAATGAGCATGCGCAAAGCGAGAGGTAGAAATCAATTATAGGTGAGAAAATGATAGAACATCTGCCCGCGCCTGACGGAGACCCCGCCCCTCCCTCCACTCTGACCAATAACACGGAGTGCTCATCTGATTGGCTGACACAATCATGTGACACGGAAGACCATTTGAAATACGAAGTGTTGTTTATTAGAGTTGATATCGACCTGCGGGTATTGAAATATCGATACTCCATCCCTATTTGCCACTCAAACGCTTGGAATTGTTCAGCCCGGGAATCAAACTTACGGGTGAGGTTTTAATTTTCTTCGCATGCGGACTTTTGAGTGATATATGCTGTCTAGCCGCTGCGTTTCCATCACTTCCGAGCAGTCGCTATTTTCTCCATGAGCAAACTCGATGATCACATCTTGATTTAAAGCGCAGTCCGTACTGACGCCTTCACTCGCCATTAAAAAGCGTATAAACGTTTTACAGCAACGTATCAGATAGTATGAGGGATTTGAAGTATTTTAACAAAACAACTATAAGACGTTTTAATTTCGAAGAGCCTGTGAAAAGTTCAACTTCTCACTCCGTCATCTTGTGTCCGCTCCTCGATTCGAAAACTAACTTTACACCAACTATTGGTTTATACTGTCTGGAACCGAATCTAACCCACTTCTGGATCATCCGCAGACGTTTGGTGAGTTTGATCCGGAGAGACTGTGAAGATGCGCGTTATTAAAGAGGAAAGAGAAGACGCGGGAGAATCTGAAGCGTCTGGAGTCACTGATCAACACGCTGAGGAGAAACCAGGTCTGTTCTTCTCTTTGTTCGCCCTGTCTTCACTATATACTGCTTTCACTATTTATTATGTTTAATAACTAGATTTTACATTTTTTTCTTCGTTATTGTTGTAGCAGGATTGTAAAATGACCGTTTAAACGAGGTTTCACCGTCAAACAAATCTTTACAGATCTTTCAGTGAGATCACAATCTGAAACGAGTCTTTATTGCCCTTATTGTTGGATAATTGTCTTTTTATTTTAAATAACACATTGTCATGTTTTTTTTCCTTCTCTTCAGACATGAAGCCGCTGAAGGAGGAAAAAAAAGAAACGTGTGAAGTGAAGATTAAACAGCAGGAGCTTTTCAACAGTGTGACTGAACAAGCCTCTATTAGTGGTTTAGAGACGCACACGAGTTCCTCAGACCAAACAGCAGAAGATGAACCAGTGTCTGCTTTCCTTCACAGTGGAGATGTTTCCCTCAACAACAGTTCCACACTAACTCCTCTACAGCTTCACACTGGAGAAGAATCTGTGTGTGTGTCTCCATCTGAAGAGCTGCTCAACAAACAAGCGCCAATTCACTCAAAAACTAAAAAGCACAAATGTTCTCAGTGTGACAAGACTTTTACTCTTCCTAGTAAATTAAAGGAACACATGTGGCGTCACACCGGAGAGAAACTTTTCTCTTGTGCTCAGTGTGGAAAGAGTTTCTCACGAAGAGAACCTTTAGATGTTCACATGAGGATTCACACCGGAGAGAAACCGTTCTCCTGTTCTCAGTGTGGGAAGAGTTTCTCACAAAGGGTACATTTAGATGTTCACATGAGGATTCACACTGGTGAAAAACGATTCTCTTGTTCTCAATGTGGGAAGGGTTTTTCACAAAGTGGAAATCTAACGATGCACATGAGGATTCACACTGGAGAGAAACCATTTAAATGTTCTCAGTGTGGGAAGGGTTATCCTGATAAGGCAAGCCTAATTTATCACATCAGAACTCACACCGGTGAGAAACCTTTCTTTTGTCTTCAGTGTGAGAAGAGCTTTTCACAAAGTGGAAGTCTGAAGATTCACATGAGGATTCACGCTATAGAGAAACCATTTAACTGTCCTCAGTGTGAAAAGCGTTTTTCTATTAAGGCAAGCCTAAAGTCTCACATGAACATTCACACCAGTGACAAACCTTTTCTTTGTCTTCAGTGTGGGAAGAGTTTTCCTAATAAGGGAAACCTAAACCAACACATGATGAATCACACCGGTGAGAAACCTTTCTCCTGTCCTCAGTGTGAGAAGAGTTTTCCTGTGAAGCAAAGTTTAATGAGTCACATGAGGATTCACACCGGTGAGAAACCTTTCTCCTGTCCTCACTGTGAGAAGAGTTTTTCTCACAAGTTTAGCTTAAAGTCTCACATCAGAACTCACACCGGTGAGAAGCCTTACTCTTGTCCTCACTGTGAGAAGAGATTTTCTCAAGCGGCAAGCCTAAAGTGTCACATCAGAACTCACACTGGTAAGAAACCAAAAGCAAAACGAGCCTGAATAATCACAATGTCATTCACAGTGGAGAATATTATTACTTTTTCTTGTTGTTGTGCAAAGTGAGAAAAACAAACACAATAGTCGCGCTGTGCCGTCGTTTCTGTTTTTATATGACAATTGATTTAAGTAAATTGCAGTGTTTTGTAGCATATTTAATTAACAGAAGTATTCATATGTGGAGTTTTCGCAAATGTAACAGTAATTTTGAGATACTTGTTGAGAAAGTTGTAATTGTTAACTCTCTCTCTCTCTTTTCTTCCTACTCTCTCTCACTATCTCTATCTCTCTCTCTCTTTTCTTCCTCCTCTCTCTCACTATCTCTATCTCTATCTCTCTCTCTCTCTCTCTCTCTCTCTCTCTCTCTCTCTCTCTCTCTCTCTCTCTCTCTCTCTCTCATACATACACATACATACATACTGTGAGAAATGATTTATACCTCTTCTTACTTTTACCTGTTTTTATTTTTTACTTCTGTTATCTCCAAACAAATCAAGATCCCCCCCGCTGTGTGTATGCTAATGATATTTCACTTCTATCTCACATCTATGTGTTGAGCGATGGAGTCAGACAAGGACAAACCTATAGAATATCAATCCATCTCTGACTCTTGGGTTGGAAATAAACCATTTTGCTTTTTCAACAAGTGTTTTTTTTTCATGCTCTTGATTCTCTGTGAAGTTCACGAGTGACACGCACATCGACGGACATACGATAAGAAAGTTCTTTATTCGTCCCACAGTGGGGAAATTCCTTGTTACAGCAGCACTAAGAAACACAAAAAGTATATACAGCTTAAAAAAATACAGTTAAATCAGATGTTATCGAACAGGAATATGACTAAATTATACAAACATGGAAAAATCACTGTATACGGATATTGCACAGAATAAAGTAAAGTTGTTGCACAGTTGACTGGGAGCAGCTCTAGTTGTAAAGTCTTACAGCACCAGGTAGAAACGACCTACGGTGTCGCTCCTTAAGACTCTTGGGATGTTTCAGTCTGTCCCTTAAGAAGCTGCTCAGTGAAGACACCGTCTCTTACAGCGGATTGGCGTCCTCCATCATGGATGATTGCTTTGCTACCATCCTCCTTTCTCCCACCTCCTGTATTTTTCACCTCGGGAATATTGCAAAGCTGCGTCATATGCTCCCTAGGTCGGACGCAGAAAGACTCATACATGCGTTTATGACCTCGAGGTTAGACTTCTGTAATGGTCTTCTGGGAGGCTCTGCCGCCCGACTAATATATATAAGATAAACTTCAGTTAGTTCAGAATGCGGCCGCTCGACTACTGACCATGAGGTGAACACCCTAGTATTTGTATGAATCCACCCTCTTAATATCCCTTCCTTGGATGTCCACCGGTGCTAGTGCAGAGTGTGTGTATCTACGGAAGTTGGTAGGGGACTTGGACTGGTGTCCAAGAGGTTGCTGGTTCGAATCCCCCCTACGACTGGTTCTACAACTGTGTTTTTCTGCAAGACACTGAACCACTCATTACGTTCATTTCTTTTCTTCCACTTCTACCAGCTCCTTCATCTTCTGCACTGATTTGGAGGTAGTTCCGCCGTCACCAGTCCATCTTCCACTTCTACCAGCTCCTTCATCTTCTGCATTGATTTGGAGGTAGTTCCGCCGGCACCGGTCCATCTTCCACTTCTACCAGCTCCTTCGTCTTCTGCATTGATTTGGAGGTAGTTCCGCCGGCACCAGTCCATCTTCCACTTCTACCAGCTCCTTCATCTTCTGCACTGATTTGGAGGTAGTTCCGCCGGCACCAGTCCATCTTCCACTTCTACCAGCTCCTTCGTCTTCTGCATTGATTTGGAGGTAGTTCCACTTCCACCAGTCCACGAAGTTCCTAGTCAGTTCTCTGTACTCTCTGTCATCATCATCCTTGATTAATCCGACAATGGCAGAATCATCTGAGAACTTTGGCAGGTGACATGAAGCTGTGCTGGACATGAAGTCAGCGGTGTAGACAGTCAACAGAAACGGCGCCAGAACTGTTCCCTGTGGTGCTCCTGTGTTGCAGACCACCATGTCAGCCGCTGGGCCCTCACATACTGCAGTCGATTCGAGAGCTGGTCCAATGACCATGCAGACAGATGTTGGTCCACCCCCATGTGCATCAACTTGTCCCTCAGCAGCAGCGGTTGGAGGGTTTTGAAAGCGCTGGAGAAATAAAACAAAAACATGATTCTCACTGAGCTTCCAACCTGGTCTAGATGAGACACAACTCTGTTCGGGAGAAAGACATCCTCAACTCCAACATCGGGCTGGTGGGCAAAACTGCAGCGGGTCCATCGACCGGCTAACCATAGGACGAAGTTGTGTAAGCACCAATATCTCCATCATCTTCATCAGATGAGAGGTCAGGGCTTCCGGTCTATAGTCCTTAAAGTCAGTTGGTCGAGATGACTTTAGTACCGGTACCACTCAGGATGTCTTCCACAGCAGTGACACCTTCACCATCTTCAGGCTCAGACTGAACAAGTACAGCTTAAATCCCGAAGCCTGTCTGTCTGTCTCCCTCTCCCTCCCTCTCCCTCTCTCTCTGTCTGTCTGTCTCTCCCCTATCTCTCTCTCTCTCTCTCTCTCTCTCTCTCTCTCTCTCTCTTTCTGTCTGTTTCTCTCTCTCTCTCCTAGGGTAACTTTTTTTTTGCTTCGAGCGGCATTCTGTTGTCATTTTGTTTGTGTTGTGTTTATTTAATAAAAGACCTGCATTTGGGTCTTAGCTTCAGTGACTAAGTCTTCCAAAACTTGGTCTTAGACTGGCTCAAGGTGCGTGAGACTGACATCTAACGTTTTTCGGGAGTTTGAATAGGTTCATTATTATTGTTCAACTACTACCAAAGCAAAGAAACGTGGAATTTTGTCAGCTGCGTTTGTCAGCTGGTCAAGCATTTCTACAAACTGGAAAACAATCTCATACATGACAAAATGAAACAACTCTTGCTCATCTTTATTGCACAATATATTGCAATCGTGATGGGCGATACGAGTGAAAATTCACATCACAATATTTTCTAGTGTCCAGACGGTATCGGTATTATATCACTGTATACAGAGAGAGGGGGGGTGATTACATTTTATTAGACCATACTTACATTATTTGTACACAAAATCTGTATTCTAACATTATTTAAAGTAGGAAATTAGGGGGTAACCTGGAAAAGCATCTGTCATTTGTAATACAGTATGTCTTTTAGAAGTAATGGCCCTGGCGTTTATTCGAAAAATGAGAAAGAGACCGAGAAATCAGAACCGCGTGTGAAACAAACGTTTACAAACGATTTAGATAGAAAACAAATATATGCAGAAACAGCGATGCACGCTCGTTTTTACGGTTTTCGTTCTTAGTGTCGCCGCTCTTAAAGACACAGTACACAGACGTTGGTGTTACTCGCGGTCACAGGTGTGCTCTATTAGTTCAGCCTGTTACAACGCTTCCTGTGTTCGATTAGCAATGTCTCTGTGTCGTGATTAAAAGTTGTGACGAAACAAGTGTGTTATACTGTATTAAAGAGTTTATATACACATACAATAATTAAATTCATGAATGTGTGACGTTATCCATGGTATTGCAAAATCCATATCGTGGCACAACTCAACCCCGGTTTTCACGTTAATACCGGTTTACCGACCACTTTATTAGGTACACCATGTTAGTAACGGGTTGGATCTCGAACCAGTCTGGTCATTCTCCTTTGACCTCGGGCATCAACAAGGCATTTCCGCCCACAGAACCGCCGCTCACTGGATATTTTTTCTTTTCCGGATCATTCTCTGTAAACACTAGAGATGGTTGTGCGTGAAAATACCAGTAGATCAGCAGTTTCTGAAATACTCGGACCTGCCCTTCTGGCACCAGCACGTTCAAAGTCACTTAAATCACCTTTCTTCCCCATACTACTGATGCTCGGTTTGAACGGCGGGAGAATGTCTTGACCATGTCTACATGACTAAATTGCCGCCATGTGATTGGCTGATTAGAAATTAAGTGTTAAGAGCAGTTGGACAGGTGTACCTAATTTAGTGGCCGGCGATATTGTAACGTAAGAAAATGTAAATCACTTACTGTATATACACATTTTTATCGTTCAGCTAGACACATAATGAAAACCACAAGTGAAGGACGTAAATGAAGGCGACAGGCGAGAACAATCACACGTTCCTACATCCTGACACGCGCCTGACTGTAATCACACGCGCTGTACGACGTTCCCCGGCGAGAGCTGGAGCTCGACAGGTTGTTCTTGGCTTTTCTCCACCACGAGCGGATCTGCTGTCGGCACTGAGACGAGCCGTAATAATACAGCAGCGGGTCCAGCACGACACTGGCACTGCCCGCACACGCCGCCATCACGTACTGGGAGTACGACCAGTCTCCGCCTCCAGCTCCGCCCACAGCCAGACGCACACAGTGACGTAGCAGGAGGACGTGAGACGGAGCGAAACACACCACAAACTCCATCAGCACACACACGGCCATCATCACCGCTCTTCTTCTCTTGCTCACAAACGAGGATGATGATGACGCTGCTAAACTGTGGGGCTTGCTGCTGAGCACGTATATGATGACGCAGTAGCTGACGAAGGTGACAACCAGCGGCAGGAAGTAGAAGACGGCGGACAGGATGGAGAACACGTAGACGTACTGCTGCTGGGCGTGGCTGCTGTACACCAGCACGTCATGGCAGGTGAGGCCGACGCCCCTGATGCGGTAGGTCTGTGTGATGAAGAGAAGCGGCGCGGTGCCCGCGGAGGCCAGCAGCCAGACCAGCGCACACACGCGCAGTTTCTCCTGGCGCTCCTCCAGCTGAGAGAGGCCACGGGCAGCGCCACGCCCACCAGCCTGTCCACGCTCATGCACGTCACCAGCAGCACGGAGCAGTAGGTGTAGCAGTAGTACGCCGCGCTCAGCACGCGACACGCCGCCTCGCCCAAGCGCCAGTCTGACGCCGCAGCTGGTAGTGGATCTTCAGCGGCAGCAGGAGCGTGAAGAGCAGGTCCACGCACGCCAGCTGAGACATGTAGATCACCGCCGGCTTCTTGCCCGCGATCCTCCAGCTGAAGGTCAGGAAGGCGGCGGCGTTGAGAGGGAAGCTGACGAGGAAGAGGAGGATGTAGAAGGAGGGCATCAGGCGGGTCACCACACGCCCCGTCAGGAACTCCACCGCCTCAGGTGACACCTCGAACATCTCCGGGAACATCTCAGAGCGGTTGCATCTCACCACATCGGGGTCGATGTTCTGGCACAGACGTGGTGCGGCGTCGGTCTCTTCTGTAACACAGCAGCTTTGTCAGTTCCTCGAGGAAGATGAGGTCCACCTTCCTCACCTGTGCGGGTTGCGTTGCTCCTGTTGGAGAAGTTTCCGTCCGGAGGCTCTGGATAGTCGATCGGCTCGTCGGTCTGGGTGCTCGAGATGCGCTTGGCGGCAAAACTCCGTCCGGAAGCTGCACATCGACAAAAAACTCACATTCAAAACATCTCAATCATGTTCATAGTGTCAAGTTTTTTTTTTACGTACAAACAAGCCTCGTCTATCTCAGACATGTTGTGAATTTGCTGTCAATAGACGTACATGACATGCTTCAGATCTTTTTTTGTAATTCGAGAACTACCTTAAAGTGTTAACCAGTGTTGGGAACGTTTTAAAAAGTATCTAATTTTAAAACAATTTAGTAATTGGATAAAGTAAAACAATTTTGTAATTGGATAACTTTTCCAATCAAGTGTCTGAATCAAAATCAGAATCAGAAATGCTTTATTGCCAAGAGAACTTTACAGAGCTTGGAATTATCCTTTGTTTTGGCGAATGAATCTCAACATACATACAAATACACATTCAAACACGACAATTGACCAGACTCTTAATCACTTATAAAGCACTAAACAGTTTAGCTCCTCTATATCTCAGTGAGCTCATCACTTACTACGAGCCTACATGACTGCTGCGCTCTCAAAACTCCGGCCAGCTTATAATACCGCGAATCTCTAAAAACTACCAGGGAGGAAGATCCTTTTCATACTTAGCACCCAAACTATGGAATGCTCTGCCTAGTCCAATTCGAGACTCAGAATCAGTGAGTCAATTTAAGTCTAGACTGAAGACGCATCTCTTCAACGAAGCATATATTGACCTGTTATAATAACTTACAGAAAATATTAATATATCGTATAGAAAGGCTGCCTAGTTAGTGCTCGGAACCGAATTACACCTGCACCTTCAGAAAATTGTCAAAATCTATAGTACTTGAATTTTTCTAATTGCCTTGTATTTTTTTTTTTTTTTTTCTCCCCTCCTCTCCTGAGCGCCAAGTGTCGTACGACCGGAATCTCCTAGAGCTTCGGAATCATCGGTGGTGCTTCCTCGACCTCTGTGGACCTGATGACGCTGTTGGCTTGGAGAAGTGGAGCCGCCTTTTCCCCATTGAGGAGGGAAACATCGTTCCAGAATCATCATTAAAAATGACGCGGAACAACCAACGCACTGATTGTGTAGTGTTAGAATGCCGGAGGAGACTGGCACCAGTGAGCCGGGTTCTCCCCAGGGTTTTTCCTCGTTAAAGAGGTTTTTTTACCTGGCCACTGTTGCGTATGTGCTTGCTCGCTGGTCTTTGTCTTTGTCTTGTCATAACCGCAGCCACTTAGTCAACACCAACAATCCAGACGACAAATTGAATAAAAAGCACCATTTCCCTTACATATTTACATGTGCGCTTTGAGACAGTTAAAACTGTGAAAAGCGCCTTACAAATACTCATTATTATTATTATTATTACATAACTGCGACATAAACCTAGTAGTCCACACCTGGATCAAGTTATATGATTTATATAAATAAGCGACAACCTTGGGGATCAAACCCACAACTGTCAGTGTTGTAAACGCGGGGATGATATCTATATCTACACTGTAAAAAATGTGACGAGCTATGTATGTAAAAAAAAGTTTGGTAACATATTACACAAATTATATTTAAGTAGTTTCTCAGAGCTTACTTTTTGAGTAGAACATACTTGATAAAATAGTGCAAAAATCTTGAAATATTCAGCCTGACATTATTAATTTTAAATTTCTTAGTGAATTGTGCTTTTTAATTTGAGAAACGAAAACCCAATTTTTTGATTATTGATGGTTTGAATACTAACGACACGATTGCGCAGAGGAACAACATTTTCATCCAGTATATTTCCTCACTAAGAGATTCCACTCATTTGGTAATCTTCTTTATTAAGCCCTTCAACAAAGCAACAACCTCATACGTCATTCAAACAGAGTGAAATCCACTCTGGAGAGAGAGAACCTCTCTCTGAAGAGAAGGAGACACATTGATGGTGAGATTTTGGTTATATACATTATGCATTGTATACATGAATTAAACATATATTGTCATCTTTTAAGATAAATCGCTTCAATATATCCTTGTTATAACATAACCGTTAATGTAAAAATGTTTATGCTTTATTTTAAAGCTTAAAAGGTTAAAGAACTGCAAGCAACACATGCAAGCTTCTCATTGGCTCTCCCAAGGAACAAGCTCATCAGATGATGTGGAGCTGCTGATTTTCTTTCCTATTAATAAAGCACTTTCCTCTTAACATTCACTCTTTATCTGCTGTTCATCAAAATGGCATTTTTTTTAAATCACTTCGCGTGTTACAAATGACCGTGACTCAATCAAAACGTGACGCCCACCAATTGAACCAATTCTCTTAGAATAAATAGTAATTCTCGTTTTCTCAATCTTTTAGCCAAAATAGTTTCTTAAATTCACCGCAAAAATTGCTCTGGTTTGCTTTCTTTTTAGAAATCACAATTTTTTTAATGAAAATTCTAAGCCTCACGATTCATTTCTCATGACATATACAGACTTACAGAGTGAAATTGAAAGAAGTGTGTGTGAGAGTTCTGAGATGGTGTGACCAGTAAAGGTCGCTGTCCTTGAGTTGGGTGGGATTCAGTTGGGGGGAGTTGGGGCACAGTTCAGTAGCTTTACTGCAGTAGGAAAAAAAGCTGTTTTTGTGGCGTGAGGTCCTAGTCCTGATGGACCCGGGCTGAAAGAGGTCATGTCCTGGGTCAGAGGGGTCGGCTACAATCCTGGAGCTCCTGGAGAGATGGGAGATGGCATCGAATGACCTTGTCTGCAGAGTGGATGACACGTTTCAGTTTAGCCTTGTCTCCGACCGTGGCCCTAGCAAACCAGACTGGAATTGACGATGTAAGGATGGATTCAATGATGGCAGTGTAGAAGTTCTCCAGCATCTTCACAGGGAGGCAGAACTTCTTCAGCTGCCCCAGGAAGTGATGGAGCTAATGTTCCGCTCCCACTTGAGGTCCTGGATGATGATGGTGCCCAGAAAGCTGAAGGACTCTACAGAGACTCCACCGGGGTGTCACAGAGGATGATAGATGATAACTTAGTTACTGAATAACTAACTTTACTAAATCCTTTTATAATGGCCATGTCAGTCCTCGACAGTGTTTTTTCTGCAGGAAGTGTCTCACAAATTACTGTAATGTTCTTATCTGCTTGTTTCCGAACAGCGACTTGAATTATTTGTCATTTCGGACACTAGCTGTCACGAATCACGTGCACCAGCACTACACAGAACTTTGAAGCGGAAAACTGTTATCTGTTGATTCGAATTCACACACGTATGTTAAAAGCACACACACACACACACACACACGTATGTTAAAAGCATATTTAAATTGTATTTTAAATATTGTCCCATTCATACATGCATTTATTTTTACGTTGCGTCAGCTTTTAGTTTAATTTTATGTTTTTATGGGGTGTTATATTTTAAATATTTAAGTTATCTAGTGTGATTTGACATTTAGACTATGTTTTAGTATCATTATTATTATTATTATTATTATTAAGTTATTAATGATTAAGTGTGTAATTCAATGTAGGTCCACCACTGCACGATTCAGAAGGTTCCTGACCTGTGGACGTGTTGGTCAGCGTCAAGTTCAGAGAAGAAAACTTCCCATCAGCCCCTGCAGCATCGGAACTTCCTGTGACACATCAGCAGAAGAAACAGATCAAAGTTCTGCCCGAAAGACTCCAACCAAAACATCTTCCTTTGATTATCGCTATAATGAAATTTATTTAAAGTTTTTTTATGTTTAATATAATTAAATAAAACTAATTAACACAGTGTACTATTTAGTAAACGTTTAGCGCCCTGATTTATTTACGTTCAAGTAAAGAAAAAAGTTACTTTTGTTTTTATCCAATAGAACGCCGCCGTGACGTAGCTCACCGTTATCTGCGCCCGTGCAGCGCGTCTGCGCAGTCGCGAGTAAAACGCAGACCGTTTTGATCCACATCTGGACTCGCTCGTTGATTTATTTATTGAAGAATAAAGTCGAACTTTACATTCCCGGAGTGAAACAAACGAGCGCACAAGCTCCGTTCTGTTCGGCGAGGAGCGCGAATGTCCAGGGTGTGTGCGTTATAATGCGGTGACGTCATCGGTGACCCCCGTCCCAAATTACACATAATGTCCGAACCCTCCGTCCTGTGATGGGAAACTGAGCCGAGAGAGAGAGAGAGAGAGAGAGAGAGAGAGAGAGAGAGAGAGAGAGACGGTGTTTCCTGTCACAGGAAATTGTGATGGTCAAGATCAGAAGAAACGCAGATTCAAGTAACAAACATGTTTAAAATGTTACGCAATTTCCCCTCAGTGGGACAATAAATGGCTTTTTCAATTCCCACTACATACATTTCCGACATTTCTACAATTTTGTCTCTTCGGAATCAGCTTTAAAAAGAAAGGACAATATTTTTTTCTCATTCTCAAAATTATTTTTTTTGTATCCTTAAACCTTTCATGTGTGCAAAGACATGTTAATTACTGTATTTGATATAGGATATCTTAACAAAGCCAAATCATGTAGATCGTTGAGTAAAGGGATCAAACCGCTACACATGACGTTTGTACTAAATCATAGTGCGAGTGTGTGTTAGGCTCCTTATCACCACACGAGGGCGCCGCTGCTCCGATAACGAGACAAACGGAGACGACGCGATTGTGCTTGCAGCACTAGATTCATATAACGCGTGCGTGCGTGTGTACAAATAAACACAGTACTAGTAATAAATTAATAATAAAAATACAGTACTAACAAAAATGTGTATATTATAGCTAATCTAAAACCTGTATATGCTGCTGTCTTTCATTGACAGTGTTAATGATTACTGATGCATTAACTTAACCTCAATACGTATATAAATGTTTAGAAGTAGCTGGGAATGTAGCAAACTATTTTTTTCCACGTTGTTATCGCTGAGCTTCGCTACAATCCTCATTAGATTTCTAAACATATAGCTCATTATCTTAGCTCAGTACATTTTACATTTTCTCTGAGTGAGGATATGTAAAGATGTGCTTTCTATCAGCACGACAAACGCTGTTAAATGAAACAGCATCTGTATCTGAAATAAATAAAAAAAAAAAAATGTATTAGTAAAGTGTGTTATTATTTCACAGTAGTGACAATGTAATCTAAAGAAGCCGCATTAGCATTTAACAGAACTTCAAAAAAAGCTTTGTGAGTAAACATACTTTCTTTAAACAAGTAATTGAGTATGTGTGTGTGTACTCTTTACTCTGCTACATTTGAATAGACTCTTACATTTACTTGCTACATTGTGACTGACTGTGTGCTAGAAGTTTACATCTCTTTTTTACCACGTTTAATTTTTGGGCAGACAAGGCGATGTCGCCATCTGCAGGCTGCTGAAGGTACTCTTCTAAAACAGGTGAATTAATTATCATTATTTATTTATTTTTTTTAAAGTATATTCCAAGCATAATTTAAATTTAGACTTATTTTTTGGCCTGTTGTGGTCTAATAAATAATAACAGTTCTAAACCATCTATTGTGTGTCATTATTCACTATAATATTTACAACAATATATTGGATTTCATAGGCGTCTCTCACATTGTCCCACAGCAATGTTAAAACATTGTGTAATTGTTTAGATTGTGTAAGATTGTGTAGATAAAAATAAAGTGTAGATTAGTGTACGACACTTTACAATAATCATTTATTTTATTTAGTGTCCATTTCATTCATCTAAATAAAATAAAAAAATCGAAAGCATCTAACATATTTCATATTGACGTCAGTGTAGCAGACATGAAGCAAACAGCTTGAAATACTCGCAGGCCAAGCTATTTTCAGCTATTTTTCTAAACATCTGCTGTCTTCAGTCATGGAATCTTTGCTGTTATTGGACGAACTGAACATTCTTTATCATGGATCTAAGATATTCAGAGAACGTTTGTACACATATAGGATTACTAGGGTTTATCATAAGGAATCACGTTTAGAACATACACCAATACCTTAAGATGTAGATTTACATGGGAGTATCACGGACGGTTTAACGAACACACGAGGCGGAATCAGAACAGCTGTGGATTGTGACCTCGGTTTGACCCAGACAAAAGTCACAGCTGCATTTTAGTCAAAGACTCAGAGAAACCTCAAAATACATTTGGATAAAGAAAAGATGATTATAAGATGATTATAAAACAAAAAGATATAAATTCATTCTTAGACTGAGCTATCGAGTTGCTTTGTTGATCTGAGTAAGACGTTTGACACAGTAGATCATTCTGGTTTGTTAAAGAAATGTGAACACAAGAGTCTTCGAGGTAAAACCAATCAATGGGTTTGAAGTTACTCAATTCAAAATACTACAGTGAATAAAGTTGACTCAGTTGGACAAAATGGTATGCGGAGCCCCACAAGGCTCAGTCCTTGGACCGAAATTATTTGCACTCTACATAAATTATATTTTTTTCTGTATCGACAGTGTCAAAATTTGTTGTCTACTTTTTTTGTGGTGGTAAAAATGTTGACGTATTGAAGGTTGTGGAGAAATAATTTGCACTGATAAGAAAGTATTTATGACAAATTGTAGTTAAACGAAGCTGAAACTAAATGCATGATATTTTCAGGTAGCAGAAATGTAGAATCTTTAGGGGGTGAACATTGATGATAAACTGTCCTGGAAATCACAACATTTGTCAAATGAAACTAAATGTCACATAATCGTTTGGCATTCTCAAGAAAACAAGACGTATTGAACACAAAAGGGTTATAAGTGTTTTTAAATGTTTTGTGGTTATTCCGTACTTTTCCCATTGTGCTGAGATTTGGGGGAATGCAGGAAAAAATGTTGTATGGCCTCTTCAGTTAAATTGCAGAAAAAAAACACAATAGGATATTTTGATAAAATAATCTAATATTGAAATATTAACAATAAGATAACAATAAACAACAAGATACTGTATTATTGAAATATTAGATCATATACAATCAACAATTATTTAATTCCAACAAGTATACAGAGCTTTATTTTAACCTAAGAGTTGGTCAATATAATTGTATTTTATCTAATTAGTTAAAGTAAGAACTAATAACCGAGAGGCTATATACACATGAACAAGAAAGTGTTTCGTCACATGGCGACATGAGTCTTCTCCAGACTGCAACACTTGCTTATCATCTATCACTAATATTCGTATGTGTCAACATAAGAACGTCACATGATACTTAAAGAGAGCACTAATTACCTGTATTTTATATAAATACATATGTGTATTTATATAAATATGAATCTATGTATTTATATTAGTGTGAGTGTTTATATGTACATATGTGGGACTGTATGGAATCAGATTCGTGTCAAAAATGTCTGATGTCAAAAATTAGTGTCAAAAATGATAGATACTTAAAGGATAATACATTCAGGTGTTGGGCAGCACACACACATAACTCACAGCTTTACTCAACAAAATAAGTAACAAACAATGACAAACATATTATTGCATGACGATTGCAGTCAATAAAAATAAAGATCATAAAATGGTATTTGAAAAGTATTAAAAAGTGCTAAAAAAAAAAAGTGCTACAGCAGACAAAGAGACATTTTGTGGAGCACGGCGGGCTTTTATAAAATTACACATTGCTTCTTGTGAGTGTGTGTGTGTGTGTGTGTGTCAGACTGATGTTTGTGCTCGGCTGGTTCGGACGATCGAGGTGCGAATGCTTTACCAGCACGAGGCTTGTCTGAGGTCGTCAGGAGAATGACCTCTGACCTCAGAATCAGCAGGTCCATGAGTTAATGACCACTCACCTGACTACACACACACACACACACACACACACACGACTATAGCAAAAACGTACAAGCGTATATGTGTGTGTGTGTGCGTGTGTGTGTGTGTATGGAGGACCAAAACCGCTATCAAATATAAATGACGAAGGAAATAAATGTAATTATGTATGAAACAATACATACATGAATACAGAAAAACATATGTGCAAAATAAATGTTTAAATACATATATTTATGTTATTACAACAAATAGGAAATCATGTTTTTCCTGTATTCATTTCTTTATACATAAGTACATATTTCTTATTTATTGTAATTGCATAAATATGTGTATTTGTACATTTTTTGCACGTATGTTTTTTTTTTCTGTTTTTATTTGTACATAAGTACATTTATTTTCTATTGTCATTAATTTTTTTAATTCAGCGGTTTTGGACTTCCATGTGTGTGTGTGAACCCCATCAAGTAATTCTCAATTACTTATATACGTATATAGTGTGTGTGTGTGTGTGTGTGCGTGCGTGCGTGCGTGCGTGCGTGCGTGCGTGCGTGCGTGCGATCAGTCTGCGATCGATTTGAATGATCATTGATCTACTAAGATTAAAAAAGTCCTTTGTTCCCGGTAACAAAGCGAACTAATTCGACACATCCGCGATCACAGTCTGCAACAGATTAGCATCATTAGCCTTCGTTATCGCGTCCGTGTTCGGTAAACAAACTGTTGAGAAGGGAAAGCGGCGCCACCTGCCGGTCCAGCGGCGCATTACAGGCCGTTATCCATAACTATCCCTCCGTTCACTCACCTGTTTATGCGTTTGTTCGCCTCTCATTTAATCATCCATCAGCTTTTTCATCAATCAATCCATCCTTTCATCTAATCTAACGTTTCAATTGTTTCAAGACTAACGTCCGGCCATAAAAAGCGCTGTTTCTCTTGAATGATGGACTGGTGACTCCTCTCACACGAATGGCGTTCATTAATCTGCTCGGCTGACAGTCTTCTTCCTGTGGCTTTAATTAGAGAGAAACAGGAGACGAGACTCTCGCTCTTCCCCTTTCACTCTTCTCTCTCGTTCCTCATCAGCTAATGGACAGAGAGACAAACTCCTGATGCGTTAAAGGCTGATTAAGATGCGCTGTGATGGGGAGGAAGATGCTGATAAAGAGAAACACAATTGAGTACATCCATGTGGTTCAGAGGTGTAAAGTACTTGAGTACATGGACATCGTTACTTTACTTAAAATGTTTTTGCTACTTTTTACTTGTACTGAGTATCAAAAATGAAAGCAACTTTTA
The DNA here is from genome assembly GCA_028031935.1 of Paedocypris micromegethes. NCBI lineage: Eukaryota > Metazoa > Chordata > Actinopteri > Cypriniformes > Paedocypris > Paedocypris micromegethes. The sequence continues at coordinate 26,931,540 of CM051496.1, forward strand.
CTCTCTACTCCACTACATGTGTGATTGAGTATCTGTGTCTTTGCTCCTCCACATTTGAAGGGACACTTACCGTTACTCGTTACATTGGGATTGTGTGCTACAAGTCGGCATCAATTTGTACCGCGGTAAATTTCTTGGAGTAACAAGGTGATAACGCCATCTGCAGGATGCTGAAGGTACTAAAAGCTTTTTTTCCAGCTTAATCACATGGACATGAATTAGAGGCGTAAATGTTTTTTTACTAATTTTATCTTATTATATATAAGTTACTAATCGTTTTATTGTATACTAATTTTATTTTACTGCATTTATTCTTTGCACACTTCAATTTGACAAAGACAGACTTTTTGTTTGTTTTTTTTATCTACTTTGTTCTACCATTTTATAAATATTGAAGTGTTACATTTTGTTCCTGTATTAGAAAGCAAAACCTCATGAATAGAATTTCTGTTCACATGTCTTGGTGTTTTTTTTTTTTAACCTAAATTTAGTGTGAGTAAAATACTCAAGTTCTTTTTAATTGGTGACTTGCTACTTGTCAACTAATTTTTTAAATAATTATCTGTCACGGCGACTGTCACTCGGACAGAGCTGGAGGGGAAGGACCCACGTGCACACGCGACACACCAGGGGTTAACTGTTTCACAGGGGTTTATTCCAAAGGCGTGGTCGAACAGGCAGGGTCATACACGGGTAATCCAACTAGGAAAAAATAAACTAGAAACAAAACTTAGAAACAAGACTTGAACCAAACTAGACAGGGCGAGAACAAGGCGAGAGTGACAGGAATAACATCTGGCAAACTGGCCTCTTGTTCTCGCCCTGTTCTAGTTTGGTTCAAGTCTTGTTTCTAGTTTTGTTTCTAGTTTATTTTTCCTAGTTGGATTACCCGTGTATGACCCTGCTGTTCGACCACGCCTTTGGAATAAACCCCTGTTGAAACAGTTAACCCCTGGTGTGCTTGCTGTGCGTGCTGTGCTGTGCTGGCTGTGCTGTGCTGTGCTGTGCTGTGCTGCTGTGTGTGCTGTGCTGTGCTGTGCTGTGCTGTGCTGTGCTGTGCGTGTGCTGTGCTGTGCTTGCTGTGCTGTGCTGTGCTGGTGCTGTGCGTGCTGTGCTGCTGTGCTGTGCTGTGCTGTTCTGTGCTGTGCTGTGCTGTGCTGTGCTGTGCTGTGCTGTGCTGTGCTGTGCTGTGCTGTGCGTGCTGTGCACTGTGGTCCTTCCCCTCCAGCTCTGTCCGAGTGACAGTCGCCGTGACAGCAACAAACTGGCAAAGACAGCGTGCACGAGTGAGAAATAAATACAAGACATTAATGACGCAAACGACCGGCAGCTGGACAAGGAACGAGACAATTACGTGATAACGAGTGACTAAATGCAAGAACCCTGGAGACACTTAACACGATCGGGGAAGCACGAGGATGTGACAGAACAACAACAAAACACACGTGGGGAGGCAACATCACGAGACAGCTGGGAATGAAACACAGAACGATCAAACACCCGAGGTAAACAAAGCGTGATGACAATACAAAATAAGATCAAAATAAAAGTTCACAAACACAAGTCCGAATCCATGACATTATCTGTACTTTTACTCAAGTATGGGCTGTCTGGTACTCTTTACTCCTCTGATGTGGTTTAAGTATTTGATCTGTAATTCAAGTTTGTAATTTATTTGAAATGTTGGGTTGATGGAGTTTGAAATAGATATTTGTGACAATGTTTTAAATTGTAACACAAAACTGTCTTGCCAAAATTATTACTGCACAAATGAACAAATAAATATTCTGTATTTCACTAAAACTATTTGTAAATATATTTATTGACAAAGCTTTATATGAAAATAAATTAAAGAAGCCTAAAGTGTAATATTCATTACTACTATTACTACTACCACTACCACTACTACTACTTTTTTCCAAGATGAGGTCAGCTGCGTCACAATCGTTCCATATTTCCTTTCTTTTGTTTATTTCTTAGCACTTTAAATTAATATAACAGTTATATTTGTACTGGATTATATTTTAATATATATATTATATATATTCTAATATATAAAATATTCTAATTCTTTTGTATTTTATTGTATCTGTTTATCTCTTATCTCTTTATTGTATCTCTCTGCTGGACAATTGGAAAAACACATTTAATTGAATGTTGTACCACGTTTATTGTTTATTGTGAAAATGAAAATGAAAATTTGAATTTGATTTACTACTACTACTACTACTACTACTACTACTACAACTAATAATAATAATAATAATCATCATAATAATAATAATAACAATTATGATGATGATTATTATTATTATTATTATCCAAATAAAAATAAGGCAAAAAAAAAAAATCAAGCTGTGAACTGTAAAGCTGTTCAGCTCTGTGTGTTTGGTTTGGGCTGCGCAGAAATATACGTCATTCCCAGCAGCGTCGTTTATTTCCACCAGTAAAGCCAAAAAAGACATCAATTGAATAGCTTTCGGGTTTGACTGACCTTGACCTCGCACTTGACCTCAAATAGATGTTTTACTTTCATTCAATTATGACTTTAGACTCTTACCCTGCTCTCAGAGTATCAATTTCAGGGTCTCAGAGAGGTCAGCCAATCACAGCATCTCTGCTCTAAGTGGTCCACCAATCAGGATGAGTCATTCCAACATCCCCTCCCTCCACTGATGGACGTGAACATTCTCCACAAAGAAAGATCTAGACTCTCTCACTCCAGTCCTTCTTGTTCTTCTCCATTGTCTTTTCTGTCTTCTAACACTTGTTGAAAGGTCCATTTGCGAGTTAATAAAAGATTAACGGTTATGATTTTAATTCCCAAAGGAGCAAGACGCCGTTACTTTCTCCTGGCCTGATTAATTGCAGGTTGTGTTTTCACAGGGTTTGGTTCCACCAGACACCATTCCAAAGATATTAAAGCCGAGCTGAGTGATTTACTGCTGTTTATTGCTGCCAGAAACACACAGCGGCCTGGAAACAACAGACGTGATGCCATCGCTTCTTCTCGTGTGGAGCACGAATCGCTTTCCCATTACGGAATCTACACAGAGGCTTCAGACACTTATAGACGCTGTTTAAATCTAGTCTTACAAATAAAAGCTAAACTAGAGGTAGACATAGAGGTAAAAAAAAAAAAAAAAGAGAGTTAAAAAAAAATATTTTTGTTCATTCTAAATTGTATATCAACAATGTGCAATATTTTTTCCATTCATATTCTTTATCTTTATTTATCATTTACCATTGTGGCTGCTGCAAAATGTACGTTTCTCAATTTTGGGACAAATAAAGGTTCTTCTCCTTCTTCTTCGAACATGCAACCCTCCTTAATTTCACTTTTCAGTTAACCGATTAATTTTTGTAACAAATATTTAGTAATGAGAAATAGTGGCAGACATATTTAGAGACATAGTAGAGAGAAATACGTATAGTTAAAATGTAGATGAACGAGTTTAAAGTAGAAAAACGGACACACACACACACACACACACACACACACACACACACTTTAAACGTCTTTACTTACCTGGATCACTTCAGTCACTTTTTCTGTATTTTTCTCTCTTTATTGTATTTTTATCTTTCATTATTTATTCATATTTAATCTTGCATATTTTGTTTTGTATTTTTCTCTCTTTATTGTACATTTATTGAATACATTTCAGTGGACATTGTTGAAAAATAATTCCATTTTTCACACACACACACACACACACACACACACACACACACACACACACACACACACACACACGTTCTGTAAAATGTAGAAATGCCGACGTCTCAAACAAAAACAAACCCAGAAACCTTCGCTGCACATAACAAGGTAATTAGTTTATTAACAAAAGATGAAATCAGACATGCTGCGTTGAGAGATTGAAATCTGCAGTTCAGCGGCCCGTGATAAACTCACACTCCACACACTCATTACAACACAAAGCCTTCTTTCTCCATAACAACGACCACAACACACACACCAACAGGGAATTAGCCACATGTGATTCACCGCACACACACACACACACACACACACACACACACACATACACACACAGTCTGTCAGACAGTCCGTCAACACTGAACGCATAAAAATTTAAATTAGAAAAAATACAACTGCTGTGAAAAACATCAGCATGAAGGAGGAGAAAATGGAGACAGCATCGCATTTCCTGCAAACATGCAGAGTGGATTTCTATCCAGTGACATCACATGTGGGCGGAGCTACAACACAGCGAGGGGAAGTCACGGCAGATACATTCTATTGGTACGAGTGATTACGCAATCCACTTTTCTATATACAATCTGGAACAAAGTAAAAGTGTTAGCATCTTTGCATCGGAACTAAGAAAAGCGCTATATAAATAAACTTGAACTTGAACTTGAACAGGTCTGTCAGCGAAGGTCTGTCATCAACGTCCGGCTCGGACTCTACGCACAGAATTCATTTCTTCTCCTGCTCGACAAAGTTGATGTGGTAGGTGAGCTGGTTCCCGTTGTCCCAGGCGTACAGCACTTTCTCTTTCGGGTTGTAATCCACCTGCGTGGTCAGTCCGTACTCGTTGATGAAGGGCAGGTGTGGCGAGGCCTCGGCGCCCGTCAGCGTGTCGTAGGCGTACAGCACCTCGCCCTCCCTCTCCTTGTACTTGTCCACAGCGTAGAGGACTCCGCAGATGATGAAGCAGTTCCCGTATGAGTTCCGCCTCAGCCTCGTCCTCCAGGTGGTGTCCTTCCTGACCGACAGGTCGCCGGGGTCCAGCTTGCTCACCACGATCACCTCCGCCTGCCCGTAGTCGTAGTCCACGGCCGGGTAGATCACCCAGAGGCCGCTCTCGTCCACCGCAAAGTCGATGTCGGAGTGGCCCTTCCACTTCCAGGGCGTGGTATCTTCGTAGACGACGTCGTGGAGCTGCGCCCAGGCGGCCACAAAGCGCTGGCGGATGTCGTACTTGATGATGTTTCTGGTGAAGGCGCGGTTGTAGTAGAACCCGCCCCTGTAAACCACGTGACCGGTGCCTATCCAGTTATAGGGCAGTTTGTACAGGTTGCTCCAGCGGCCTGAAACATACACATACCATGTTTAAGAAGAAGAAATGAACTTTATTAATCCCTCAGTGGGGAAATTCGTCTCTGATTTTGACCCATCTGAACGGACCCGAAGCAGTGGGCAGCCACACGGTGCGGCGCCCGGCGGGCATCTGGGGTTCAGTGTCATGCCCTACAACTAAGTGTCCTTGGGCAAAAGTAACGCATTTAAAGAACTAGTTAATGTGCCTTTAAATAACACCAATAGTAATTTCGTTATGTCACCTCGCTGAGTAGGAAAGAATCCCAGCTTGTGCTGAAGGTTGAGCAGCAACAGCTAGAGATAGTTAGATTTACATTCCCTCATAGTTGGGGATCTGTAACACAACCAATCGAAAGAGGATGGACCCTCTTCTACTGGAGTTGCCCATGGAGAGAAGCGGCAAGCAGGATGGGCAACCCAAGTAGAAGAGGGTCCAGCGCTCTTGGAGATGAAGAGGGTGAACTTGCAACTCCAACTTGGTCATCATGGTTGAAGTTTTCCTCACTGGACAAGAGTTTCTCTACGCCTTCGGGTGGAGGATGGGTCTCTCAATGTCACTTGTGCTTATACATGAGTGCCAGGTCAGAAGGGGTACAGGTGAGTGCACCAATCGGAGACCTCATTGTCCCAATCTCCACTGAGAATATTAAAGCTCATGTGGGCAAAGTGATTGGGAATAACGACCTCCCTGATTGGTTATTGGACTTGTCACGACTTGTCCATAACAAGCACCATGTTCGAGCAAAAGGGTGTCCATCAGGACAAAATGGCACCAGGACACCCAGGAAGATCCATGATCGACCTTGCTTTTGTGTCATGAGGGCTTCAGCCATATGTCCTGGACACTCGTGTGACGAGAGAAGCTGAGAGGTCAACCGATCACCACCTGGTGATGTGTTGGATCCTGTGGCAGAGAAAGAAGGTGCACATATTGTGGGAATCTGCTGGAAATTGTTGCAGGGTGGTCTTCAACTCCCAGGAGAACTTCAACAAAATTCTGAGAGTGGTGGGTACTTTGAGTCTGAATGGACTATCTTCTTCAGCCCCATTGTCAGCGTGGCTGTGCAGAGCTGTGGACGTATGGTTGTGGTGGTAATCCTCAAACCCAGAGGTGGACACACCCTAAGGTATAGATGTCAGGGTCAATACTCCTGGAGTGTCTCCCATTGTCAAAAAACATCAGAGGGTGTGTTCCAACAATAGAGGGATCTCACTCCTCAGCCACCATGGATTCTATGTTCGGTCTACACATAAAGTCTATGTTAGGATGTTGGAGAGGAGGCTAATAAAGGAACTTTATCACAGGAGGAAGACTACGGCTTTTGTCCCTTTGGACCAGCTCTATAACTTCACAGGGGTGCTTGGGGATTCTTAGGGATTCACCAATCCAGTCTACATGTGATTTGAAGAGTTGGAGATGGTTTGACTCTTGTGGCGTCCTATGGAGGCCTTCGGAAATAGACACTCTGTTCTTTTCTGACCGGAGTAAAAGTTCAGCAAAGTGGCAGCAAAAGTCAACGTCAAACCAGTTCCCAGTACATGTCGGACTCCAGCAGGTCTGTCCCGCCTCTGGTCCAGTTCATTGTTTTAATGGACAGGATTTCTATGCACCACCAAGGATCTGGTTTCCTTTCTGATTTTGGCATTGGATGTGGTCTTGCTGGCTTAGTCCCAGGACCTCTATAAAGCTTGGATGGGAGATCCTACCTCAAGTAGAGAAGTTCAGGTATCTAGGGGTCATGACGGAAAGGACAAAGTCTCTTACACATTCTGAACATGTCCCACCAGAAGCAGGCCCAGAGGAAGATCCTGAAGATGCTGTACAGTCTGTCTTAAGGTCGGTCTAGCTAGAGGAGGTGGTGAAGGAGAGGAAAGTCTGGGCTTCTCTGCTAGTGGGCAGTTGTAGTCCAGTGGTAGGAGACATGAACTTGTGTCCGAGAGGTTGTATCTGCAACTAAGTGTCCTTGGGCAAGACAATGAACTCCACATGCCCCTCTTTAGACTGCCCACTGCTCCGGGTTAGTGTGTGTGTTCACTTCAATTTCGACAATTTCGATATTGCCAATCTCACTCATTTTACTTTACTTCAAGGCTGCACTAACGGCTCGAAACCTCAATTAAAGAGTTTGACACAAACACACCTCGCACACAAATAAACACGCAACAACCAAATCCAAAACCTTGTTTAAAGTTTTCCAGGTTCCGGAATTCCACGAGGTTGTTGCCGTAGTAGTAGTTGGTGACGTATATTTTGGAGTCTCTGGAGACGGGGTCCCTCATCCAGGCCCCCTCGTTCCTGCCGTAGCTGTGAAGCTTCAGAGGCCGATCCACTGATGCCAGCGTCCCCTCACAGCTCTGCTCCTTACCTGTAGTTACACCACATCACACTACTCACACGTCACATCCACCCTCACAACTGATATTGTTGTACAAAAAAACAATATCAAAATGGAAGCGTGATCATTTCATACAGTACATTTGTGATTAGGATTAAGTTGATTAAGTGTTTAGATCTGCGCTGTTATGTTATGTTTGTTTATGTTTACTTAGGTAAGTTTGTTTATTTATTCATGGATGTGAATAAATGAATGAATGAATTAACGAAAAATTATGTATCCCACTCGGGGGAATTTCTGTGTTTTGCAGCAGCAACATTGGTACAACAAAATAACAGGTTTGACATGGTGAATGGTAACAGTAAGTAGTAATAGTATGTGTGCTTATTTATATTCTTTCTCTCCGTGCTTTGCTTTTGTTAAATGCAATTTTCACGCAAATAAAGGTATTTTTTATTAATTTAAACACACACATACATGCAAAAAATTAATCAAAATATGATGAAAGTCTAATGAACAATTATACACAATCCTTAATGATTTTAGTTAGTTACTAAAATAAAAAAATAGTGTGTTAAAAATAAATGATCATTATATTTGTTTTATGTGGAAAAAAAAGTTGAATATAAAAGGGGGTAGGAGTAGATAAGTTATACTTAAAGTAAAAGTTAATAAAATGTTATACATAATTCTAAGTACTAATTCTTCTTCATCATTTTCTTCTTCTTCTTCTTCTTCTTCTTCTTCTTCTTCTTATTATTATTATTATTATTATTATGTTGTGGTTTATATATTTTTTTATTTTTACATGTTTGAATAAGTGAATGAAAAAAATATATACCAATGGAAATAATTAAATAATCATCAAAAATACAGTAAAACAGTAATTGAGTATTTTTGTATGTTTGTATCAGTTATTGAAATTTTAAAAGGACTATCAAGTAAAACAAAGTCTGTGTGTGTGTGTGTGTGTGTGTGTGTGTGTGTGCGTGTGTGTGTACCAGTGATGTAGGTGTTGTTTCCGCTGTTGTCCAGCACTAAGGACACAGTCGGCACTGGCAGTGTTTTTCCCGTGGTGGCGCTTCGGCTGGTTGGCGTGGGCGTGGCTGGTGTGGGCGTGGTTGTTTCCGTGGCGTCCGCGGTGGAGGGCGTGACTGATGTGGCGTCTGTGGCTGCAGCGTCTGGTGATGATGTTCCCTCCTCCACCTCCAGCAGCGTGTCTCCATCATCACGTCTGTCTTCACCTGCTTCACCAGAGAGACAGACAGACAGAAAGAGAGAAAGAGAGAGAGAGACAGACAGGTAGATGGATAGATAGATAGATAGATAGATAGATAGATAGATAGATAGATAGATGGATAGATGGATAGATGGATAGATGGATAGATAGATAGATAGATAGATAGATAGATAGATAGATTGATTGATTGATAGATAGGTAGATAGGTAGATAGGTATGTAGATAGATAGATAGATAGATAGATAGATAGATAGATAGATAGATAGATAGATAGATAGATAGATAGATAGATAGACAAACGGAGAGAAAGAGAGAAAGATAGGGGTGGGGGCAGAGAGAAAGAGTGAAAGAGAGAGAGAGAGAGCCAGACAGACAGACAGACATACACAATTTAATATAGAAAGTTTCAAATGTATTAGCTCATTTTTGTTACATGGGCATCATGTTGTTTATTATTATATAACAACTATACGTTTCAGGTAATAAATCAATATTTATGAGTCTGACCGAACAAACAAGCTCTGAAACATTAAGACGCGCAAGTTTAACCTGGAGAAGCATCAGCCATCTGAATTCTCTCTCTCTCTCTCTAAGCCCCGCCCTCCTCACAGACAGTTACATAGACCAATCAAACTAACGATGACATCGTGTATCAGGACGCTTGGTCACTCTAGAGAAGGACCAGGCCGGACTGATGGAGCTCCATCAGCTTATCAGATCAGTGACGAGGAGGAGATACACTAACTGGCTTGGGACGCTCGAGCTCTGCATTCTTGTCAGAACAGATCACACATCTGCGTGTCAGCTCCGGTGCGCATTATCTAACCCATTCAAACCATTCCAAGACACGCTAACAAAGTTAAACAGGCCTCGGTCCAGCCATGCCAAGATTCTCTCAGACAGACAGACAGGTACATCTCTGCACATGTTCAGAACGACAGTGAAAAACAAGAAGATAGGATGCAAATATTAACACTGATCACAAAGTAATACACATTTATTGTTAAAACATTAGTAAAAATTAATAAATATGTATCGTGTATATAAAGTATTATTAATAATTAATATATATTCATGATATGATATCAATAAATATAAATTAATTTATATATATACGTGTGTATATAAATTATTAATATATATATAAATCTCAGTTTATTCAAAAATATAGCATATGAATAAATACAATGTTTAAAAAAAATGGAAATTTTTATTTTTAAAGTAAAATTTGTTTAAAGTGGAAAAAAGGTAATACATATGAAATAAAAAACATCAAACCATATGAAAAAATTCATTGTTTAAATGCAAATGTATAAATGAATCAATGCATATATTCAGTTTAATATATCATTTACAGTCAAGAACAAAATTATTAGCCAACCTACAAAATAGTCATTACTTTTAAAGTATTTCAAAAGTGTTTTTAAACAGAGTAAATAAATAAATAAATAACACATATTTTTTTTAGACATCGACAATGTTGAAATAATTTGGGCCTCAAAAAGGAGTGTTAAGGCCCAAGACGTTGAGGAAAAAATTAGGAAATGTTTAGAAAGTGGAAAAAGGTAAAGAAATATCAAATATAATTAGAAATTAACCCATTTAAAAAAATGCATAAATAACATTTTAATAGCATTGATGAATATCAATGTCATTGCTTTACAAGTATTTCAAAAGTGTTTTTAAACAACGCAAAAAATAAAAAACGAACACAGATTCAATAGACGAACTGATAGATGATCTGGGCCTTAAAAAATGAAATTAAAATGAAACTAAATGAAAGCATATGAAACATTATTTCACATAATTTCCTGCTATACTATTTCTATGCAAATAATGTTAAACCGCAGTGGTGTTTGTTAGACGAGGCGAGTCGACACAGGCCCGAAGCCTCAGATGATTCCAGCAGGTTCCAGCAGCGTCTCCAAAGTCCTGATGTCGTTCCTGGCGATGGAAGACGTACGTGCTGCGAGCGATAACCCTTGATTCTCCTGGAGATTAAACCTGCGCACAGATTCTATACGCACGTCTGCCCTCTTTACATAACAGCCAGCGGGGACTTTTATTATGTCAGGCGTGAGAAACAGAGGAGATGCTGGAGCTGAACCAGAAGACTGAGTAAATGATCACGAAGCCGTTTACAAAAGCACCAGATCGTAGAGAAAGTCGTTCACATTCAGTGTTTAGTTGTTTACAACATTTACTGTGGTTTGTGTTTTTGCCTTTTGTGTTATATTTTGATACATTGCATTTGTTTAATTTCTATTTTTGCCAGCAAGTAAATGTCTACGTTTTAATTTTTATTGCTCATTCCTTTGTACCAAATGGAGTAGCGTTCCCAATTTCATTTGAACCCAGTGATATAATGACAATACAGACAGTCTATTCTATTCTATTCTATTCTATTCTATTCTATTCTATTCTATTCTATTCTACTTTATTCTACTAACCCAGTGATACAATGACAGTAAAGACATTCTGTTCTATTCTATTATATTAACTTTGTGATTCAATGACAACAAAGACATTCTATTCTTTTCTATTCTATTGATTTCAATTCAATTCTATTCTTTTATATGAACCCAATGGTTCAATGACAACAAAAATATTCTACTCTATTTTTTTCTATTCTTTTCAATAGAATTCTATTCTGTTCTATTATCCCAGTCATACAATGGCAATAAAGACATTCTATTCTATTCCATTGACACATTATGAAGAGATTCTATTCTATTCTATTCTATTCTATTAACCCAGAAATATAATGACAATAAAGGCGTTCTATTCTGTTTTATTCTATTCACTATTCTAGAAATTCACTACCTTTCTCTCTCTCTGTGTGTGTGTGTGTGTGTGTGTGTACTTTACGTGAGATTTCACACACTGCAAGTAACATATACGTGCATTGCCTGGGAATCAAACCCACGACCTTCAGTGTTAATTAACGCGAGGAAAGCCAATCGGATGAAGATGAAAGAGACGCGTGTGAATTCGAGGCTTAACCGACACTAGTGAAAACGCTCAAAACAGATTTACAATGGACCAGAATGAAAAATATTCTGCTTAAGATTCATGGCTCTGGTTAAGATTCAACTTAACATATTAATCATTTTTATGAGTGTGTGTGTGTGTGTGTATACATGTGCGTACATGTGTCGCGGAATAAATGTGCCTCTGTTTGTGCGAGGGTGTGTGTGAGCGTGCATTTGTCGAGGAACATATGTCTATCTGTACTATCATCTGTGTGTGTGTGTGTGTGTGTGTTAGGAAGTGTTTGTGTGTCTATACTACCATCAGTGTGTATGCGTATATGTGTGTGTGTGTGT
>CM051496.1:26994031-27014071 GCA_028031935.1 Paedocypris micromegethes
AGAGAGAGAGAGAGAGAGAGAGAGAGAGAGAGAGAGAGAGAGAGAGAGATTATTTCTAATTTCTTCACTGTCTACTTCCTTGAACCTGTATATTTCTATATCCTATATCTATTTATATCTTTGGTAAATATACCTCATACGCTCTTCTGGTTGGATGCTAACTGCATTTCATTGTCCATGTACTTTGCGCAATGACAATAAAGTTGACTATAATCTAATCGAATAATTCAGTCGACTGTTAGATCCGCTTGATTCTCGTGGTCTCGGAAAGATCTCCACTCACACCGCAGAGAAACCCGAGGCCTGAGCGTCCCCAGATGTCAGGAGAGCTGATGTGGAGATTACTGCTGGTGCTGCTGAGGCGGGTCATCCTGATCTGCGTCCCTCAAGGTCGCCGCGTAACCCAAGGAACCTTCCGGCCTGAAGTTTCCACCAAGGGTGTGAGGAGGATAGCGGACAGGTGAGATCTGAGGATCATCTCTATCACACCCTCAGATCAGACGCACGGGGTCGTCACGGTTACCTGTGCCAGGCAGGTGGCACCAGCAGCACAAGGTCGCAGGTGGGCACTCCAGGATCAGATAGCGCGGAGTGTGTGTGTGTGATGGTGTGAGTGCGTGTTTTTTTGTGTGAAAATGAGCGTGTACGCGACTGATCATGTGTGTGTGTTGGGGTTGTGGACCTTTCTGGCCACTAGATGTCGCCATTTCCCCATATATTTTTTTTTTACGCTGCTTACTGTTGACTGCTTTCAGCTGTGTCTGGTTTCCTGTGCACTATATAAGTAGATCTTTATGGAAAGGTTGATTCTTTTAGCTGATTCGAAGCTTTAATTCTCAAACAGTGAAGTGAACGAATCATTTCGAGTCATTTGCTCATTTTGTTCATTTCCACAAAATGTAGTGACCTCTACAATAACATATACACAACTGTTGATTGTTTTCAGCTGTGCTTTCAGATTGTTTTGTAACTGATTCGGAAACAGTAAAGTGAACGAATCATTTCGAGTCATTTGTTCATTTCCAGTAGGCGGCGCTACTAAAAGTGACCGCGCTCTAAAATAACATATACAAAACTGTTGATTGCTTTCAGCTGTGTTTGGTTTCCTGTGCGCTAAATAAGTAGATCATTCCCTGTGTTCTTTACTCAGATGAGAAGTTTGATTCTTTTAACTGATTCAGAATTGTAATTTTCGAACAGTAAAGTGAACAAATCATTTTCAAGTCATTTGTTCATTTCCAGTAGGCGGCGCTGTAAAAGTGACAGTGTTCTAAAACAACATATACAAAACTGTTGATTGTTTTCAGCTGTGTCTGGTTTCCTGTACACCATATAACTAGATATATTTCCCATGTTCTTAACTCAGAGAAAACGTTTGATTATTTTAACTGATTCTGAGCGTTAATCATTTTGAGTCATTTGTAAAAGTGACCGCGCTCTACAACAATATACACAAAAGACACAGAAGACAACACGATTTGCTTCAGCGGACCACAAAAAATACCAAAAATTGCATCAAAACTATTCAACTAAAAAACCTAGCAAAACTTGATCTACGTCCTGCATCTGCCATCTTAGCTTTAGCAGCTTGATCGAGGTCACGTGTCACATGAATGAAATGAATGATCCGTTTGAACGAATCACGAACAAATTGGAGTAATGCTGCTCGATACTGTCGTTCACGAATTATTTCCTGAGGAGACTCGTTCATTCCGAGTCATATGAAAGATTCGTTCATTTTGCGAATCACTATTACTCAGATGTTATCTGCTGTGCTTTGGTATCTTATGGAATCACTCCATGTATGACACTGGTAGAATTTTCACTTGTTGATTTTTTTTTTTTTTCCTTTGTGGATTTTTGCGAGTCGTTTTTTGAAATCTGACTTCTAACTTTTGTAAGAAGTTTGCAGATGATTTTTTTCTGATTTTGATTTTTCCATTATTAAAACCAAATAATGCAGAAGTTTTTCTCTTCCCCTTGAAATTAATTTTGGGTTCATTCTGCCTTCTGGATTCACATTTTCTCCTGTGCTTGTTTTTGCATTTCTTTGGCCTTGCATTACCATGTGTGTTCTACATCAGTCTAATGTTGGTTAGCATTAGCATCTCCGCTAAATCACAGTCAGTCTCATCCACTCTCACCACTGAGCACCAGACAACGAACCCGTGCTCATTAACCGTTCCATAAATCAAAATTAACTAGTGTGTGTGAGAGATTAAAGCGGAAGAACGGCTCTTCAGTTGGAGCCCGAGTCTAACCTTCTCCTGACCCGTCCTCCCGAGCCCACAGGAGCCCAGTTCTAAGCCTTTACCCTAACACTCTTCTCTCTGTTGCGTTCAGGAAAACCATTTTGTTCCCTGAGAGAATGAGGAGCTTCTAGCACCTACCACTAGAACTGTCTCTCTATCACGCTTACTCTGCACTTTAATAATAATAATAATAATAATAATAATAATAATAATAATAATAATAATTCCTTCAATTTTCTATTTACTGGACACTTTACTGGTCACTTTAACTTTAACCGGTCACTTTTACAAACACTTTCTGGATCACTGAGTCACTTTTTGGACACCTTAAACTGGACACGTTAAACCATTCTGAAGCCACTATTTTGTACTATTTGTTTTTATATTTTACTCACTTCTACGTTATTCGATTGTATTTTTATCTTGGAAATTTTGTATTTTTTATTCATATTTTATCTTTATATCTATTGTTTTTATTGTAATTCTTTTATCTATCTCTTTATCATTTTATTGCGTTTCCCTTTGCACATTTTGTTGTATCTCCCCCATCCCTGTGTTTAAATGCTGGAGCGATCAAAAACACATCAAAATTCAAATCAATTCAAATTCAAATTTTATTTGTCACATACACATTATATAATGTGGTACAACATGTAGTGAAATGTGTTTTTGGTCGTTCCAGCATTTAAACATAGGGATATGGGAGGTGCAGCAAAATGTGCAAGGGGGGAAATACAATAGAAATACGATAAAGATAAAAAAAAATGCTATTTCAAAATGTGCAAAGAAAATAGAAAAAAGATTAAAAATCCAATACAATAAAACAAGATATGAAGATAAAATGTGAAATATGCATAAAAAATTACAAAATTTCCCAGATAAAAAAGTATAACTGAAAAAACGCTGTTGAGAAGAGGACAAAAAAGTCCAGTATAAGGTGACTAAAAAGTGACTGCGTGATCCCATGTGTATTTGACAAAATTTGAATTTGCAATTTGAAGACCGACTGCGCGAGACGTCTGCGCACGCGCGCGCTTATCAACAAAGAGCGAGTCCGGTGCGGTTTTTCAGGAGGAAGACTCCTCTTCCTCACGGACGCGATGATCCAGAAGCAGGAAGCGTGGGACTGACATCCCCGCAGTAACTTTGGGTTCTTGTGGCGTCTCCAGACAATGAGGGCAGTGTTTGGAGCCCAGAGCTTTCCTCCAGGCCGGAGGAGATAACGTCCTCCTCCTCCTCCTCTTCCTCCTCCTCCTCCACACGTGCTAGTTACGGGAGGACGCGGGAGGAAGATAGTGCACCTGAGTCCGGCCGAGGCTCAGGTGCGTATCAGCTCTGCTGCTGGAGCCGCGCCAGCATGTCCTTATCTCCTGTGATGAAGGGTTTCTGTGCTGCGGCACTTTGAATGGACGAATGAAGGAGGATTTATCCCACAAAGGGGCAATTTCTGCCTTTCGTTGTGTTACACTGTGTCTGTATGTTGGCTTGCGTTTTAATTAAACGGAGCATTCAGTAATTCCGCTTTTAACCGAGTCTCAAGGGGCTGAATTGGAAAAAGTCAAATGATTACCGTGATTACGCAAATATACGCATTTTTTCCAGGCACTAAATTAAATTTTTTTTTAAATATATAATATTATAATATTATAATATCCCCATGAGGGACTAATAAAGGTTCAATTTAATTTAATTAATTTAATATAAAATATATAATAAATATAATATATATATTTTTTTACATTTCCGGTTAAATTATTATAATTTTCTCTTAAAATTACTATGTTTTCTTTATTTAACAAACCAACTTGTGACTATCATCACTTCAATATCGTTTTAACTCGAATAATATTCTTAACTAAAAAAAAACAATAATAGTAAAAAAAAAACCCCTACTCTTTAAAAACTCCAATTCCCATAATCCTCCATTGAGGCATTGGGTTCCCATGGGCCTTTGCACACCAGACTAAAGCTGAGTTTGGATTTTGTTAGATTTAAATATCAGAACATTGATCATCGATATCAGCCTCGAGTAAATAATACCCAGACGGCTTTGATGTACTTCGTGATGAGACACAGGTTTGTCCAACAAGTGTTTGAGTTTAAAACAGTGCTGTTATTAAGTTACGATTTTCTAACCGGAAATACTGTGTCACGCCCAAACATGTCACTTCCTCTGGTTCTGATTTGTACCACAAACACAGTCTCGCAATGTAGAAGCTATCTCGCTCGATGCTGTCTCCATGGCAACCACACACACACACACACACACACACACACACACACACACACACACACACACACACACACGCACACAGATCCTCACACATTCTTTCAGCTGATTGCAAAACACTCGTGTGATTCCAACTATCTTTTCACTCAAAATGAACGCAATCAATAGGAGACGCAGAAGAAGATGCTGAAAAGAAATCTGTCGTCTGTCCATCTATTAAACACACACGCGCGCCCACACACACACACACACACACACACACACACACACACACACACACACACGCTATCTAGACTGTCCAAGCTCGGCTTTGTTCAGAGTCGAGTGGACTGAATTTGATTAGGAGGCTTTTGTGATGGCGTGTTTAATTCCATGTCAAGGGGAAAAGCGGCTGCTCTCCCGCGATTGATGATGTCACAACAACATTTTATTGTTGTTGTTGTTGTTATTATTATTATTATTATTGTTGTTGTTGTTGTTGTTTTAATTGTTGTTATTGGTATTATTATTATTATCATCACCATCATCATCATTATTATTATTGACAATTTATGAATATACAATATTTTACTAGTTTTTATTAAAACACGTATAAAATGCGAATTCGTCAAAACGGTCCCATCAAAACACAAATACTGTACAGTAGTACAAATACAAGTAGTAAACGTGAATTGGAAAAAAAATATATTTAAAGGAAAAAAAATACAATATTGTTGAGAAAACCAGGTGAAAGGTTTTCTCGTTGTGTTACCGTAGAGATCGGGTATGAGCGCACACTGCCCTCTAGTGGCCATCATTACAAATATACAGTACTATACAAACCCCACAGATAGATAGACAGACAGACAGACAGACAGACAGACAGACAGACAGACAGACAGACAGACAGACAGACAGATAGATAGATAGATCTCAGAGAAAAAATTCATCAAAGAGAAAAAAATGGATTTGACGAATGCATAAGCATGTAAACGAAGGTGCAGAAATATGAACTAGGCAAGTTTAAAAATGTGCAAAAAGAAGGACAAACATATCGTATGTGTACATATGTATATAACACACATTCTCCAGCTGTGATATTAGGGGATAAAGACAAGGCATTTTTGTATGTAATGTTTTGCCGTTTAGCCGTGTAAAAGATCCATGACGTCAAAATAAAAAATAATTTATGTTGTGCATAAATATAACATTCGCAACATTCACAAAAATAGATAAGTTTTTGTAGTTGTACAGTGCGTGGAATATGGGGTAGACATTTACCTATTTAGCTTATGTTATCTTATTTGTTACAACTACGTAACTGACCGTTTTTTAAAATAAATACGTCAATATAGTTTTTTCTTGTTTTTTTTCATCATAAAAAGGATCATAAAAAGAGACAAATGAACAGGGAAAATGCAACACAAAATACATAAACAGTGCAAAAAAGAAGTACAAATTATACACATCATAAATAATCAAACACTTTAAACCTGTTACTGAACGCCACTGTTAAGGCTTTTGAATTGCTCGAACCCGATAGAGTGTTGAAATAGAGTGACAAATATAACATTCTTTATTCATTTATTATATTTATTACATTTGTTATAACATACTTTTATACTTATGATTTGTTTGTTTGTTTGTTAATTATGATGTATGTAGTGTGTTATTGTCATGTTTGTTTATTTATTTAAATGTATTTAAATTATTTAAATGTGTTCATGTTGTTGTTGTTGTTGTTGTTGTTGTTGTGACATGAAATTTCCTCGCTGTATGACTAATAAAGGCTTTTTCAATTCAATTCAGTTCAATTCCCCAATATAAATAGATTACGTTTTTTGTAGCTGGACAGTATGAAATATGGATAGACAATTACCTACTTAGTTTATTTATGCGATCGTATATGTTATATAATTGACAATTTTTTCATCATCAATATAATTATATGAATCCAGACGTTATTAGGCGTTATAAGTGCGGGGGGGTGAGAAGCTGCGACACCGTCATTACGTTCCTTCTAGGTCAGCCCCCCCCCCCTTCTCTTTATTTCCTTCATCTACAATAGTTTTTAAATGAATAAGATTCTGTGTTTAAGCCTACTATACAGGGACTGTATTTTGTATAATTATTATTGCTAATTTGTTGTATAAAAAAAAAAAAAAAAACCTGTAGGTCAGCGTAAATGACGTAACGGCGGAAGCTCTAGTGTGTGACACCGACGGGAAACGAATCTGCCGCTTCCGGGAAGCGAGACCGCATAATCATGGCGACCGTCTCCGTGTGCCAGTATCTTCCCGGAGGTTTCAGTTTCGAAAACTGCAAGAGGTGAGAGTGATGCCCGCGGGGTGACGGCGGGTGACCGCGGGGTTTGTGGCCCTCGGCTCGGGGTGGAAGGTCCGAGAGAGCGACGCTGAAGGCGCGTTTGGCGGGAAGCGGCGGCCGGGATGAATGACTCAGGAGAATCCGCGTCTCCCTCAGCCCGTTAATCCCAATCAAAAACGGCCAAACGCACTTTAATCACACGAATGTTCGGTCGACTTTTGATATTAATTAGTTGTTGTTATTATTAGCTGTCCGGAGAAGTTGTTAAAAGATTGTTGCGAATGACGGTGCATTGTCGTTCGTCTTGTCATCGTCATGATTAATATTTAACGCGACAGGCGAATTAGTCAAATCTTTTTATTATTTTTGACGTTTTTCCCAGTTTAATGTTGTTTTTCTTGCCGGTAACTCCCTCGAATCCAGTCCAGATGTTTTTCGATATATATTTTCACTTGCTTTCCTTTGTTTACGCGTGTGTGTGACTAGTTAACTGGTTAGATTAGTTGAGGGCAGATTTGCATTTTTTTTTTGTCGAAAATCAAGAATCCCAAGATGTTAAAGGGCCAAAATAAATTAACTGCCGCAATCTTGTAGTTTTTCTAGGAAAGATAAATGAAGAACTGTTGTCGATATTTTGCCTTCTTCTCTGCTACACAGATGATCAAATTCAGACAATTTATCAGCAGTTAATATTGTGAAATGTGTCTTAGCCTCTTAGTTATCACCACAAAAAAATTCACATTTTAAAAATCCTCAATTCACTTAATTTTCTCTGTTTACGCGTGTGTGTGACTAGTTAACTGGTTAGATTAGTTGAGGGCAGGTTTGCATTTTTTCTGCCGCATGGCGGTAAATACCGCGGTTTATACCGGTATTTACTGTCTCATAGGAAACGGGTTTATGACGCCTAGAGCGGCGTAGAAACTGAAAATATTCTTTTATTTTCCCAACAAATGTATAAAACATATTTCTAATTCAGAATGAATCAATCTGAGCTGTAGCTAATAATGTAGTTATCTGTTTCTGGCTATTTTGTGGTATGTAATCTTTAAATAGTTGGATACATTTAACCAATATATATATCAATATATACTGTCTGATTGGAATTCGTTTTGTGATGTCTTAAGTGACAAACTATCAGAAGTTAAATATCTTATTCTAGGCTCAGTTGACTTAATTCATATTTTTTTACACTCAACTGAATACTATAGGATTATTTATATGCTAAACCTTACAAACAATTGCTGAATTTAGTTAATGAGCATTAAAGACACGACAGGAACAAGTACTAGTGTTGTCACGATACTAGAAGTTTCAACTTAGATACGACACTTAAAAAAGTATCGATACTCAAAGAAAAACTGCAACAATGTTTTTTGTAATAAGAAAAAAAGCATAAGACTGGAACATGAAAATGTCGAAATCAAGAATCTCAAGACAATAAAGAGCCAAAACAAATTAACTGGCACAATCATGTAGACTTTCTAGAAAAGAGAAATTAAATAATGTTGTTGTTGTTTTGCGTTCATCTCTGCTACACGGACGATCAATTGCAGACAATTTATCAGCAGGTAATATTGTGAAATGTGTCTTAGCCTCTTAGTTATCATCACAAAAAAATGCACGTTTTAAAAATCTTCAGTTCTACCAGATATATAATTCTAAATGTAATCTGTAAGCAGGCCTACAGTGTTAATTTGTTTTAAAGTTCTACGTAACACAAGTCGACTGTAACTTTAGTTTCCTAAAGTTTACGCCACCGTCTAGTCAAAAACGGGTCAGAATCCCAGTCTGGAAGGTTTCATGGCCTTTGACCAAAACACGGACCCCCAAAAAAAAAAAAAACAGGCTGAACACTGCTCGTATCATTTCGTACTTCACCTCTGAAACTCTGTGTGCAGAAATGCTCTTCTGAACGCAGACGTCGCCAAGCTGGGCCTGACCAGTCCTGCGGCGCGTAAGACCGGCACCACCATCTGCGGCATCGTCTTCAAGGTCTGAGGAGCGACGTGTGTGTAAAAACGTATAAGATTAACCCTCTTTTACATCTCTCCCTCCTCTTTTTCTCTCCATCTCTCCGTCAGGATGGAGTGGTTCTAGGCGCCGACACGCGGGCCACTGAGGGAATGGTGGTTGCTGATAAGAACTGCTCTAAGATCCACTACATCTCTCCTAACATCTTGTGAGTAGCTCTGTGGTACGGATGTGACGCGTAAGGCTGCAGCTAACCATTATTTTCCTATCGATTCATCTATTAATTGATTTTTTTTTGTTTGTTTGTTTTTTGTTTTCTTCGATTCATTGACTAATATATCGGCACATTTTTTTAAATTTATTTATTTTTTTTTACGATAATTTTTTTTTCGCCCAAACGATTATTTGCTCATAAAAATTAATTAAATATGCTATTTGATTTTAATTTCCACTGTCTTTTATTTTAAACACAAAGGCATTATGAAACATGCGCACAAACACATACATCCAAACTGATAAAATATGTTTTTGTAAATATTAATGTGCAAAAACAATGTCCATCCTAAAAATATTTAATCACACACAATTGTAATGCAAAAAAGTTAGCATGTCTACACGCTCAGGGGACAGGCTTGGTTTTTGTTTACTTGTAAAATCAAGTTTTAAAATAATTTAAGGAAGCAGATCTTCTATATGATTATTTATTGAACTGAAATTAAACATTAAATGCCTGAAATGTTTTCTTATTTACATGGGCAGTGCCCAGTTCTCTTCAAAATAAAATTAATAAATTAATTTAATTATTATAAATTACATTAAATTACAAATTACATTTATGATAAATTACGAATAGTGCACTGCATCCTGTGCATTTCTTGCTCATGCAAAATATCAATGTAAATAACAGATTGCAGTATCTAAAATCGAAATCAAACAAATAAATAAATATCAAAAATCGAATTTTTAAATACTGTTGCAGGAGAAAGAGAGAGAGAAAGACACACACACACACACACACACACTTCACGAGGAAGCGCAAATCTGTGATCCGAATCTAACGTTCAATCAGTTCAGCCTGTTACAGCGCTTTCTGTGTTCGATTAGCCAGGCCTCCGAGTCGTCATTAAAAGTTCATTTTGTTCCATGTTTAATCTTTCCCGCAGCCAAAATGTGTCCTAACAATGGAGGCCTCAGTTTTCCTTTTTTTTTGTTTTCCAAACTTTAAATGCATTTTTTTAAACATCGTCTGCTCCGCTAGTTTCCCGCGCCTCCTTGTTTGGGGGAAAACATGAAACGAACGATTTACGTTTTTTTTGCGTAAACGATGACGTCGACTCGGTTTCAGCTGTAGTAACGCGGGTCATGTGCTCTTCCGCAGCTGCTGTGGAGCCGGAACCGCAGCGGACACTGAGATGACCACGCAGATCATCTCCTCCAACCTGGAGCTGCACTCTCTGTCCACCGGGCGTCTCCCACGCGTCGCCACGGCCAATCGCATGCTGAAGCAGATGCTGTTCAGGTGAGACACGCCCCTCCCGCCCGCCCTCTCTCGGGCCTGTCACTCACACCCTGCTGGACGCTGAAGGTATCAGGGCTACATCGGAGCGGCTCTGGTCCTCGGAGGAGTGGACTGCACCGGGCCGCACTTGTACAGCATTTATCCTCACGGCTCCACGGACAAGCTGCCGTACGTCACTATGGGTGAGTGTCACACCCTCGTGAATCACTTTTCTACACACACAGACAAATATATAGATTAGGCCTGTCAAACGATTCATTCTTTTAAAAACTAATCGCACTTCCCTGACCAAATTGTGATTAATTGCAATTGATCGCAATTTAATGGCTGAAGCTTGCTACATTGGGTATTGAGGTGTAATATGTAAATTAATGTAAACTCAACACTAAACTCAACACTTGTTTAAATACTGTAATATAATTTAGCAGGATTCTTGTTCTATTTGCAATGTATTTTCTTTGTTTTTTAACCCTCCGAGGTCGATTCGCACATTCGCACAAGTTAAAACACACAAAAAGTCAACTTTAGTCTTATAAGTGTTATACATCAATAGAAAGTTTGAAGTACCTATTTTTTTAGGTTACACTCTTAATAAAAACATGACAAATAATCTCTAATAATAATAATAATAATAATAATAATAAAACTAAAACATGAAGCGCGTTGTGCCTTCTCTTTGTCAGCTGAAACAGACTAATTTAATTTATGACTAATAAATACTTATCACTCTAACATGATGTCTACATAAAGCTTAGAATGGCTGTTTTTAAATACAGTGTTGTCTGTTTATCTAATCCGTATGAATCCAAAGCGGCGGCTTTTTGCACGGAGATTTCATCCGACCAAGAATTTTGACGAGCAAGTTATTTGCAGTTGAAAATGCGTCTGTAAAGCTCGGTGAGCAGGGAAAACCAGGTCGAGTGTCATACCGTTTCTGAAGATGAGTTTTAATAAAAACCATTTGGCAAAGACAAGTTCATGGTCAGGCAAACATTCAAAACACAATCTCACAGATCCAAACCAGATAATCCAAACAGAGACAAGCCTAGATACATTAAAGTGTTTGTGCTTAAACACTTTGCGCCTAAATAGCAGCAGCTGAACACAATCACTGTGCACTGCGCTGCTTATCGTAATGAGCCGCACCTGGTGACACCAGTAAGGCTCTTTTGGGTGTAATGCGTCAACGCGTTAAAAATAATTAATGCGAATTAACATTTTAAAATGAATAAAATGCGATAACGTTGACAATCCTTAATCCATAAAAATTGTGGAACCAGTCCTCTTTAAAATTTTAGTTGAACACCCCTGTTCTAGGGCTTATTTTCAGGCACTGAAGTGGGTGTGTGTGTGTGTGTTCCTCAGGCTCCGGGTCGCTGGCAGCCATGGCCGTGTTTGAGGATCGCTACCGGCCAAACATGGAGGTCATTATTTGTTTTCTCTCTCCCTCTACCACACACTGTTGAGGACAAAATTATTAGCCCCGCCTACAAAATAATCATTGTTTGAAAAGTATTTCAAAAGTGCTTTTAAACTGAGCTAATCATTTTGTCCTCAACTGTACATAATACTGTACCTTGGTATGTTTCTTTTTAAGTTTATTGGTGATTTTTTTTTTTTTTTGTCCTTTACAACATTACTTTTACATGGTTTCATTCCATTTAATTAAATGTGAAGTATTATAAGTAATATGTGTTATGTTGCTGTTTGACAATCTGATTTTTAGGGTTGAGTATTCGTATGTAAATATCTAAAAAGAATCGTGATCTTTATCCTAAGCAAAAAAAATCGTGATTCTCGTTTTATCCAGAATCGTGCAGCACTACTCCACACCTATTTATTTTAACCGTTTTTGACTTTTGACCAATCAGTGTGTGTATACGTGAGTGAGTGTGTATGTTGTCGAGCAGGAGGACGAGGCCAAGTCTCTGGTGCGGGACGCCATCGCTGCCGGCATCTTCAATGACCTGGGCTCGGGCAGCAACATCGACCTGTGTGTGATCACCAAAGCCAAAGTGGATTACCTGAGACCGCACGACGAGGCCAACAAGAAGGGTGTGAGGTGAGCGCGGAGACCCGTCACACACACACACACACACACACACACGCTGTGATGACTGACGGCTCTTCACTCTTAAGGGCTGACGGGGCCGATGCTCGTGCCGTGTGAGTAACTCGTGCGCATGTGTGACTAACCGGGCTTGTGTTTGAGTAGAACCTTTCTCACACAGACACAGCTTTTCCAGAGTCGTTTGGGTTGATTTTACTAGCTTGACCTTTTCAACAATGTGGTGGTCACGATCTGATCCTTGTCCGGTCTTCTCTACAGAACCGGGAGCTACAAGTACAAGCACGGGACCACCGGCGTCCTGACGAAGGCCGTGACGCCCCTGAACCTGCAGGTGGTGGAGGAGAGCGTTCAGACCATGGACACGTCCTGAGTCGGCCCTCGTCCTCCAGCTCTCGTGTGACGGTGATCTTCTCGCTCTGTTTTCAATAAAAGTCACGTTTGAAACCTCGGTGCTTGTTCTCAGCTCAGGTTGTGCCACAGCGACATGGAAAACCTTCACTTTCACCGCATTTTTCAGAACGTGAGACGCACGGAATTATAAGACACTTTATTATCATCATTTAACATCAGTAATCTCTACCCCCCCCCCCTACACACACACACACACACACACACACAAGAATTCAGATTATTAATCGGGAGGCAAAACTAAGCTTCATTAACCTCATTGACAATAACTGCATCGTTACACACACACACACGTTTTATTTTATAATCCACTAATCTTGTACATTTTTTTTTTTTATTACCTTCATGTAGGGGTGGGCCGGTATAAACCGGTATTAACGTGAAAATCGGTAATAAGTTGGATTTTGCAATATTGTGGAAACTATCGCACATTCATGAATTTTTTTATTATAAACACTTTAATACAGTATACCACGTTTGTTTTGTTAAAACCTTTAATGACGACACAACAGGCTTAATTAATAGATCACACCCGCGAGCAGTTAGGATAGTCTGTGTACTGTGTCTTTAAGAGCAGCTCTAAGAAATACTAAGAAATAGAACCGTAAAGGCGTGCAGCCACTGCTTAATTTTTTTTTAATCAAAGTCGTTTGTATACGTTTGTTTTACGCGACGTTCGGATTCTGACTTGCGGTTTACAAGAAAGAGAGCGTGACATTTTTTTAATAAACTTTTTAACGATTTTTTTTAACAATACAGTAATCCCTCGTTTACCGCGGTAGATATGTTTGAAGCCCGACCGCGATAGGTGAATTTCCGCGAAGTGGAGAAACAACATTTACATATATATTTAACACTTATTCAGACTTTTAAAATACTTTTTTAAGTAGTATTCTTTATTAAAGTAATGTTAACAAACTTCTCCCCGCCGCACGCGTCGTCCCGCGGAGATATTCATTCGGAGGATCGCGTTTTCCACAGCTGGCGGCCCGGTAGTGGTCACGGGGAGACGGCCGACAGCGATTCGCCTCTCCACGGTGAGACACGAGCCACTGCGAGCATCCTCCGCCGAGATAGTCGGGGGAAAAAATGAATTCGCGAATATATGTAATAAAGAAAAAAAATCCAGTGAATAGTCGAACCGTGAAGTAGCGAGGGATTACTGTATACTGTATTAAAAATGGCTGATGCTTACCCAGGTTACCCTCTGCATCTAATTTCTTACTTTATAAACTTATGTAATGTAAATTAATGTCCACCCCCCAATATCGTAATTATAATACCGATACCATCTGGACACTAGAAAATATTGTGATATAAATTTTGACTTATATCGCCCACCCCTACTTAGTGTCTTGAGTTTTCATGATGTTCGATTGGTCTCGGTTTACTTCTCGAATGGAAATTAGTAGAACAAGACCTCCAACTCCACATTTAACCTTTCGCTGCGACTCTTCAGAAGCAATGTTCTAGTTTCTTGCGTTCTTCTAAGTGCGTCTTTTCGTCAGAAATTTTTTTTACTACTAGATGTTGGTTTTTTTTTTGTGACAACAAACATGCAGAAGTCTGAAAGGCACGTCT
The DNA here is from genome assembly GCA_028031935.1 of Paedocypris micromegethes. Lineage (NCBI taxonomy): Eukaryota > Metazoa > Chordata > Actinopteri > Cypriniformes > Paedocypris > Paedocypris micromegethes. Next base: position 27,008,371 of record CM051496.1, read on the forward strand.
TTTTTTTTATTTGCACATTTCGCGTACAAGGAAATGTCTCGCAGCCCCTTTAAAGTAACATTTCATTTGCGTATATTGGCACTTGTCAATGTTTGACGCGACAGTCCGACAGTTCGCCAGCGTTTCTCCGTCATCGGGAAAAGAAAAAAGGCTCGTGCCACAAGTACAAGCGACGCAGAGCAAGAGCAGGATGAAGAACTTGTCCAGATGTCAATGGGAGGCGAGTGATCACAAGACTTCACGGAACGCTTGTGATCTTGCCGTAAACCAATCAGCAATCAGCAAAGCCGTGACGTCACTTAAGGCCCGTCGGGACGTCTGGAGAAACGCTCGAACACTTCTGCATCGACTCACTAGCCGGTCTGGATCTCCCACTCAGCTGCCGGACGTCCACAGGAGCAACTGCGTAGACAGCTGCAGGACGAAGCTAATGTCCGGCCGCTGGTCCGGGTCCGGGTTGATGCACATGCTGACCAGATCTCGAAGCTGGAAGACAATGTTTGGAAGCAAGAACAAATCAATTACGGATTCCACCGTCTACTGAGACCGTTAAAACTGTGAAAAGCGCCTTACAAATGTTCTGATCTTGAAATTATTGTGAAACATAAAGGGTCCCATTACTGAGCCCTGAGGGTCTCCCTACCTTCTGTGAGTAGTGTTCGGATGGAAGAGGCGGATAGTCGCACTGCTCGATCTTCTGACACAGCGACAGCAGGTTCATCTTGTCGCTGTAGAAGGGACTGTGCAGAGCCGCCATCTGAAACACAGCAACACGTCTAATTGCCCTGGGAAAAAAGATCGCCTCAATCCGGCAACACCTCGGTCAACTGGACTCTTCTGTTCACTCAAAACTCCGAAACCTTGGTGTCATATTTGACCAATCATCGTGCGAGACAGTTAGTCAAAAATAGCTTTTACCACCTGAGAAACATTTCTAAAATAAGGAAAATGTTGTCAAAGCCGGATCTCGAAATGATTATTCATGCTTTTATTTCGTCTCGCATTGATTATTGTAACTCTGTTTTTACCTGCTGTAACAAGTCAACCTTACACCGTCTCCAGACTGTCCAGAATGCTGCTGCAAGGCTTTTAACAGGCACTCCCAGAACTGCCCATCTCACTCCAGTCCTATTTTATCTCCACTGGCTTCCAGTCCAGTATAGGATTGATTTTAAAATCTTAAGTGATGACTTTTAGAGCACTACACGGTCAGGCTCCTCAATTTATTACTGATCTTTTAACCCCCTACTCCTCTAACCGTGCTCTCCGTTCCTGTGGTCAGTCCCTCCTGAAAATCCCCAGAACTCGGCTGAAGACCCGGGGAGACGTGTCTTTTCAGGCCGTAGCTCCCAGACTGTGGAACGCCTCGCCTCTCTCATTACGGACAATGCATTCGGTTGATGGTTTTAAAAAACAGCTGAAGACGCATTTATTTAAACAGGCTTTTAGTTGACAGCGTTTTTAGGTTTTGACTTTTTTATGATCTTATTATTCTTCTATAGTTTTATACTGTTGGGTTTTATCCTAGTCGATTTTATGATTTTATTGTCTTATTTGTGGTTTACACCTTGTAAAGCACTTTGTGATTCTGTCTGAGAAAAGTGCTATATAAATAAAATGTACTTACTTACGTCGCTCATGAACGATGATGACGGTGTGTGTGTGTGTGTGTGTGTGTGTGTGTGAGCGTACCTCGTACAACAGGCAGCCCAGAGACCAGATGTCCGATTTGAAGTTATATCCGTTCTCATGGATCCGCTCGGGTGACATGTAATACGGAGTCCCCACTGAAAGAGCAGATCCAGAGTAAGTCCGCGTCTGGCTTTACTACAGTCTAGTGTGCTACCCAGTGAGTGCGCCGCAGTGGTTTTAGAGCTGAAGAATCGTCCCAGGCCCAGGTCGCCGAGCTTGACTTCTCCGGTGGCCGTGATGAAGACGTTGGCCGGTTTAATATCTGAAACGTCAGTGGACAAGAGACCCATCAACCATCCGACCCGGAATCGAGCCGTGAGCAATGATGAAGAGGAACCTCGATGCATGACTCTGCGCGAGTGCATGTGCTCCAGAGCGCCACACAGCTGCGCAAAATACTTCCACACGGTTCTCTCGGGAATCAGCCGCCGCTTCTTCTTGAAGTACTGTGGGTCAGAACATTGAGACTGACTTGGCATTTGCTTGCTATGCAAACTTCAGATCTCTTGGATCATGGGTTTACTCTAAACCCTGCAGATTACACTAACGCCTGTGGAAATTGGAACTACTACTACTCTTTCAGCTTTTCCCCTATCAGGGGTCCATTGCTTTGTCTCCTAGACACTTCCTCACCTCCACAGGTACATCATCAGCCTTTCCACTCTTCATCCTCTTCAGAACCTTCCTCGCCTCATCCTTTCTAATCCCTGCCATTTTCTTTACTGTCTTTCCTCAATTCTTCTTCCTCCTGCTAGTGATGGGAATAACGGCGTTATAAATAAACGGCGTTACTAACGGCGTTACTTTTTTCAGTAACGAGTAACCTAACGCAATTCGGTTTTCCTCCGTTACAACGCCGTTATCGTTACTGACAAACATCTTGCGTTACTTTAATTGTGGTCACGAAGCGGTTTTGGTCCGATCAGAGTCTGTATTGTTTTCCCTCTGGTGAGAACGTGGTGCGACTGAAACGTGACGATTAGATGAAATGTCCGTAATATACCACCCGAAAGCGTTGCGTCTGGTCACATACGTTATGTGCAAGCGCTGGTCCGCGCGCGCGTCATAATAATGGGGTGTGGGGGGTTATGTGTTCCAGGCGATTCTAATAATTTCGTTTTATTCCTAATAAATTAGTCTTCTTTTATCTATTAGCGAAACCAATTCTGCTGTTAAAGTAATAAAAACGTACAAGAGAGGAGCAAAATGTAGGAGAGAGGTCGCGGAATTAACAGATTCACGTGTGAAGAAGAAAGTGTCTGGGGTCTCTTCACTGATGAAGAGGAGCGAAAAACTTCAGAGTTCTCTTCTGAGTCCACTAGGTAGTGAACGGCAAAAGAACTGAGCTCACTTTTTCCTTTCTGCCTCACTTTAACGGAATGGAGTTCTATACAAACTGTGAAAGCACCATCATTTACTACCTGTTTGCATTAGAAAGAGTGTACATTTTTGTTATTGTTATTTAATTTTGGTACACAAAATTTACTGAAAGCAGAACGGTTTACTTTTGTGAAATGTATTCGTTTATTTATGTTAATTCCTTAAAAAGCATAATTTATATTTAGACTTATTTGTTGGCCAGTTGTAGTCTAAATGTATATAAATATTAAAAGTTCTAAACCGTTTATTTTGCTTTATTATTTATTATATTAATGATAATATTTACAATACAATTTTGAATTTGAGGCGTCTCTCGCATTGTCCCACAACAATATTAAAATGGTGTAGATTATTGTACAGTGCTTTATAATAATCATTTATTTTTTTTTAGTGTCCATTTCATTCATTTAACATATATTTAATATTGACAGCAGCCAAATTATTTGACAAATAAAAAAAAAAGCATTGTCACAGAAAGTAACGCAATAGTTCCTTTTCCTGGTAATTAGTTACTTTTATAATGAAGTAACTCAATTACTAATTCAATTACTATTTGTTAGAAGTAACTAGTAACTGTAACTAATTACTTTTTAAAAGTAACGTTCCCAACACTGGTCATCTTACACACCACCATGCAGTGCTACACTCTCTCCTACCACCACTTTGCAGCCACTAACCTCTCTCAAATGTCTACATAGTATGTAGTCCACCTGTGTACTCCTACCTCCAATCTGTGTTCCTCTCTCTTCTGGGAGTGTTGACTACAGCCATCCTCAAAGTCTACCGCCATTTGTCCTTCTAGATTCCTTTCCTTCTGCCCATCACATCCTCATCACCTCTGTTCCCCTCACCAACATGACCATCGGAGTCTGCTCCAACAACCAGTCTCTCCCCTCTGGGAATACTCTCTATGGCCTCATCAAACTCACTCCAGAATCTCTCCTTCTCTTCTAGCTCTTCTCTTCACAGCTCACTTGTGGAGCACACCCACTGACTACACCATCACCCCTTCAACTTCCAGCTTTAGGTTTCGACTTCCTCACCCTGTCTGAGACTCTACTCACCTCCATCTCCCTATTCAGGATCACTCCTACCCCGTTTCTCTTCCTACTCACACCATGGTAGTACAGTTTGTATCCTCCTCCAATACTACGTGCTTTGCTGCCCTTCCACCTTGTCTCTTGCACACACATCTACTTCCATCTCTCCATCACGTCTGCCAGCTCTCTGCCTTTCCCTGTGCCAACGTTAAGCGTCCCTATTCTCAGGTCCTGCCCTTCCTCTTCTCTCTCTGTCCACGGACCCTCCTGCCCCAAGTCATGGTATGAAATCCGGTATGAAGTGTCTTTGGACGTCTCGCATGGTTAGAGTTTGGCAAGTTTTACGCTGGATGCCAACTAATTATCTATTTATAGTCTAATTATCTATATATATTATCTATTCGCCAACTATTTGTGAATTAGAAACAACAAGAACTTTACATAATACATATAATTTACTAATCAGATTAATCATTTTATTTTATATCTACTTGCAAATGTAAGTGATTGAGACTGACTTTTTGTTCTTTTTGTCTACTTTGTTCTACCAGTTTTCAAACATTGAGGTTAAATTCTGTTTCTGTCTTGGAGAACAATAGTTTGTTTTCGCATTTCTTTTTTCGGGCCTATGTTGAGCACAAATAAAAAAATACTACTTAATACTTAAGTTCTTGTCAAATTGGATACTTTTCCACTTTGACTCAAGTCTTTTTGAAATTGGTGACGTGTTACTTGCATTGGAGTAGTTCTTACAGTAAGTTTCTGTACTTTTACTCAAGTATGACTGTCCGGTACTCTTCACGCCCCTGCCACTGACCTTGATCATCTGGGAAAGGTCTCCGGCTCCTGCTAGCTCCAGCACGATGATCAGCTCGTTGTCTTCAATGAAGGAGTCCAGATACTTGATGACATTGGGATGGTTCAGTTGCTGCGGGTGAACGGAGGGAGGAATAAGTGACTGATGGAAGACGCCGGCGAGCGTGAAGCTCATCTTCACCTTCAGCAGGTCGATCTCTTTAATACAGTCCTGCCGCGCTTTAGCGTCCATCATCTCGAAGATCTAGGAATCGTGGACGACACTTATTAGTGACCACACACACACACACACACACACACTGGTCACTACAGCATCACGTGTGGTGTACTGGACGGTCACCTGGACTTTCTTGAGCGCCACCTGCTGGTTGTCCAGCAGACACGTGGCTTTATAAACCTCGCTGAACTGACCGCGGCCGATCTTCTTCTCGATGCGGAAGCTGGACATCATGGAGCAGTAACCACATCCCAACACGTTCCTCTGAGAGACGGAGAAGTGCGAGAGTTAAAGCGCTGATGTGTGTGTGTGTGTGCGCACACACCTGGTCGTTCTGCACTAGTGCGGAGTAGTTTTGATTGTGATCTTGCAGCTTGTTCTGTTCCATATTGTCGCTTTAGGCCGAGTGAGAGACATGAAGTCAGTCGTTTGTGTTTTATTCCTCCGCTCCAGGATTCCGTTTGTTTCCTTTCACTGTAACGACGCGAAATAAAGCAGAACAACTTCAACTGAACCGGTTTCAACCAGTCGAGAGGAGAACTACACTTATCTGAAA
>CM051496.1:27022802-27046933 GCA_028031935.1 Paedocypris micromegethes
CAGGGTATAGTTATGTATTGTTTTTTTCATTGTTTGTGTGCGCAGTGTTATTTATGTTGTTTTTTTTTTTAAATAGATGTGTTTATAATTATGTTCTCTATTCCTCTATATATTCCTTCTGCTGTTTGGTGCAGATGCTTTTTCCCCGCTGTGGGATAAATAGAGGCATTTTCATTCATTCATTCGTTCATCCGTTCATTCGTTCGTTCATTTCTGATTCCCACAGTTGTAATTAATCGATTGATCGTTTGTGTTTGTCTCTGCTTTCAGGAAACGCTCCAGACGATTCCTAAGTTCTGCTTTCCCTTCAGCGTGGACAGGTGAGGCGTGTCACTGGCGTGTGTGTGTGTGTGTGTAGTAGTGACGCTCAGTGTGTCGTGCTCAGTATGGTCGTGAGCCAAGTGGGGCAGAACTTCACCTTCGTTCTGACGGACATCGAGAGCAAACAGCGCTTCGGTTTCTGTCGACTCTCCTCCGGAGCTCAGAGCTGCCACTGCGTCCTGAGGTGTGTGTGTGTGTGTGTGTGTGTGTCACTCACTCACTCACTCACTCGCTGCTCTGTGCTCAGCTACCTGCCCTGGTTCGAGGTGTTTTACAAGCTGCTGAACATCCTGGCGGACTACACCACCAAAGCACAGGTGAGTAGTCAAAGATCAAACCATACGCGGAAAGCCCAAAGTGACAAAGCAAATTGACGCAGGAAATAAACGTGTTAATGCAGCGGTAAGTCCGTGAAGGAAGAAACAATTCTAGAAAGATCTTGACAGTTCAAAATTTTAAAAGTGCAAGCAGTCAGTGACACAAAAAAGCGCCGTCTGTTAGTTACAAAATAATAGTTCAAACAGGTAGTGACAAAATAAAGGGCCGTCTGTTAGTTACAAAATAAAAGTGCGAGCAGTTAGTGACACAATAAAGGGCCCTCTGTTAGTTACAAAATAAAAGTGCGAGCAATTAGTGACAAAATAAAGGGCTGTCTGTTAGTTACAAAATAAAAGTGCGAGCAGTTAGTGACAAAATAAAGCACAGTCTGTTACACAATAAAAGTGCGAGCAGTAAGTGACAAAATAAAGGGCCCTCTGTTAGTTACAAAATAAAAGTGCAAACAATTTGTGACAAAATAAAGCACAGTCTGTTACACAATAAAAGTGCGAGCAGTAAGTGACAAAATAAAGGGCCCTCTGTTAGTTACAAAATAAAAGTGCGAGCAGTTAGTGACAAAATAAAGCACAGTCTGTTACACAATAAAAGTGCGAGCAGTAAGTGACAAAATAAAGGGCCCTCTGTTAGTTACAAAATAAAAGTGCAAACAATTTGTGACAAAATAAGGCGCTGGCTGTTACAAAATTAAAGTGTGAGCATTTAGTGACACAATAAAGGGCCGTCTGCTAGTTACAAAATAAAAGTGCGAGCAATTAGTGACTAAATAAAGCAGTCTGTTAGTTACAAAATAAAAGTGCGAGCAATTAGTGACAAAATAAAGGGCCCTCTGTTAGTTACAAAATAAAAGTGAAAGCAATTAGTAACAGAATAAGGCGCTGGCTGTTACAAAATAAAAGTGCGAGCAGTTAGTGACAAAATAAAGGGCTCTCTGTTAGTTACAAAATAAAAGTGCGAGCAATTTGTGACAAAATAAAGCGCCGGCTATTACAAAATAAAAGTGCGAGCAGTTAGTGACACAATAAAGGGCCCTCTGTTAGTTACAAAATAAAACTGCGAGCAATTAGTGACAAAAGGCACTGGCTGTTACAAAATAAAAGTGCAAGAAGTTAATGACAAAATAAAGGGCCGTCTGCTAGTTACAAAATAAAAGTGTGAGCAATTGGTGACAAAATAAAGCAGTCTGTTACAAAATAAAAGTGCTAGCAGTTAGTGACAAAATAAAGCACAGTCTGTTACAAAATAAAAGTGCGAGCAGTAAGTGACACAATAAAGGGCCCTCTGTTAGTTACAAAATAAGTGCGAGCAGTTAGTGTCAAAATAAAGGGCTGTCTGTTAGTTACAAAATAAAAGTGCGAGCACTTAGGGACAAAATAAAGGCAAAATAAAAGTGCGGTAAGCAGTTAGCTTATCAACTGATATTTTAATCCTAGTCATGTTTTCATCTTTAAAAGTTAGTGAAGAAATAGCAAGTGGCGATTGTTGGTCAAGTGTCACGTCACGGTGTGTGTGTGTGTGTGTGTGTCAGGACGCTCCGTGGCGGGAGCTGCTGGAGTCTCTGCACGTGTTGACCGTCCCGGAGCCTGGAGTGCCAGTGCACCTGAGTGTGGTGAGACCCTCGCCCGCCCCCACGCCCCCCCCCACGCCCCTCACCCGCTCTTCTGCTCTCTCCTTCTCCCCAGCATTTGTTCTTTACAGTGCCTGATCCTAAAGAGTTGCCCAGCGTCCCTGAAAACGTAAGTGTGTCTGCGTTCTTCTAGCCGCCATCTTCATCCTGCACGTCCCACCATCGTCTCGCTCTCTTCAGCTTTCACTCCACACGCTTGTTGCTCCGGGACAAATCATTAGACTCTTTATTCAATTATTCTGGATTTCAATTGTGTGTGTTCAAGGCCTTAAAAATGCCTGTGTTTTAAATGAAGTGCTTTAAAATGTGTGAAAATGTTCGAGTTTATTTATATACAGCGCTTTTCTTAGTTCGAGACCAACGCAAAGTCGCTATGCAAATTAGGGAAACAATAGTCTTTAAAGAAGAAAAACGTCCATTATTTATTTGTGTTCAATCATTAGGGGGAAACAAGAAAAATTTCCATTGTCCATTGTTGTTCAGACTATGTAATTATACAATATTATTTTTACTATATAAATGTAATTATACTTATTTCACAACAAACAAACACATTGCTACCCCGGCTTACGAAATTAATCCGTGCCAACAGCAATTTCATAAGGCGAAATTTTTATAAAAACGGAACGCAATTAACGTGCAAATGCCCTAATCCATTCTAATCCCCGTATAGTTAGCAAATTCATAATTTATATTATGATAAAATATAATAACAACTGTAATAAAAAACTTGTTACACAAAGTTGTTACCCAGTACTATGTACTATGTGCTTTTAAGTACTAAAATAAAAGGATAAAAATCAATTTCAGGTTCAAGTTTATTTATATAGTGCTTTTCAAGACCAATGCAAAGTCGCTATGCGGAATTAGGGAAAAAATTGTCTTTAAAGAAATGAGTTTATGGTCCATTAACATTACAGTTAAGACAAAAAATACACCCAATTTTGACTCGTAAACTAATATCGAGAGTCGACCAGACAGACATCGCTCCAGAGCACAACTTGGTTTTTGTTTGTTTTCGCATAATATTTCTTTAAACGGGATGAAAGTTTCATTTTGGTCGTATTTATGCAGTCCTTTAAATTAAGTTCCCTTAATTTATTACACTTATTCTTAAGTTCCCTTAATTTATTCTTAAGATCCTTTAATTTATTACAATTATCCGCAAGTTCCCTTAATTTACTACAATTATTACTTAATTTAATAAAAACAAAATTCAGTTTACTACAGTTAGTGCTTAATTTAATAAAAACAAAATAAAATTATTATTACTATTATCATCATTATTATTATATAGCTAAGTAAAAATATGAACTCCTTGTCTTTTGTGCATTTATACCCACTGTCAAATGATTCTGCGGGCCTGATGGAAGCCCCTTTGGGGCCGGTAAACGTACACGGCGGGCCACGCCTCTGAAGCGGTTCTAAACGTCTGCTCCTCCGTTCCGTGGCGTTGTTTTTAAGAGAAACCTGACGGAGTATTTTGTGGCGGTGGACGTGAACAACATGCTGCACGTGTACGCCAGTATGCTGTACGAGCGGCGCATCCTCATCAGCTGCAGCAAGCTCAGCACCGTGAGTAGCTCCTCCTCCTCCTCCTCCTCCTCCTCCTCTTCATCAGCAGCGTCTCTCCTCATCAGTTAACCGCCTGTGTCCACGGCGCCGCCGCCATGCTCTACCCCATGTACTGGCAGCACGTCTACATTCCCGTCCTGCCGCAGCATCTGATCGACTACTGCTGGTGAGGCTTCTACACACGGCACGTAGAATTGCGTTTGTAGAATTGTGTTGGAATTTGGAACGTGACTCTCCTGACATTTGAAGGCGTATTAAAACATGATTGTGTAAAATTCAACTTACAGTTTGTGTTTTTTTTTGGGGTTTTTTTGTTGTTGTTAAGTGTCAGGTTTGGTTGTTACTTCTTTATCGTCAGTTTACAGGGACTTAAATAAAAGAAGTGTTCAAAAAACTTGATGAATTCTAAGATACACTTGTAATACGTAATTTGATCACCGGGTGGCAGCACATAACTGCTCCATTGTGTATCCACTGTAGTGACCACTAGGGGAGCCGCTCCACATTTGGAAAAATCGATTTTTTTCATATTTTCATAACAAACTAGTTCTGAAGGTCTAGGGGGGAGTATTTCTACTCACATGTCTGTGAGCAGGGTTGTCTGGTGGGTTGCTTGAATGTGGTGTGGTACATTTTTGTGATTAAAATTTCTTTTTCGTTCTTTATTGTTTTGTTAGAAATATCATATTGAATCACAGTTTATTGTGTACTAATCTTAAAAACGAAGGCAAATGACATGGTGTACGCTCGCTAAAATCCGCCCACAACTTCTTGGTTAAGCAGCTGTCAATCACATTCTCTGCAGCCACTCAGAGTAAGGCCCGCCCCCACATGAAGCTAGTGCCAGAAGTCCAAACGATAAAGAATTAAATTAAACAAACGAAAAAATCTGAAGCGGAAAAAATTAATTTAAACGAAAGGTGACAATTGCAAGCGAAAAAAATATGTAAAATTCGTAAATGTGAAGCATTTTTGTTCGTTTCTTAGACAATTAGATTTTACATTTTTTTTTTAATTAAAATTTGGCAATTAAAAGCATTAATTATTGTTTTTAAATACCCAAATCAGGTTATAATAAATGCAATTTTAATACGTGTTTTCCTTAAAACGAGAAATGTACTTTGTTGTTTTTGTAACTGTGATGTTTAACATGTTTTAACGGTTTAAAAAAAAACTATTTTAATGTACTAATACATTTTGCACTCAAGTTTTGCATTAAATTAAATAAGTTGTTCTTCCTTGCAGCGCTCCAATGCCGTTCCTCATCGGAGTCCACGCCAGTCTCATGGAGGTGAACGCGACAGACGCACATTCACAGTAGCTACAGTAGCCGAGACTGTATGTGTAGTGTTTGTGTGTCTCCTGTGACGACAGAAGGTGCGGAGCATGGCTTTAGATGACGTGGTTCTTCTCAACGTGGACACAAACACTCTCGAAACCCCCTTCAATGACCTGCAAAGCCTTCCTAATGATGTGGTGAGCACACACACACACACACACACACACACACACACACTCTTATCAAGCATTATAACTAGTGCTGTTTTTAACTAGTTAATCACACTTCCTTGACCACATTAATCGCAATTAATGGCGATTAAATGACTAAAACTTGGAATAATGGATAATGAGGTGTAATATGTAAAGTAATGTAGACTCAACACTAAATAAACACTAGTTTAAATACTGCAATATAATTTAGTATAATTTTTGTTCAAACTGCAATATAATTTCTTAAGTTTTTTTTAACCCTCCGAGGTCGAGTCACTCTTTATTCAAAATAAAACACAAAAATGTCAATTTTGGACTCGCATATAAGTGTTATACATCAATTGAACGTACCCTTTTGTTTAGGTTACACTCTTAATAAAAACAGAACATTGTGTTTTTTGTAAAAAATGATTAATAAAACTAAAACTTGAAGCACGTTTTGACTTTTTTTTGTCAGCTGAAAACCAACTAACTTAATAAACACTTATCACTCTAACATGAACCATATGTCTTGGAATGTACATAAAGAATTTACATAAAGATTGCAATGTCTGTTTTTAAATATAAGTAAATACGGTGTTGTTTTTATCTAATCCCTATGAATCTACAGTGGCGGCTTGTTGAACACAGATTGGAATCTGACGAACAAGTTACATATTTGCAGTTGAAACGTCTAAATAAGGTCGAGTCTCAGTTTTAACAAGTCCATTCAAGAACATTCAAAACACCACGGACGGAGACGAGATCGATGAGAAAGTGTCTGATCATAATGGGCCACACCTGGATGACACTCTCTTCATTGCATTTTCCCCAAACCGAAAGTGAAAAAACTGCAACTGTGATTAACGGCGTTTAAAAAAAAAATGACGCAATTTAAGCACTTAAAATTAATCACGTGCGTTAACTAGTTAACTTTGACAGCCCTAATTATAACACGACTCTGTGTTCTGCAGGTTTCCTCACTAAAGAACCGCCTGAGGAAGGTCTCCTCCACCACCGGTGACGGTGTGGCCCGGGCGTTTCTGAAGGCTCAAGCCGCTCTGTTCGGAAGCTACCGGAACGCGCTTCACATCGAACTGGTGACTGGTTGCTTTTCACGAGTGTTGTGTCTTGAAAAAAGTATCGATGCTGAAAAATCTGACACGGTACGAAACTCTGGCCCAAAAGTATTCCCATGACCCAAAAGCCTTAAACAAATATTGTTCTACTCTGGTTCCTTAAATGGTTTAAGCCGAATCCTCAATTTCAAAAATTCAAATTCAAATTTTATTGATCACATAAATATTACACGTGCTACAACATGTAGTGAAATGCGTTTTCATTGTATTTCAAAAATGCGAAATAGTGAAATGCGTTTTTATAGTTCCGCAGTTTAACGTTGGGAAATGTTCAAATGGTTCAAATGTGCAAAAGGGAAAGGCAATAAAGTGCAGTAGATGTATGGACACAATTTGAAATATGAATACAAATACTAAATCATCAAGATAAAAATACAATCAAAACGTAAAAATACAAAAAGTGAGTTAAATACAAATAAGGTACTTCCTGTACCCACAGGAGATTAATACATGTCAGGGAAGTGTTTTTGCTCATTTGAAAAACCTGATCTAACCATAAAAACGATGAACAAAAATACACAACATGATTCTAAATGTGTAATATTTATTTTTAAAGCAATGGATGGAAGCTGAGGACCAGCAATCTGCAGTGAAAACTCACTCACGTCCTTCTACCACTCGAACAGCTTTTATGGAAAGCAAACTAAATATTGTTGTCTTTTACTTTTGCATACGTTTTTGGCCTGGACTAGCGAGCTCCTACCAACAAAACACACCTTGTAGTTTTCATTTATTTTTTTAAAAAGCTTTTCAGTAGAGCTTTCTTTTCCCCCTAAATAATCTGTAAGACGTTCCAGTTTATTCATCTTGTCACTTTGTCTTAGTTTTCCTCAACATTTTTATGTTCCAGACTTGTGTTTTTTTTTTTTTTTTCTTAATAGAAAAAAAAGCAAAAAAACCTACTAGCATTGTTTCAGTTTTACTTTTTAAAGTATCGTATTGAATTGGAAATTCCTAGTATCGTGACAACACTTGTTTTTACGGTAACGTGCAAAAACATGACATGTGTTGTTTGATGGCAAACGTCTCTGTGATAAATGAATCTTTGATACAATGGGGGGAAAAAACGGACGCTACGAGCATGATTGATTTATTTTATTATATGTTTGTGTCTTCCTTCAGGAGGAGCCGATCACCTTCAGCGAGGAGACCTTTGTGACTCACAGATCCAGCACGATGAGGCAGTTTCTGCAGAACGCCATCCAGCTGCAGTTCTTTAAGCAGGTAATGTTCAGTGTTACCTGCACGAGGACTTGATTGTTTTATTTCTTATTCTTTTTAAACGTACAGTGGCACCCAAACTTACGAATTGAATCCGTGCCGAGAGCCGCTTTGATCCGCTTTGTTAATAATTTCATTAGCTGAGCCGCATGTAATCCATCTAATCCGTGCCATGACTTCATAAATTCAGACACGTTTTTTTTTTGTAAATGATAAAATTTGGGAAATAAGTGTAAGAAACATGTTACAGAGCAGTATGTTTATAAAGGTACAGTACATATAATGTACGTGTGGTCAGTCATACATCAATAATACGCATAAAAGTAATTGGTTACAGTTACTATTTACTTCTGACAAATAGTAACTGAGTTAGTAAATCAGTTACATCATCACTAATTACCAAGTAACCAAATCACCAGGGAAAGTAACTATTGCGAAATTAAGTAACATTTTCTTTTAATTTGTCAAATAAATTGGTTGCTGTCAATTTTCAATATGTTAATTAAATGCAATTGACACTAAATACATTTTTATTATTATAAAGCACGGTACAAAAATCTACACAATTTTAATATTGTTTGTGAGAGATGTGAGAGACGCCTATCAAATTCAAAATGGTTTGGTAAATATTATCATTATTATACTGAATAATAAAGCACCATATATAATATATAATATAGCCAATAACTTTTAATATTTATTGTACAGACTACAACTGGTCAACAAATAAGTCTAAATATAATGGTAAGGGGTAGAATTCACAAAAGTAAACGGTTTAGCAAGAAGTGTCATGCTCTCAATATAATACTTGTACCAAAAAAAAATTACCAAAATTAAATAGCAATAACAAAAATGTTACACTCTAGTGCTAATTAAACTCCCTGGCTCATTGCTGACTCCTGCTGGGCGAGCTCGGAAGCAAGATCTCTGAAACGAACTAGTGTTTTTGTTTATTTGACGCGACAATAAGATTATACGACTGTTTCACCCGCGTCTGGACTCTCGCCTCTCTGCACGCTAGCGGTAAGAAAAAGACGCGCTGCTTTTGTATAGCCAAAATATTTCGCAACTCTGGGCGATATTTTCGGTCCGACGCTTTGTGTCTTTATTTTCGTTATCTAGGACATTCGTATTTGCTTATTTATATTCATTTTCACATTTTGATAATAAGCCGATCTTTCTTTTATTTATCGAATTATTAAACGGTTAATAAACTGATTTTAGCCTATCGTGCCAGTTAACTGCTCCGTTGACTTGCACTCTTATATCGGTTGATCATTCGTTTTTTTTTTTCTGAGAACCTTTGATGGTGAAGCATGGTGTGTGTGTAGTTTATAGACGGTCGTCTGGAGCTGCTGAACTCGGGCGAGGGCTTCAGCGATCAGTTTGAGGAGGAGATCGACATGGGCGAGTACGCTGGTGAGAGACTCGCTCGCCCTCAGGCCTCTCCTGCACCGTTCTTCATCATCACCATGTGTGTGTGTGTGTGTTTCAGGCAGTGATAAGACGTACCATCAGTGGCTCTTCACGGTCAAGGTGAGTGCGGTGAGACTCGGACACACCCGTCCTCTGACGCCTGGCTGGTGTTTCCCTTCAGAAAGGCAGCGGCGCCATCCTGAACACGGTGAAGACCAAGGCCAATCCCGCCATGAAGACCGTTTACAAATTTGTACGTTTGATTCTTTGACGTGTCGATGACCGGAAGCTCGCGGAGTGACTATGGTTTTTGTGCGTGGTTTCTCTTCAGGCCAAAGATCACGCCAAGATGGGGATCAAAGAAGTCAAAAGCCGACTCAAACAAAAGGTCCGTTATCGTCTTCTCATCCAAACGTGGAAATGTTTTTAAGTACCGTGTTGATCCGAATATAAGCACCCCCTTTTTTTTTTTAGATGCTGAAAATTTTGCGGAGTGCTTATAGTCGCCGATTTCAACTATGCAATTTTCAAATATTTGAAATATGCCCCGTTTATATTTCATATTTCAAGTCAAGAGCTTCAGAGCAAACAGAAAACACTTCAAAATGACCAACACCGGAGTCCAACACAATCAAATCGCTCTGTTTTTGCTGTGTAGCAGACAATGTTCTGATATTTATTTCTAAAAAAAGACAAGCTCAGCTTTAGTCTAGCGTGCAAAGGCTCATGGGAGCCCAAGGCCTAAATGGAGTGAGGCACAAAGGCTTCTTGGCGATGGAGTTATTTATGGCTAGAATCGATTTTTTTATTCCATTCTAATATTCAAGTGAAACAACATTGAAGTGATTCAAGTGAGGTTTGTTAAAAAAATAAATAGTATTTTGATGAGAAAATTAACGTAATTTATCCAGAAATGTTTTGCGAAAAATAAAACAAAATGTGCGGGGTGCTTCTATACGCGTATCCGACCGTCTTTTCTTGAATCTGTCCCACCATTATTATGTTTCTAGGGAGAAGTGGTGCGTTTTCCTTCGTAACTCCTAAACTGTCGCAAAGACATTTTCTTATTTATTATCTTATTAGTATCAGTAACCCAACGCACGTCTTGGTTTCCATTAGCCCCTGATCGTTTGCCGTTACCATGATTTCCATGAATCGCGTTTGATCCAAAATCGAATCATACTAACGTCATAATTGGTCAAGAATCAAAATTATGTTAGTATGATTCGATTTTTGCAGAGGGCTTAAAATGCCAAGAATTTTTTGTAGCTGTGTCCTTTGATTTACTTATTTTTTCATCAGCTAGTACTTCTATCACACTGATTTGTCAATCCGTTTATCCATCTATCAGACGTCATCCGTATGTTTCTGCGTTTGCGCCTCTCTAACCTTCTTTCTCTCGTGCGACAGGAGTTTTCGGAGAACGGATACTCTGAGGAGCCTGGCCCCGCCCACTTACCCTCCACGCAGAGCAAGGATTCGCTCACCTGGGACCAGCGACGTCCAATCACGGTCCACTTTGGACAGGTGGGGCTGTCATTTTGACACACACACACAGAGAGAGACACTAGAGCTGCACGATTAATCGTTAAAAAATCGCAATCTCGATTCTGCCTCTTCACGATCTGAATCCAGCATTTATACGATTCTGTTTATTATAACTCTCTGATCGATCGGCTGAGTTTCGCTCATTTAAATGAGCCGATCGATCATTTAAATATTATAAAGAAAGATAATCTTGCATTACTTCTGCCGTATTTTGTATTACCTGCACTAGTGTATGTGATTTGAGCAGCAGTCGAGTTTAAAATAAATAAATAAACAAACGGAGAGAATGAATGATTAAATACAACGGTAGAGTATCAACTCCGACATTTTACTACCTGAAAAAGTATTTTATTCTGAAGTGTGTGTGTTTAAACTTCACATACACCACACACAGCAAACATCTGCAGTTGAGGACAAAATAATTAGCCCCCCTAAAATAATCACCGTTTAAAAAGTATTTCAAAAGTGCTTTTAAACAGAGCTAATAATTTTGAATCAATTCTAATAATCCTCAACTGGACATAATACTGTTCTTGTTCATGTAAATGTTTATTTTTATTACAATTAATGGTGATTTTTTTTTTCTATTCAACATTACTTTTACATTATATTTTTCATTCCATTTATTTATAATTAAAGCAATCAGTAATATGTGTTATTATATTGCGGTTTGACAACCTGCTTTTCAGGGTGGAATATTTAAATTAATAAAATTTCCGAAACGAATCGTGATCTTTATTCTAAGCAAAAAAAATCGTGATTCTTATTTTATCCAGAATCATGCAGCTCTAACACACACACACACACACACTTCAGAAGTGAATGTCAGCTTGCGTGTCCGTCCCAACAATCAACGGCAGTGTGTGTGTGTGTGTGTGTGTGTGTGTGTGTGTGTGTGTGTGTGTGGAGCAGACGGAGCGAGCGCGTCCGCAGCGCCCCCCTCCCCCTCACCCGTCCAAACTTCAGCGCTCCACACGACCAGTGAGTAACACGGCTCACTGCGCTGCGAGCGGCTGCGCGGAACTTACTCACACACGCGCGGCTCTTTACTTGCTCACTAGCTCTTTACACTCCCGCTTGTGTGTCTTTCGGCTTCTTTCTTGCACTTGCACCTTAAAACACGTTATTTTTCACAATGTGTGTGAGTAACGCGCACTGGAGAAAAACGTGTGGAGAAATCTTGGGTGTACAAACTTCCGTGTGTGTGTGTGTGTGTGTGTGTGTGTGTGTGTGAAGGCTGCACGATCAATTTTTTTGAACCCGTGTCCGCGATTAATTAATTAGAATTGTGACGATGTTGTGTAAAAACAGGATGGTAAAGACTCAATGATTTGTAGCGGTAATGGGCGGAGTCTGAACAGTCGTTACATGTTCTAACGGTCTTGTGTGATGTGAACTGTTTTACTTATTTCTCAACAACTTTAAATTGGCTTAATGTCTAACTTTAATGTTGCCGTAATAATTAACAGTGGTTTTTCAATTTTTATGTGCCTGTATTGTGCTAAATATATATGATTATTATTATTATATATACTGTTATTTATTACTGTTATTAATTCTAATATAATTATAATAAAAAAAAGTGCTTCAGTTTCTAAAAAAGTTTTAATGTTGTTTCACGTCTTAGCTTTTTTTTTTTCAGGCGATGCTGTTTTTGTTTATTTTTCCTCCACCTTGACCTTTGACCTCTGCTGACCGAGAGCACAGTGACAATAACACTGGGATTCCAAAGCACTTAGCTTGTATCTGCTCTTTTGCCTGTGTGTGTGTGTGTGTGCGTGTGTGTGTGTGCGTGTGTGCGTGCGCAGGCTCGACCTCCTCGACCTCTAGTGGCCAAGAGGCCGCGCAGTAACGTGGGTGTGGAGGGAAGCCCCGAACAGTAAGACCCAAACACACCTTTCAAGATTTCATTAGAGTTCTCGGTAGTTAAAACATATTTTGATTAAAACAATGAATGGAATGCTACATTTTGATGTCCCGATCAGTCATTTGAGATCAATTCCTGATCTGATACAATCTGACGATCTCCTCGTCTCTGCGTCATGATGATGTCTCACTTTCTTTTTTCTCTTTCTCTCTTTCTCTCTCTCTCCTTCACTCTTGTCTTTCTCTGGGGTGTGCTGGTCTGTGTGTCCATCTGTCTTGCTTGTGTGTGTGTGTGCTGTAGCTACGGGCGTCCGACCCGTCACTACACGGTGTTTCTGTGCGAGGACTCTTCGGGCGACGAGCTTTCTCAGGACGACGACTCCATCGCTGCTTTCCCCGACCACTTCCTGCTTTCTGCTCCTTTCGAATGGTCTCTTCAAGTAGTTTCTTATCTTTTCATTTGAGCTCATCTGCATGGCTAGATTATAAATACCCTTTGAGTCTTAATTCCCTAATCATTTGATTTGCTATTTGTATTTTCAGGGTTCCTACGGCTGCTTGAAATCCTTGAAAATGCTTGAGTTACAATAATCTGTTTTCAAGGCCTTGAAAGTGCTTGAATTTCGAATGAAGTGCTTGAAAATGCTTAACATTTTAATTGTCATCTTTTGAGCTCTGTCAGTCGATCTTCGTTTAACTGCGATAAAAAAAAAAAGTGTAACTGCGATAACGTGCATTAAAAATAAATATCGCTATTAAGAATTTAAAATGAATTGCATGCGTTAACGCGCTAATTTTGACAGCCCTACTTTAAATATAAATTATACCTATTATAACTGTATGGTGCTGGAAAAACTTGAACATGGAGTTTAAAAGTGCTTGAATTTGATCTTTCAGTAAGTGTAGGAACCCTGTATTTTTTTTATTGTGATTTTATTGCCGTTGATGAGCAAGATCTGTAAACGAGTCATTTAAAAAATCTCAAGTCTGCGTCCACATCTCTTTCTGACGGAGTGTTCACCTGCGACCTAGGCCGCAGCCGTACCGCTCTCTGAAAGAGGCGGAGCCAGTGGAGGAGGCAGAGGAGGTGGGCGAGCGTTTTCAAGGCAGCGTGGCCCCACCCAGTCCGGACCAGTTCTCGCACCTGAGCGTGTTGCCGGAAGCCTTCACGTCTCAGCCAGATGCCCTGGAGACCTCACCAGGTCCTCACGCCACCATCAGCTCGGCGCGGAGTTTGGAAGAGCTTCGAGTCGACCCACAGCACATCAGCTTCACCTACCAGGTCAGACCTCGGTGCCCGTGCCAGTCCTCAAGTCCTGACTCTCAATGCTTTATCCTGTTCAACAGAGGATGGAGCTCAGCACAGAAGAGCGCACGCGAACCCTCCCGGGACTCAAAACTGCCAACCCGTACAACAAGCTCTGGAGCCAGAAAGACCTTCTCGGCCACCAGGCGGCGCTACCGTCGGAGAGACCTCTGTCTGTCCCGCCCTCAGAGCCCCCCGATGCCCGTCCACCCAGTCGTGAGAGTGCCCACCCCAGCTCAGAGCGAGCGGAAGGGTCTTGCATCACTATCCCTCGCCCCCAAGGCCGTAAAACCCCAGAACCGGGTACAGTCCTGGCTCCGCCCCTGCTGCGTGCGGGTGACAGGGAGGGCGGGGTGAGTGCGGGCGGGCAGGAGTTCCGCCAGGCGCTGAACTCGTCTCCTAACACGCAAGCGCAGGCCCAGGAATTGCTGGAGCAGGTGGAGGGACAGGGACTGGACTTGCTCAGCTTGCTGGACCCTTTGTTGGAGAACCAGACCACTCTGCTCTCTCTAAAACCCCCTGTACCGCCTAGGCCACACCCACCAAACCTGCCCCCTTTTCCCTCTCAAGTGTCTCTGAACCCCTTCGCCCAGTCGACCGCGTACCCCCCTCCCAGCCACTACAGTCCAGTCGTCCCCGGGAACCCCTTCACCGGCGCCACTTACTACCCCAACCCTCACCAACCCTTCTCAGTGTTCGGTCCGGCGCCCACAGTGGGCGGCGCTCCCGTCGGAGGGGTGTGGCCAATGGGACGAGCCCCTCCTTCATCCAACAGTAGCGGAACGCTCTCCACCCTCCTGGACTCGCCTGCGCCACCCGCTCGCGTCTCCACAGGAGCCCCTCCCCCTGACCCGTTCGGGGACCTCCTTTCCATCGCCAAAGCGCCCACCACGCTGGCCACGCCTCCTAAAAAGAAAGTGGAGGACTTGAGGAGGAGGTGGGAGACTTTTGATTAGCCCTCCCACCTGCCCCCTCACCGCTGCTAATATCCAATAAGGGACTACAAACTCGGAGCCAAAGGGTATTTCGGACGACGCCCCCTACTGACCGGGAGGCGTCGCCGGACTGTTTGTCTGTGCCCTGACTGTTGTGCTTGTGTCACAGCACATAGACTTAGCCTTATGAGCGGAGATGCTAACCATATTAGCAGCATTAAGACCTGGGAAAGTGCCGGATGTTCCTCCGCAGCCAGTAGATAATCCAGGACATCATATCCCACTACAGATTAGATTCAACATGGTGTCGGCCGTCAATCATATACTGGTTTTACGGATAATTCCTGTTAATCTTTCGACATATCACACTACTTGCCAAATGACATGGGGGACGTTTTGTGTTCTGCGTGGGACGACTTCATATTTTGCACTACATGTTACTGAAGTGCACTGCGTAGTGTTCACTGGGTAGGGCTTCGTCTCAAGTAGGTGGTAGCGTCCAGCACTGCCCTTCCGTGTGGTTTGGGCGCGGACGTTTAGTTATTTAATGCATGGCGACTTTGTTTTCCTGATAGTTTAGACGTGTCCGTTTCGATCCGTTACGTAACGATTTTTCCGTTGCTTCCACATGAACTTCCAAAAAGTGACCAATCAGCACTCTTATTTTGGGCCCCGCCCCCTTGGCTCATCGATCTGCTGCTGCGCTGCACTCTGGGTATTTATTTATACGGAGAGACGTTTTGGGCCTTTTCGACTGGTTCAACCCGGAAGATTCCGGCGTCTTGGCCGTCTGTGGGAAGGCGCTTTGATTCTTGTATTTAAATCCTGCAATTGTTGTTTGTGTTATTAAAGTATCTCACGCGTTTATAAAGGCCTGAGCATCGTTTGTGCACAACGGCGAAATCACAGCATGATTTCGTTTTCGATCATTTTGTGCTAAATTAATTCAAGTAAAGTCTGACTTGTAGAGTTACAGTCACTGTGTGAGTTAGTGCCGATTCAACCCGAAAAATCTTTTATTGTGTTGTAAAGTTGTAGAGTTTCACAATGTCAAACGGATAACACGTATTCACTTAAACTCTAGTTTTCAACACGTAGTTTTATTCTGAATGTTCAGTGACGGCACTTCTCCGCGTCTCCAGAGGTGTCGCTGTCGTTCCCTTTCAGACACATTCAAACACAAACACTTCTGTACATTCACAGACGACCTAAGGTGACAGTAGTTCTAAAGTCTCATCTGTTCCACAGGCCCAGGTGCACGTCAAGGTCAGAGGTCAGTTTCCTCTTCATCCAGATGCTTCAGTCTAAGCAGGATGTGATTGTCTTCCTCGACCTCTGCGATGCTGCTTAAACCAACATTTTGCTTTTCTAGAACAAATACAAACATTTCCCCCCTTTTCTGGGACCATCAATGTGAATAAACATGTTATTACCAGTGTTTAGTTTCCTGCGGCAAAATCGAAACCCTCCAAAACTCAGAAGCCAAACCTTAGGATATAGCTTCACAGTATCAGATATCTGGCTTTATTTCATATTCTCAGGTTTTATTCCTCTTCACAGCTTTTCAATGCAACCTTTTTGTGGGATTTTTTATTTTTTTTTATTGCTTTTGCTGGGTGAAACAGAAGTTCGTAACCTACTCCGTTTGGAGATAATATGCCAATATGATTTGGAGATCTCCATGTCATTGATCAAAATGTTCTAGAAAAGACGCTTTTATGTGACTCGCACTTTAAACGACCTGGAAATAAATAAATATATCAGAGAAGCACAGCAGAGGACGTGAAAAGTTCCAGGGTGTCAAATAAAAAAGGTCTTCTAAAAGTAGATTTGGACTTTAATCCAGTGATGAGGAACCCATTGCCTCAAATTCTCCAGTGTTGTACAGCGTTGCGTGGGAAGATCCTCCGAAGGCCCCGTGGTCTCGTAAAAGTACAAAGCAAAGTCTTCAGAACCATCTAGAACCCGACGTCGGTCAGATCAGACGCTCCTCTGGAGGAACTTTCAGCATGCTGTCCATCTCCAGCCGCGCTCCAGCCACTTCCTGGTGGCTCGGCGAATAGGTTCCTTCGGATTGTCTCTTCCTGCGCGCCGTCATCAGCATGAAGATCAGGCCGATGGCCACCAGCAGGACGCAGCCACAGACCAACGGGACGGCGATGGCCAGCCACGGGATGTGTTCCCTCTGGGCCTGTTTCTGCAGAGACGGAGAGTCACCAAACATCACCCACAGCACTCACTGACCAGATGCGCTCAATGTTCAGACCATGAAGGTTGTACATACGTTTGTTTCGCAAAACTTTCCGCTGAATCCCGACAGACACAAGCATTGAAACCGGTTCAGCCGATCCAGGCAAGAGCCGCCGTTCAGACAGGGACTGGACGCACACTCGTCGATTTCAGCCTCGCATCTGATTAAGAAAAAAGCAAAGGTTATGGCTTTCAGAGTGTTGGACGTCTCTATTACAGACTGTGAGATGGTTTGGACATGTGCAGAGGAGGGATAGTGAATATATTGGTAGAAGGATGTTGGAGATGGAGCTGCCAGGGAAGAGGGCAAGAGGACGACCAAGGAGGAGATATATGGATGTTGTAAGAGAGGACATGAGGTTGGCTGGGGTCAGGGTGAAAGTTACTCAAGATAGAATGAGGTGGAAAGGGATGACTCGCTGTGGCGACCCCTGATGAGGGAAAAGCCGAAAGAGAAGTAGTATTACAACCTGCTGACCAAGGTCTACCACCCGTACCTGTCTCCGGTGAATCCGGGTGGGCAGGTGCAGTTTGCTCCCCACTGAGTGTCCTGACAGAGTCCCTCATTTTCACACTCAACGTCCACTTCACACTTCAGAGGAGGGTAGTTAAATCTGACGCAGAAGATCACCAACACATCAGACACATCACAACCAATGAGCATGGAAGGTATATCGCAGTGGACACTCACTGGCAGCGTCGGCCGCTGTACTTGGGTGGACAAGTGCAGGTGTAGTCGTTCACTCCGTCCACGCATGTTCCTCCGTGTTTGCACTGGGACCATTTGCAGTCGTCTATGTTTTCTGAACATGTCGGTCCAGCAAAGCCGGGATGACACGCGCAGTCGAAGCCGTTGAATTTGTCCTTGCACTTGCCGTGCAGACAGGGCTTGGACACGCATTCGTCTATTTCCTTCTCGCAGGTGACTCCTTCCCACCCGGCTGGGCATTGACAGCCAAACTCGTTGAAGAGATCCACGCACGTCCCACCTCGTCTACAAGGGTGCCCTCGGCAAACCGGAGCCCCGTAGCACCCAAAGTGAACAAGTTCATCCGGTCTTTTCCAAAAGCGTGCGGATTGCGGTGCCTTGTTGTTGTCTGTGAAGGGAAGGTATACGCCACCCACCCTGATGGCGCCAAGACATCCCGTGTATGTATCTGCCAGGGCAACCTCGCTTGACAAATCTGTCATGAAGCCTAGACTTCCAACAAGCTTTGGGCCACTGCTACCATCCGTGATGCCGTCGACCAGAATCGACCACTGCGAAGCTTCACGCTCAGGATGGGCCATGGTAACCAGAAGACGATGCCAGTTTCCATCCGCAATCTTTCTCTGTCCGGAGAATCTCACTGGTTCCACACTGTTTTCAGTGGAAATCTCCACTTGAACAGCTGAATCCAGGATGCTTATCTGTAGAACCTCTGTCCCTCTCCATGCCCGCAGCAGGACACCGTTCACCTGTCTCGTACGTAGCTCCATAGTAACGTTGGTCACTGCGTTGACTAGAGATCCCTTACTAGTGTAGTGCAATGGTTGATTGTCAAAAGTTGCATTAGCAATGCCTGGAAACAAAACAGAATAGAGTGGAAAGTTCATCAAAATGTTAGCAAGTAATTAATTAATGCCATTATTTTTCATTTACTTTCATTGAAATAAAAAATAAAAATGAAATAAATGAGGCCTACACTCAAAGCCATCAATCAGATCAACGCAGTGTCCGCCGTTTACACAGGGATCGCTGACACACCACACTTTGATTTCACAAGTCTTCCCGGTGAAATCCCGCGGACAGGAGCAGTGGAAGTCGTTCCACGTGACGGCGCACTCACCCCCGTTAAGACACGGCTCCGCCTGAAAACAGACCATGCAATTAAGCAATCAGAAAAAGCTCTAAAGGTGTCCAAAGAACGCAAGCTCACCTTGCAAGCTTCATCACTTATGCAACCAGAAAGCACATTTTCCACTTCGCTCGATTTATACGTAGCCTCGCTGAGGTCGTTCTCCCAACCGTCTCTTTCCAGATGGGTGTCATCCAGTTTGAGTTCCTGCAGGCAGCCCTTAAAATGTCCTCCCCACTCTGAAGCATCTTCCCCTGGAACCCCTCCAACATACACCAGGTCTCCTTCCAGAATTTCCACATCAGGGATGGAGCCAAGTCCATACCGTAACTCTCCGTGACTGAAGAACACCTGACTTTCTTGTATGTCTATCTGCAACAGTCTCTTCTCCCCGTCGCAAACAAACAGGGGTGAGGATAAAATGTGGGTCTTCTCCACAGAAGACACCTGCACTCGGCCCATGTCCAGGAACAGGGTGAAATAAGGATCGTCTCCTTCGGTCCCCTGAGGTCTTGCTCTTCGTAACTGGAATATCATTCCACTTGACTTCAGTGATCGCAGAAAGAATGACACGCTAAAGTTTCTGCCAAAATCTGAAAGCAGCTCAAATGCAAGAAAGCTTGTGGAGTCCTCATGACTGAATGTCCAGGATGGGAATTCTAGGATACAAAACATATACGTGAATTTATTGCTTCTTCCATCATTGATGTTTCTGAATCACATTTTTTATTTTACTTGATTGCGTATTGTCAAAAATTGGTGTTTTTAAATTAAAGTGTTAACAAACCTTGGCTGCAGTCGTATCCATGGTGTGGTCTATAACAGTCACAGCGAAAGTCTGTCCAGAGATCTACACAGAGCCCTTGGTGAGAACATGGCTGTGGGTCTTTCTGGCACCATTCTGTCTTGATACAGCCCAACTCTACACTCTCATCCTCACCACCCAGATCACTGGGCAGGATGTATTTGCCATCCACCTGAAGGTCCTCCATACATCCCAAAAAGCCATGGCCGCTCGACGTAGCATCCCAGTACTCGTCTGGAACACCTCCTACATAAACTTTTGCAAGGCTGTCGTGGTGAAGGAAGGTTCCGTGGTCATCCGGTAGTTGGTCTGTGACTAGGCATTCTTGGTTTTTGCAGCTTGGATCTTTAACCTCCAGTTTAAGTTGAGATTCTTCATCAACAGTCACTACTGCTTCATGCCAGTCATCATCACTTACGAGCGCGGGCAACTGTACCACGATAAACCCCCCCACCTCTGACATCACCTTTGCGTGAAGCTTTCCCCCAACGATCTCCAGCGATAAGAAGTGATCTACACTTCCCCGAAAGAGAAGTAGCATGTCAGGGAGTGTAGTCCGGAAGCGCAGACGAACCTCTACGAGATGCGCATGCTCTGTATCTCGTTTCCTTCGCTCTGTTGGTTGAACTTCAATCAGGAAAAACTTTGGTGAGGAGAAAGAGAATGTTGTTGGCGTTGAGCAAACGTCATCAGAAAAACCAGGCTGGCATAAACAACTGTGTCCATGTGTTTCTCCGTCCAACCATGGCAGGCAGGTGGCGCCATTTTGACAGGCATGATCTTCACATCCATGCAGCTGCACATTGCAGTCTAGTCCACCCCAGGAGACGAGACCTTCTTTAGCTTCTGCACAATGGCATTTGTATTCTGCCACTCCA
This sequence comes from Paedocypris micromegethes, assembly GCA_028031935.1. Lineage (NCBI taxonomy): Eukaryota > Metazoa > Chordata > Actinopteri > Cypriniformes > Paedocypris > Paedocypris micromegethes. The sequence goes on from CM051496.1 coordinate 27,043,334, forward strand.
TCTTCACATACTCCTCCATTAAGACAGGGGGCGCTCTGACATTCGTCTATGTTTATTTCACATTCAGCACCTGAATATGGACACAAAAGAGTTTAAAATAACGTGTTTACACAAACGCAAACGTGTGAATATTGCCATTCCAAACACTAACCTTCAAATCCGTATGGACACACACAGGAATATCCATTGATGCGGTCCTCACAGCTTCCTCCGTTACGACACGGGTCGGAAACACATTCGTCTATGTTGACTGAACAGTTTTCTCCTGTAATCAACATCATCGATTAATCTGGTCTCATTTAAGTTATCAGCTTGGCTTTGAAATGGTTGAGCAGGATCTTTGTGGATGTGTTACCTGTGTATCCTGGCTGGCACTGGCAAACATACCCTACGGCCATGGCATAGGAAAACTCCCAGTCTGTAACCCAGTGATCTGGATTGGATTTCTCAAAACATTCCCCGTCGTTTTCACAGGGAGCATCGGCGCATTCGTTGATGTCCACCTCGCAGTTTGATCCTTCGAACCCTGTTAACACAACCAGTGTTAACCATTTCCCAACCAGTGCAGGTCTTGAGGGAAGTCATTGGGAAAGGAGTCAAACTACCTGGCCAACACGTGCAGTTGTAGTGGTTTATTCGCTCTACACAAGTCGCCCCATGTTGGCAGGGACTTGAAGCACATTCAGGAATATCTTCTTCACAGTGGTCCCCCATGAACCCTGTGCCTTCACACTCACACGAGTAACTGCACACATACACCAGATTTATCAGAACAGTACCGTCGCAGTAGTTGAAGACAGACACCCCTCTCAGTTGGGGACCTTGGAAATAATTTGTAATTTCGCCTTAGGTTTTCTCTACTGGCTGAGCTACTGGGAATGTTGTAAATTATTAATAATGCTAGTCTATGGGTCCCTCAAAGTTTGTGGATTTTTAGAATGAACTTACCCCCCCCCCCTCATGGCACCCAAGTTCCGTGTAGTTTGTAGTCCGAGTAATTTGTCAACCCCGATTCAGAAATTAGAAGGATAATAGCTTATTGATTCAAGAGTTTCTTACCCATTAATCTGATCCACGCAGGTTCCTCCATTCTGACACGGGTCACTCTCGCACTCGTCAATGTCGATCTCACAGTCTGATCCGTCAAAGCCTTCCAAACATTCACACGTGTACAGCCCGATCAGGTCGTGACACGTGCCGCCATTTTGGCAGGGATTCGACTCGCATTCATCTATCTCAATCTCACAGTTTACACCTGCAAAGAGGCACAACGGGTCAATTTACGGATGAGGTGTGACTTATGGCAGCCTAACGTTAGGGGTTAAGGTTAGGGTTAATCTAATCCCACAGGAGACCAATATCCACGAATCAGGCAACGTTTCCCAAATCGATAAAATGAATTACCTGTAAATCCCAGCAGGCACTCGCACAGGTACCGGTCCTTCCCGTTTATGCACGTCGCATTGTTCCGACACGGTCTGGATGCGCACTCATTGATGTCGATCTCACAGTTGTGCCCTTGGTACCCCGGGACGCAGAAGCAGAGGTACGAGTTAATGCCGTCTACACAGATCGCCCCGTTCTGACAGGGGTTTGAGTCGCAGTCATTCAGGTTCTCCTCGCAGGTTTCCCCGTCAAACCCTAGAGCACAGGTGCACGCAAACCCGTCGGGTCTTCTCCTGCAAGTGCCGTTGTTGAGACAAGGTTCATGGAGGCAGTCTGTGATGTGATCGCTGCAGTCCTCTCCACCGAGACCCGGCGGGCAGAGGCATTCGTAGCCATCAGCTCCATCCACGCATTCGGAGAAGGGCGCGGCACACGGCCCGCTTTCACACGCTTTAGCGCCCCCTGGGCAGGTGTAGTGTTCCGTGCCAGGCTCACTCACGCAGCCTTCACAATCCGCAAATGCACAGGCGTCAAACAGATCAGCGCAGTTCTTCCCGGTGTATCTCGGACCGTCCCGAGAACACAGACACTCGTAGTCGTTCGTTGTGTCCACGCAGGTCGCCCCGTTTTGACAGGGCGCGGATGCACAAAGTTCAGATGACCCTGAGCACAAAACACCTGCGAAAGAAAGGAAAGATTACCCATAACTCTTAGGATTTGCTACTTTTTGGAGACTGAGATGCTCAGTGCTACTGTTTCCTGCTTTAAAGTACCTCACATACGTTTGTAAGTGATGTTTGGAAGGATTGAGGACAGTAAGATTGATTTATCTTTGTCCAGCCCTGCCCGTAGAGGTGGGAAAACCACCCGCTGTGGCCAATAACATGGGTCGTAACTTTCCATTCAGTTGGGAACTGACTGACTTGAGAAGTTTCTAGAGAGGTGCCGTAAAGACCGTGGGTGGGCGGTCTCTACAGGGTCATTAGCGTTAGCATTGTGCTAACAGCCCCGCTGCACTGGTGGTAATGAGTCTGGCCCTGACTACACTGACAGGAATGCCGTGGGGTCCGTTTGATAGAAGACCCTTCAGTAAAACCGAGCCTGTTTGACCAGCTCGTGACGCGGAAGTGTAACTGGTTTAGTTTTTGTCTAGTGACCGATTCCTCGTCCAGACGCTCAATCAAGCGTATTAGAGCTCTTAAAGTCAGTCGATTCTCTTTATCTCCTGACCTGGATCTCCTGCCCCCACCGCTCGTCCCACTTGCTGCATTATTGTGGCGGCCCCGTCCTTAACCCTTGCGGGGCCCCTCGCCCCCTCAATCTGGCTCGGATCAGCCTTCATCCCAAATTCTCATTCAGGCGGAAGATATTAATGAATGGGCAAGAGGAATGAAGTGGGGTGTGTGTGTGTGTGTGTGTGTGTGTGTGTGTGTGTGTGTGTGTGTGTGTGTGTGGCTATACACACTTTAATTAGACTGTACCTTTACAAGAACATGCACCGTTCTAAGTGTTAATATACTCACACTGATCTACGGCACACACACACACACACACACACACATCTTAATGCTGAACCGCAAACCGCGTGTGTGAAAGTTTTCATCAAAGCCGATCGAGAATAATCTGTACTGATTCTCTCTCTCACACACACACACACACACACACACACACACACACACACACACACACACACACTATTCTATTCTTATCTTCAGTCCGAGACAAGTGATGGTCAAAAGTCGGTTTTTTCTAAGTAAAACTGAAACCGATTAGATCAATGTTCAGAAGTCTCGATTTGAAAATATTATAATTTAATTCTTTACAGAAGAAGATAAAGTAATTGATGTAATTAGTAATGGAAAATGCTTGTTTCCAGGTTGTTCACCTTCTGGATTAAATTTTTTAAAGAATATGTGTGGCGAACGTGTCCTGCCAAAAATTGAGTTATTGTGACCTCTGTGACCCCAGATCCCGGTTCACACTTTTTCACATCAGCATCGCTGGTTTGGCGTTTTTCTTGAGACGTTGTTTCAGCAAAGGTCGCGACTCATTATCTGCTTTTCTCTCGCCCCCCGTGAACCTGTTTATTTTCTCGCCCGTTTAGAGAAATTAAAGTGGATTAAAGTGTCTGTAGATTAGGTGCTTTCACACACACACACACACACACACACACACACACACACACACACACACACACACACACACACACACACA
>CM051496.1:27047563-27143141 GCA_028031935.1 Paedocypris micromegethes
TCTCTCTCTCTGTTTATGTCTCTCTCCCTCTCTGTCTCTCTCTCTTTCTCTCTCTCTCTGTCCTTCTTTCCGTCTCCCTCGCTCTCTCCCTTCATCTCTCTCTCTGTCTCTCTCTCTCTTTCTCTCTCTCTGTCCTTCTTTCTGTCTCCCTCGCTCTCTCCCTTCATCTCTCTCTCTCTGTGTATGTCTCTCCCTCTCTGTCTCTCTCTCTTTCTCTCTCTCTCTGTCCTTCTTTCCGTCTCCCTCGCTCTCTCCCTTCATCTCTCTCTCTCCCTCTCTCTCTGTCTCTGTCCTTCTTTCTGTCTCCCTTGCTCTCTCCCTTCATCTCTCTCTCTCTGTGTATGTCTCTCTCTCTCTCTCTCTCTCTCTCTCTCTCTCTCTCTCTCTCTCTCTCTCTCTCTCTCTCTCTCTCTCTCTCTCCCTTTTTCTCCCTCTAAGTTTCTCTCTCTTTCTTCAACTTCCTCTGTCTCCAAATTATTTCAATTTCAAATTGTATTTGTCACAAACACATTATACATGGTACAACATGTAGTGAATGTGTTTTTGATCGTTCCAGACATTTCTCTCTGTCTCTTTCCATCTCTCTCTCTCTTTCTCCACCTTAACTCACACAATAATGCTCTTACTGCTCGTCCTTTCACGGTTTTTACACAAGAACATCAGGAGTTTCTCCAGCGTCGCCTCTGCCGGACAAAGCAAGACACCGTTAGAACGGTCAAACCTCTCAGCGGGAAGGCGGAACCCAGCGGAGATGACTGACAGTGATGTCAACTAAAGGGGCGGGGCTACACCTGATTGACAGCCACTATCAGAGCAGAAGTCGTGAGGCTGAAATTCCTCAGATAACCTTCCGTCCGGAGAATGTGTCTGTCGACGCGGTTCATTCCAACATCACACTCACCAGAGGAAATTTCAGCTAGAGAGAGAGAGAGACTGAGAAAGATAGAGAGGAAGAAGGAGAGAGAGTGAGGGAAAGAGGGAGAGAGAGAAGGAGACAGAGAGAGAGATAGAGAGGAAGAAGGAGAGAGAGAGAGGAGACAGAGAGGAAGAAGGGGAGAGAGACTGAGAAAGATAGAGAGGAAGAAGGAGAGAGAGACTGAGGAAGAAGGAGAGAGAGCGAGGGAAAGAGAAAAACAGAGTGAGAAAAAGGGAGAGAGAGAGATGAAGAGGGAGAAGGAGACTAAGAGAGAGGCAGAGAGAGATAGAGAGGAAGAAGGGGAGAGAGACTGAGAAAGAGAGAGAGGAAGAAGGAGAGAGCGAGGGAAAGAGAAAAACAGAGTGAGAAACAGGGAGAGAGAGAGATGAAGAGGGAGAAGGATACTAAGAGAGAGGCAGAGAGAGATAGAAAGAAAGAAATAAGAGAGATTGAGTGAGGGTGAAAGAGAGAGAGAAGAAAAGAGGGAGGGAAAGAGAGAGAGAGACAAGTAGACAGAGAGGGAAAGAAAGAGAGAGGAAGAAAGAAAGAGAGAGACAGAGAGATATACACAGACAAGCAGAGAGAGAGAAAGAAAGAGGGAGGGAAAGAGCGAAAGAGACAGACAGAGAGAGAGAGAGAGAGAGAGAGAGAGAGGTTGACGTGTGAGTGACGTTCGACAGGTCTGATAAACCCTGATCTGTTTCTTTTCACGACAGAAGTGTTTTTTTTTCTCTCAGGATAAACTTGCTGTTTCTTCACTGGAACAGAAACACGTTTAATACTTTATATTGAGAGATAAGCGGATTAAACAGACGTGATGACATCATCAACACAGGCTCTGATTGGTGGAGACACTTAGTCTTCGACTGCAACAGGTTGTAACTTATAAAGTAATTGTAAATAATTGTTTATCTCTTTTTAAGTTAAATCTCTAAGTTTCTTTCTCTTTCTCTATCTCTCTTCTCTTAGTTTCTCTGTCTGTCTCTCTTCTCTCTCTCTCTCTCTCTTAGTTTCTCTCTGTCTCGCTCTCTCTCTCTCTCTCACACACACACACATTTTCTCTCTGTCTTGCTCTCTCAGTTTCTTTCTCTCTCTCTCTGTTTGTCTTTGTCTCTCTCAGCTTCTTTCACTCTCTCTGTGTGTCTCTGTCTGTCTCTCTTTCTCTCTTCCTCAGTTTCTCTCTCAGTATCGGGTGGGCGGGGCCTATTGTAGATTCCTTCATTGTAAAGTCATGTCAATTCCAGGATCCCCTGTTTTCCGAGCCCTTGTCATCAGATTTACATGCGTGATTTGACACGGACCATCAGCTTTCACGTGTTTGCTTGAACGCCGTTGTCCGTTGATCAGCACAATACGAGGACGACGTCTATGAGTCAGACCATCACACACACACACACACACACACACACACTGACAAGTACAAAACTTTCTGTTGTGAGTTTCCGGCTATTAAACGACTACTAAGAGTGTGTTTGTCCTCGGAAAGCTGCTTTGCTGTAGTGTGTTGCTGGATTTACAGTGTTGACACACACACACACACACACACACGTCTCGAGCTGTTTCACATCTAAACAGACTTGTGAGCGATGTGGAGTTTGATCTACATCACGGACCCTCCTCGCGGCGGGATGACGGGACGCTAAGCCGCGGCGGCGCTAAAGCAAACAGAGCTCGTTAAAAGCGCTTAGCGGATTCCACATGACTCGGGCCTGTTGTCATGGCGAAGGGAAACAATGGAACCCACCCACCCCCAAACTGTTTCGGATTCAGAAGCCCCTCCCCCACGCTCCCCTCCGTACCATGCGGATCCAGCGAGGAGGAGGAGGAGGGACGGTGAAGGTCCAGTGAACATCATGAGGAGTTTCAGAAATGAGCAAAACACGCGGCTAATCCTGCGCCCGACAGTTGTGTCGCCACGAGGTGGAATTTTAAGGAGTTTCCCGCGAGTAATAAAGTCACTTCTCACGACCTTTCGCTCTCGCCCGATTCGAGTTTTCCAGCTAAAATGAACATTTAAACCTGATGAAGTCCAGTCGAAACTGGTTTTGTCCTCGGTCTTGATTTGGTCAAGTGCGAAAAGTATTTGTAATTTCTTGTTCTGACTGTTTTAACGTTTAGTGACCTGAGATCAAAATATTTAACGTACACAGTAACATACGTCTGTAACAATGTAGGTCTGTAACATTTTTAACAATGTACAGTAATGTACGTCTAACATTTGTAACAATGTAGAGAAATGTACGTCTGTAACATTTGTAACAATGTACAGTAATGTAGTTTTTTAAATTTTGTAACAATGTACAGTAATGTACGTCTGTAAGTTTTGTAACACAATAAAACTGTCACGACGACTCTGAAGTTCACTGAACCCATCAAGCGTCGCATAAAAAATCAAGCACAAATTCTACTTATATTTAATTACAACACAATTGTAAACACTTTTGTCAAATATGTATCTAGAAGCATTTTGTGAACATTTTCATAGGTTGGTTTTAGATGTTGCGAGGACGGTGTGTTCTCGTCTACGTAAAGGCCCGTAAAGTTCATTTTTTTTACTTTATCAAAATTTGAGGATCTTTTCTCTCAAGCTCCACTGATGGAAACATCACCGGTGTAATTCTGCTGCCAAGCCTACGAGTCTGAACGAGAACTTCTCCTTCCATTCAACCTGTTGCTCCACACACAGTTCCATCACTCCTGAAAGTGCGTAGAGAAGCAGAACTCACCCCATCTGAACATCAACACGGTGAGAAACGCGGTCCAGTGAGCTTTCAGAGGAGCTTTCCTCAGCTCCATAGTGACTGTTGAGCGGACGTCCTTCACCCTCACAGCTTCTCCGAGGCCTTCATCGCACAGTGGGCATCAAGCTAAACCTCCTCAGATTGCTCCATGATCCTGAAAGTCTCCGCTCGGCCTCTTAAGTCCTGGAGTGTTCGGCTTGTCCAGCATCAGAAGAGTAAAATCCTGAGGGCAGAGGCAGTAATGAGACTAACTCCCTCGGCCAATCAGGCTGCAGCTTACCACATTAATCACTCTGAGAGGGAGGGGCTTGGAAAACCAGAAGTGGACTTCAGCACCAGGATTTAATTCTGATCCAAGCTTGTGGGAGAGATTCCAGAATTAAATCATTGGTTTATTTTTTTATTTTGTTATATTTCTTTTCTTTCCTTAGTCCTCTTTCTCTGTGTCTACTTTGCACCAGTGTTGGTATTTTACAGACTTTTTTTTTCTCTGTCCGTCTCTCTCTTGTTCCATCTGTCTCTTGTTTTTTTTTCCTCTGTGTTTGTGTCTGTCTAACTCTTTCCTTCTATAATTTTTTCTTTCATATTTTCTGTCTTTCTTCCTTTCTGTATTTCTTTTTTTACTCTTTCTTTCTTTTTTCTTTCTTTCCTTCCTTTTTTCTTTCTTTCTTTCCACTTTCTTTTTTTGTTTTATTTTTTACTCTTTCTTTCTTTCCTTCTTCCTATTTACTTCTTTTTTTCTTTTTTTCCACTTTGTTTGTTTCTTTACTTTTTCCTATTTATTTTTAAATTTATTTTTTTCTTTCTTTCTTTCCCCTCTCTTTATTTCTTTATATCTTTGTGTTTTTCCTTTTTATATATTTTCTTTCTTTCTATCTTTCTTTTTTTTCTTTCCTTCCATTTTCTATTTTCTATCTTTCCTAATTTCTTTCTTTTTTCTTTCTTTATCTCTTTATCTTTCTTTATTTCTTTCTTTCCACTTTCTTTCTTTCTTGTTTTTTTGTCTCTGTCTGTCTGTCTCTCTTTCTCTTGGTTCATCGATCATTGGTGGATTTACTCTTCCTCTGCTGTTACTCACTGTGGAGTAGAAGTGTTTCTGCTAATACTGATCTGAGATCAGCTGACGTCTCTCAGTCTGCATGAGTCACTCCAGGATCCGCTGCTTAATGCTGCGCGCACACACACACACACACACACACACACACACACACATTCTCTCCGCAGTCGTCACGCTGTGATAAATCAGTAGTAACGCAACAGGCTGGAATCATGTGACTGGACGAGACGTGACTCTTATCATCTCAGCAGAGAGTGTGTGATAGTCGTGGTGAAGTTCAGTCCATCTGTAAGACAGAACGTGCTGATAGTGACTCTCACACACTCCTGCGTCTCTACACACACTGTTCAAACTGTGTGATTTACCTCGTGTGTTTGTATTTAACTCATTGTTCATGTGACAGTGTGTCACCGTTGACCTTGAGATATGAGAAATCTCACACACACGCACACACACACACACACACACACACACTTGCAAGCCAAGCAGGAGGATTAAAAGTGAAAAAAAAAAATACTTGTAAGTGTTTATAAGTACTTTTAAGTATTTTTTTTTTTTACTTTTTAACACGGTCAATTAGACCCAAACAGTATCTTTATAACATAAACATGTGGCGTGTTACAAATATGTGAACTTATATAATATGAAATAACTAAAATATTTTTATATGATAATTATGCCAAATAAGCCAAGCAGGAGAAGTTTCATAGTGATAAACATAATAAGAGGGTTATATATATATATATATATATATATATATATATATATATATATATATATATATTCAGCTTCAGCTTTATTTAAGCTTTATTTATAAAGCACCTTAAAAACAACAAGTGTTGGCCAAAGTGCTGTACAAGTATATATATGTGTGTGTGTGTGTATTTAGGTATATGTATGGATATAAATGTATTTTTACACAAACACGCATTTATATCAAAGTGGGGTCCCACCAATGACTTGAATACTAAAATATCCGTTCTCTCTCTCCTCACTGTAACCAAACCATCGGAATGGTTCAAAGATTTTATTATGTGTTAAGTACTTGAGTAAACTTTTTGAACTTTTTTATTTTGTAAATACACAACATGTATACATATTTATAATATGACTGATTCGAAAAAAAAAAAACAAACAAAGGATGACGAACGTGTAAAGAAACTGGAAAAAATTCTTTAGACCGTGAAACACTGATCATAGTATTTGTACTTGTATTAGTACTTGTACTTCATTGATTGCGTGAATTTATTGGGACTGCGTGAATTTAAAAGTTGATTATATACTGAATACTCAGTACAAGTACAAAGTAGCCAATAATACTAATAAGTTAAAAAATATTGGCATAATGTACAAAAACTCCTAATGTTTACTCAAGTACTTTTCACCTTTGACTCAACTTAACACACACTCCATAACCTCAATGCTAAAATCACATCCTGACTCTCAAACAGATCTTCAAAGCTGTGGAGCCCTACACAAAGACCCCACAAGTGACCAAAGGGACACACTTTGTGTGAAGAACTGTCATTCAGTGTCCAACTTTGTGCTAAATGCAGGAACACACACACACACACACACACACACACTTGTTTCTATAATGATGTCCATGTGGCTGGACTAGTGTGGGTGAGGTGAACAGATGATGATGTCACTCTGATCGTGCTGGTTTAATTGGATGAGCTGGTCAAGGGTCTGAGTCTCTGATTGGCTGACGGCTGCTGGACGTGAGGATGAAGTGGGTTTAACCGGCTAAACAAATGGGATTTTGACATCAGACTAGTTCCAGAAGCAGGATTTGCCGCGTCATGCACCGTCATGTTTTCATTTTAACTGAGACGCATTAATGTAAAGTCGCGGTTTCTGAGCTTAATGCCACTTAAATGTACACGCCGCACCTCGTGTTTCCTCTTCCTGTCCTGCACCAGGCATCTGGGACTATTTGGAACTCGGACACGACCTGAAGTAACCCCTGCAATTTGACCAGGGGGACTTTTATTATGCATATAAGTGTCAAAAACCAAAAAGTTCCCAACTCAGTGTTTTTGTGTGTGTGTATGTGTGTGTGGATGACTCCACGTGAAAAACTAAGAAAATAGAAAACAAAATGAGTAAAAAATATCAAACCGAGAAAAAATATCTGCCAATTGGATGAGACAGTTTTGCTTGGTAAGACGTTTAAAACAAGACCAATAATAAAAATTGTTAAGCTGTAGATTTGTTTCTGTGTTTCTGTTCTTGTTCTCATTGGCTTTAATATGAAAAAGTAGTAGGTTCTTAAATAGAGAAAATAAGCACATTTCACTTGACGTTTCTTGTTAAAACAAGAAAGAAAAAAAAGTTCAGTGTTAAAACATAATGTCCACTTAGCAAAATGTCTCGATTTAGTGTAAAATATCATCAAAATTAGAGATTTTTTCCAAGCAAGAAAATTCAAGCCCTGTTTTCTCGAAATAAGCAAAGTCGTCTCTCACTCTTAATCTCAAAATAGTTAATTTATCTTGTAAGAATTGTATTGTCTAATTTCAAGAACATTATCATTGTAACAAAGATGTAACACGTAGCGGTCGTTACAAATATGTCAACTGAAACATTTTTTGTTTATATGTAAATTACACTAACTAAGACAAGCAGGAGAAGTTTCAAAGTGAAATAATACTTGTATTTTTTATTTTTAAACTTTTAACACTGGTCAATTTGACCCGATCAGCATCTTTGTAGCATAAACATGTGGCGTGGTGTTACAAATAATAAATAAACTTAAATATATATATGTGTGTGTGTGTGTGTGTGTTATATATATTTACTTAGTTATTATTTATTAATAGTTATTAGTTAATTTAATAGTTATAGTTATTTGTTATAATAGTTATTAGTTATTAATTACAAGTTAGTTATAAGTTATAATATTGCTGTTTATTAAATTATTAAATCAAAAAGTCAATATTCCGAGACCCTGTGAATTATTAACACGATATGAACTTTGTGTTTTTTTCTGTGTGATGAATGAAAGGAAAGTGAAAGTGATTTGAGGATAAAAGTGGATGAAGGACGGATCAGAATGAACGAGTCTGGAGATGACAGGTGAGAGAAGCGTGTGTGAGACGCGTAAGTGCTGACAGGAAGTGTGTGTTTGCGCCGCGTGTGAACAGGAAGTGTGTGTTTGCGCCTTATGTGATGGAGAAACACGCCGGACAGTGTGTGATCATCAGTAATGACACCTTCCCCGGTGAGGATCAGCGTTTACGCACACACACAAACACACACACACTCATTATTTGCTGGGTTTCTTCAGGGTCTCCAGGCTTGGACAGGCCGGGCTGTTCCGGTCGTCTGAAAGTCGTCTGTGTTCCACGTTCAGATCTTTAGGCTTCAACGTCACGGTGGAAAAAAATCTGACGGCCAATGGAATGATCGCTGCTCTGAGGAAAGGTGTGTGTGTGTGTCAGTATACAGAAAGATCACACACACATATATTTAGTGATTTGTGTGTGTGTCAATATCCAGAAAGATCACACACACACACACACACACACACACACACACACACACACACACACACACACACACACACACAGTTAGTGATTTGTGTGTGTGTGTGTGTGTGTGTGTGTGTCAATATCCAGAAAGATCACACACACACACACATTTTGTGATTTGTGTGTGTGTATATGTGTGTCAATATTCAGAAAGATCACACACACACACATTTTGCGATTTATGTGTGTGCGTGTGTGTGTGTCAATATCCAGAAAAATCACACACACACACACACACACACACACACACATTTTGTGGTTTGTGTGTGTGCGTGTGTCAATATCCAGAAAAATCACACACACACACACATTTTGTGGTTTGTGTGTGTGTGTCAATATCCAGAAAGATCACACACACATTTTGTGATTTGTGTGTGTGTGTGTGTGCGCGTGTCAATATCCAGTAAGATCACACACACACACACACACACACACACACACACACAGTTTGTGATTTGTGTGTGTGTGTGTGTAGTGTCCAGGATGGATCACACACACATGTCGTGTGTTGTGTGTGTTCTGATGAGTCACGGAGATAACGGCACACTCCTTGGTTCTGATCAGCGCTGGATTCCAATCCGAACTCTGACCTCCACCTTAACCTCTGACCTCTGCCCTAGTCTGCGGGGAAAGCCTAAACTCTTCTTCATACAGGTGACCGCAACATCTGTCTGTCTGCATTTATGTTAAGTCTTACACACTCAAAAAAGTGTGCGTGCAGTTACTCTTAAGACGTTTTTATAGTACTTGATCTAACTCAAGATATTTCATGTTCTGCTGAGTCATCAGTTTCATGTAAAATGCTTGCTTTGATATAGAATAAAAGTAAGTCTTGTGAGTGTAAAGTAAATACATTGCTTAAAATGAAGGAAAAAGTTGGAAAACGTGAGAGGAAAGGATTCAATCCTCATTTCTTGAATGAGCCAATGAGAAGCTTGCATGTGCTGCTTCTTATTGAACTTTTTTAACCCTTTTATGCGTAAAAAAAAAAATCATACATGTTTACATGATCTTGTTTCGTTGTAAGAAGAGGCAATTGAAGTTGTTAGTTGACATTGTGACATTATGCACTTATACACATAATTATTTAAATTCAGCCCGTTGCATTCCCCAATCAACAAAAGACACAAATATATGCATTATTTTGGTGGCGGTCTGTTTTTCAAACTTTTCATCATGGCGTTCTATTGTAAATAGTATTTGGTTGGATGTTTGGTCAGATGATAAGTAGAAGACTTGAGTTATTATGAAGGGAACACATTAAGAAAGAGTATAATTTGACATTTCATTAAACCTAAAAACTCAATATGATTCAAAGACCTTCAAAGAAGTATACATATAGTTAATTCTAGGCGTCTAGGGGGAGACACTTTTCCCACGAGACGAGACGAGACGAGACACTAGGCTCACGAGATCGAGACGAGACGAGATTTAGATTTTTTTTTTAAATAAAAAAAACCTTCGATATAATATAAGGAGAGCCATATTTTATCTGTATTTAATTAACTAAAAATTCAAAACTGTTGATGGCAACATATTTTTCACCAATTGCATGCAGTCATAACCAGAAACCAACATAATATTGAATACCAAATATGATGCCATAAATTGCCAGGCAAGTAATTACACAAAATGTTTTAACTGTCAACAGTATAGAAAATCCCTCAAGCGCAGTCATTAAAACACTATTTATAAACAAAGACAAGTCTTCCAGTAAATTGTAAAGAATGGTAGAATCATTTTGGCATCAAGTTCAACTCAACATCAATCACTTCATATGATTAAATTCACTGTGTTAATTTTAGCTCTAAAAAACACATGTATTGAAAGTGTCACTGGCAGTTCAAATAGAGGAGACGAGAGAGAGAGAGAGAGAGAGAGAGAGAGAGAGGGAGGAGAGAGAGAGAGAGAGAGGAGCGAGAGCGGTTGTCGAGGAGGAGAGAGAGATGGAGAGTAGAGAGAGAGCGAGAGAGAGAGAGAGAGAGTAAGAGAGAGGGAGCAGCGAGAGAGAGAGAGAGAGGAGAGAGCAGGAAAGCAGAGAGAGCGGAGGGAGGAGAGGAGAGATTAGAGAGCGGGAGAGAGAGCCAGGGACCAGAGCGGGAGGGAGATGCGAGTGAGAGAGGAACAGAGAGCGGGAGGGAGAGAGTAGAGAGAGGAGAGACGAGACGAGAGAGAGAGAGAGAGAGAGAGAGAGAGAGAGACGAGAGAGAGAGCAGAGAGAGAGAGGGAGCAGGACAGAAAGCGGGAGAGAGAGAGCGGCTTCCTACTTTAGCTTTGTTTCTGGTATTCGTCGCTTTTCTTGCGATTTCTTTCTTTTTTTACGTGAAACCATGATTTCCAACCGAAAACGACTTTGTTCAAATAAAACAAGCAGATTTTCTCGCGCGCGTCATACGTTCTCTAAAGGCACAGCGCAGAGAAAACGGAGCAGCGCATATGCGCGTCGCGGGTGTGATCGATTAATTCAGTCTGTTACACTGCTTTCTGTGTTCGATTAGCAATGTCCGTGCCGTCATTGATGGTTGTAAGTTACAACTTGTAACGAAACGAACGTGTTATACTGTATTAAAGGGTTTATATACTAGTATAAATATCAAATCCATTAATTATCACGGTATCCACGGTATTGCAAATATATCAAAAATGGCGCCAAATTATCGCGATATCACGAGATTCAATTGGATCTCGCGAGAAGCATGACGAGATCTCGTCACACCCCTAGTTAATTCCATTTGAAGTAAAAATGTGGAATTAATCAAAAGTAAAGTGATTAGGTGCATTGTGGTCTGTCTTTGTCTTTCTACCGCTTTCTGTCTATCTGTCTGTCTCTCTGAATGTAATTTTGTCTGTCTATCTTTGACTTTCGATCATTCTTTCCACTTATCTGTCTGTCCGTCTGTTTTTCTCTCGGTCAGTTGACAGGTCATGATGACCACAACATAAAAAAGTCTTCCAGTCTGTCTTCGTCTTTCTACCGCTTTCTGTTGGTATTTCTGTCTATCTGTCTGTCTCTCCGAACGTATTTTTGTCACTTTCTTTTTGTCTGTCTATCTTTCGGCCATTCTTTCCATCTTTCGGTCATTCTTTCCATCTGTCTGTCATTCTTTCTCTGGTCTTTCACCACTTTCAGCCAGTTTTGTTGTCGGAATGTTTTCATTTCAGAATGTACTCGTGCGTGTGTGTGTGTGTGTGTGTGTGTGTCGTCAGGCTTGCAGGGGGTCTCGCTTTGACCCCGGCGTTGAGACAGACAGTCTAGCGGAGGATTTTATCGGAATGTCAGACGTTCCTGAGGTGGATTTTCTCTGCTGCTACTCCACGGTGAAAGGTTGGGATGGCTCGGCTGGTTTATTCCGCCGGTGGGCATTTTAATAAGTGGCAGTGGTTTGGTCTCGGCAGGTTACTTTGCGTGGAGGAATCCAGTCAAAGGGTCGGTGTTCGTCCAGGCAGTGTGTGAGGAGCTTCTGGACGCTGGTGAGGAGATTACGGCGTCTCTGACCAGGGTCATCCACAGGGTCGCCTGTCAGTTTGAGTCCAGGACCGATGAGCCGCAGTCAGACAGACAGAAGCAAATGCCTTGCTTCATCTCCAGACTCACCCGGGACTTCTGCTTCACTACAGAAGACGCGTAAATGATGACGTCATTTTGACGTCAATATGATGATTAAACTAAGTTCAGTTGAGATCTGTACGTTTCCTTTCATATTGACAGGGGTGTAATGAGTACCGGACAGCCATACTTGAGTAAAAGTACAGATACTTACTGTAAAAATTACTCCAATACTCACCAAGTCACCAATTTCAAAAAGACTTGAGTCAAAGTGGCAAAGTATCCAATTTGAAAAGAACTAAAGTACTAAGAAGTATTTTTATTCGTGCTCAATATAGGCCCAAAAAAAGAAGTGTGAAAACCAAACTATTGTTCTCCAAGACAGAAGCAGAATTTAACCTCAATGTTTGAAAACTGGTAGAACAAAGTAGATAAAAAGAACAAAAAGTCAGTCACAATCACTTAAATTTGCAAGTAGATATGAAATAAAATGATTATTCTGATTAGTAAATTATATATTTATTGTATTATATAAAGTTGTATATTATATAATAACATTTGTAAAACACATTTTTACGCCACTAATTCGCGTTCTTGTGGTTTCTAATTCACAAATAGCCTCCATTACATTCAGCAGCCTAAAGATGGCGATATTCACCTCGTCCGCCCAAGAAATTAACCGCGGTATAAATCGATTCCGCCTTGTCGCGCACAATTACAATGTAACAAGTAACGATAAGTGTTCAGTCAAATGTAGTGGAGTGAAAAGTACTGCTACTCAATCAGAAATGCAGTGGAGTAGAGAGTAAAAGTTGCTTATATTTTTTATACTCAGTGCAAGTACGAAGTAGCCAAAAACATACTTAAGTAAAGTAACCAAGTACATTTACTCAAGTACCTTACACCCCTACATATCGACCGACTCACCACACCGTTATGAGCGTCGCAGTGACTTCACATCATCGTGCCCGTCGCAGTGCCAAAGTTCACCAGCAGAGGCCGCCAAATCTTTTCTAACACCCGCGTGGATATTTTAAATAGTCGAAGTTGAAAAAGCCTTTATTTGTGTAGTATATAAATAAACACATCCATATGAATCATTAAATAATAAATACACATGCATACAATACCATTAATAACACTGCACACACTACTGTAAATAAATAAATAAAAAAAAACTATGTACGAGTTATTTGCACTAATATAATTAATCGAAAAACCAAAGTTTTAAACAAAGAAATTAAGCAAAGTAAGTATTAAATAGGAACGAAGAAAATATTAGCTGTTGTGAAAAGGACACATTTACTTTTAAATGTATTTCGGTAAATTTCAAGTTAAGTTTTTTTATACAGCGCTTTTCTTGGTTCGAGACACACGCAATGAAGTATTGATGACATGATCTGACTCTGAATTATGATTACAAGCCATAAGGGGATTTGTAAGGATTTGTTTTTAAAAGAGTATTTTATTTAGCACAGTATATATGAACTACGTTTAGTTATTCAGTATGTTAAACATCCGGTTTCTAAATAGTTTCATTTACGTTCTAAACGTTTAACTCATTAAACGTTAAATAATGTACGTTACGAATTTTGTGCTCTGTTTTGCTTAACTTACTTAAGCAATTACAATTTTTACAACAAATTCCTGAATTGTGGCTTTTGATTTGCTATAATACGCCTGCGTTTTAGAAAGAAAACATCTACAAGGTCCGACAGTAAGACACTATACCGAGTCTGTGGAAGTACAGAAGCGGCTGCACGAAACCACCAAGAACGAAGAAGCCCAGAGTTATGGACTCCAGGTCGAACTCGATGCATCCGGTGATGATGAAATGCAGCGCGAGAGCCGAGCTGGGCAAGTAGGTGATGACCATCGTCACGGTGGTGATGAGGATGATGAGGAACGCTCGTCTCTTCCCGTGATTCTCCTCTTTCTTCTCACCTGGTCCAGACTGTCTCAGAACCCGGAGAACCGAGACGCAGCAGTAGAGGTTCACGGAGAGGAAGACGGAAAACTGTGATAAGAATATCCACTTAAAAATGTGGAAGTAGTTTGGGCTGACCAGCTGGTAATACCCCGCGCAGGACGAGAGGATGATGGTCCAGGCAACGGAGCAGCAGAAGATCCTGTATCTGAGAGGCTTGAGCTTCAGGAACGTCACGGGATGAACCACGGCCAGGAAACGTTCCACACACATCAGACACTGGAACATGGGACGTCCCGTGATGTTGAAGGCCGCCAGCAGCAGCATGATGGGGAGGAGGGCGGGGTCTCGGGCCGCGAGAACTGAGATTAGTGAGCGCAGGCAGAAGAAGATCTCGCAGACGCCGCCGTTCAGCGGGAAGATCTCAGTGCCGCGCGTGTCCCGCCTCCAGCCGCGCAGCATCAGCCACAGGACGCACAGGTGTGTGGGGAAGCCCAGCAGGAGGTTCGCCACGTGCACCGCGGTGTAGAAGAGCGAGGAGTTGTAGGTGGAGAACAGCGTGAGGTTCGTCGCCGAGTCTGAGGAGAATGGGACCGTTTCGTTCATTGTTGTGTGTGTGAGTGAGTGAGTGTGTGTGTGTGTGTGTGTGTGTTCACCTGAAGAAAAAACAAGAGCACACTCCGTCTCATCAGGTTTCATTATTATTACATTGTTATTGCATTGTTATTACATTGTTATTACTTTATTACTACATTATTGTTATTGTTATTGTTATTGTTATTGTTATTGTTATTATTATTATTATTATTATTGTTATTATTATTATCATTATTGTTCTTCTTATTATTATTATACGTTTCTGATTAATATCCTTTAAAAGTACAAATATTACCAAATAAAATACAAATGTTACTATGTGGATGTGTGTGCTCACCTGAAGAAAAAACAAGAGCACACACCTTCTCACCAGGTTTCATTATTATTACATTGTTATTACATAATTTTTTGCATTGTTATTACATTATTACTATTATTATTATTATTATTATTATTATTATTATTATTATTATTAGTAGTAGTAGTATTATTATTGTATGTTTATGACCATTTAAAAGTACAAATATTACAAAATACAATCCAAATGTTACTATTTGTAATAACGATTCTACTTATGATCTGATCAATTATTACTAAGATAAAACTGCTGATATTTTGCAGTTTCAATTCAATTCAGTATAGGCAATTTCTCTACAGATACAAATATTACCAACAATATAACACTACATTCTTTATGAATTTGCTGTTGCTTAAATGAATTGCAAGTACTTGTTACTAATAGCCGCTTAGAATTATTAAAAACAATTAGAAAAACGTTTCGTTTAACTTGTGTGAATGCGTGTTCACCTGAAGAAAAGAGCACACTCCGTCTCATCAGGTTTCATATTATGATCCTTTAAAAGTACAAATATTACCAAATAGAATACAAATGTTACTATTTGTAACAACAATTCTACTTATAATCTGATACATTTTTTTTAAGATAATACTACTGATAATATGCTAATAGTAATAACACAGTATTACTAACAGGCAATTTCTCTACAAATAATACAAATATTACTAATACTATTCTAAAATTCACTACATTGTTTTATGTATTTGTTACTAATAACAACTGAATATCAAATCAAATGCTATGATAAAAGCTGTGGATAAAACTGCTAATAATCTGCTAATCTGAGTCTAAACATACTCGTAAATATAAATATTTATATTTTGTGGAAATAAAAACATCTAACGCGTGAATATTTTTTCCCATCTTGATGAATAGTGCAAAGGTATGATATTTATTTCAACTTCAGTATTTTCAGCGTAATTCATTAATATTAATCTTTAAATCCAAAGTGTAGTTACCGTAAATATCGTCTCTTGCTTCAGGATCTAAAGTTCTGCATCAGATCTTGACATTTTTATTACTGCATGCAAAGTGAAATCACACAGGATCATTTATAATCTCTCGACGATTTATTACACAGCACAGGGTTTTATTAATGACGCCACACCGCGCATGCGCGTACGCATTTCTAACTAAAGGGCTAATTCTTTGAGTGGGATTTTTGTAAAATCAACTCTCCCGAAAAGACAAAATTTTAAAATAAATTATTTACAAATATTAAAGGCCGATGTACAGTTGAATCGTTTCATGTTGGTACATTGTTACAGTATGTATTATACGTATTGAGAGCAGAACACTTCATGTTCAAATTTTTTACATTTGTGAGAAAGAAAATACTCCTAGCTACGGTACGTCTACCAGTTGAGTTTTATTCTTTTATTTTTGGTACATTCCTTAAGAATCGTCATTTATATTTAGACTCGTTTGTTGGTCAGTTGCGGTCTGTGCCATAAATATTAAAAGTTCTAAACCATCTTTTGTGTTTTATTATTCACTAATACTAATAATATATTAAATTCAATAGCCGTCTCTCAATATTAAAATAGTGTATATAGTGATTAATAGTGATTCATGTACAATGTTTTATTATAATGGTTTATTATATTTGGTGTCCATTCATTTGACATGGGTAATATTGAGAGCAGAAGTTACATTCCCTGGTAATTAGTTACTTTTAGAACTCATTTCAATGTAACTCAGTTGCTTTTTGTGAGAACAAGTAAACTGTAAAAAATGAATCATGAGGGTTGGAATTTTCATTGACAAAATTTAGTGATTGAGGAAAATGTAATTCGTGCAATAATAACAAACATTTTTTAACGTAAATAGCACGTCACAATTTTTTACAGTGTAACTATAGTAACTGTAACCAATTACCTTTTGAATGGCACATTCCCAATGCTGCTCACATTACTGCGGAGATTCACACCTTTTCACCTCGCTTGAGTGTGTGTGTGTGTGTCCTCGAACAGAAAGACACTTTGCCGAGTCTGTGAATGAAGAGGAGCGGCTGCACGAAGCCTCCGAGGATGAAGCACGCGGCACTGACGGTGTTGAGCTCCGGAACCAGCAGAACCGACAGAGCGTTCTGGAGCGCCAGAAGAAAGCTCGGCACATAAATGACCAGCGACGACAGAGTGGTGATGAGGATGATGAGGAACGCTCGTCTCTTCCTGTGACTCTCCTCCTTCCTCTCACCTGGTCCAGACCGTCTCAGAACCAGAAGAACCGAGACGCAGCAGTAGAGGTTTGTGGAGAAGAAGAGCGTCAGCTGAGGCAGATACACAGTCTTGAAGATGTGGACCACACAGGGCGTCACAAACGCCGCACTGAGCGCGGAACACACCACCACCATCATCCAGGTGAGAAGACAAAACGCCACTCTGTATCTCAGAGGCTTGAGCTTCAGGAACGTCACGGGATGAACCACGGCCAGGAAGCGCTCCACACACATCAGACACTGGAAGAAGCGGCCCACGATGAGGAACCCGGAGAGGAAGGTCTTGGTGGACCAGAGCTGTGGGAGGATGGAGAGGAGCACGGAGAGCAGCGAGCGCAGGCAGAGCATCAGCTCACACAGCGAGATGTTGAGCGGAAGGATCTCCGCCGCGAGCGAACGCTTCCGTCCGCGCGCGATGAGCCAGATGACGGCGGCGTGCGCGGGGACGCCGAGAACCGCGTTCAGAAGGTTCAGGACCATCTCTGGAGATGTCGGTGAGGTCAGGTCACACGCCGTCACGTTCTCCACGTCCATTAGGCGTAAGAAATAATCATTCAGGGATACAAGACGCAAACAGTCGTCGTGTTTAGTCGAACTTCAAGACTGGATCTATTGGGCAGATGTTTGGCATTTTTCATCTTACCGCACGTATGCAAATAGTAAGCTCTGGTCAAGACTGTGTGATTATTTAGGCTTTGAAGGTTAAATCTATTAGACTATTGGCGGTTTTAGCCTTCTGACATTTTTTTCCTACACTGTGAAAAGTGAGACCACCACCATAAAATATCTGCGTCAATTTGGATCTTCGTTGATTGGGCCTTGTGTATAAGAGCATCTAACATTATATCATAAAATCTGAACAGAACCCATGTGTCTTGACCACTGAGGTGTAATAACAACTGTTTTCTAAAAGACTTCACTGAACATATAATCTGCTCTATTGGTCTATTTAACAGACAGGCAGCAACAGCGCCACCTATTATGGGAATTGTAAACAGGTAAAAATGAAGCCGAGTCTCTGCTCACATGACGATACACATTGATGGTTGTTTACATAATTACCTGATTAAAACATCTATTGTATATCTATTGTATAATAATTGTATAATATATCTACGTATGCAAATAGTAAGCGCTGGGGAAAGACATGTGTGATTGTTTAGGCTTTGAAGGTTAAATCTATTAAACTAACTGGTGGTTATGGCCTTCTGACATTTTTTCCTACCCCTCCGTTTTCTTACCTCGCTGCTCTGTGCGCATGCTATTATGTTTAATAACAACTACATAATGAAATTGAAAAAAAAAAAAACATTGTGTGAGGTAGGAAATTTTTTTTTTATTCATTTTTTCCTACCCATCGTTTTTTCATAAACTACACTGTAAAAAAATCTACTGTACATTTTACAGCAAACTGCTGGCAGCAGGGTTGCCAGTGAGTTGCTGTAATGTTCACAGCAGCATTGCTGTAATTTACTTTACAGCATTCTTCTGTATTCTTTGATTACAGCTAACAGCTGTGTTTTTTCTCTAAATCATCATATAGGCTCAATGATGATTCAGTTCAGGTCCCAGACGAACAACCTTTCCAAATCACCATCGTCTACAACAGGCGACGTTCCCCGTCCTGTGAATGTAGAGAAGAGGCTGAACGAAGCCGGGCATCATGAAACACACCAGACGCAGCGACTCCAGCTCCGAGCTCACGGACACGGCCAAGATGTGCTGCAGCGCCACCACCACGCTGGGAACGTACGTGATGAGCAACGTCGCCGTGGTGATGAGGATGATGAGGAACGCTCGTCTCTTCCTGTGATTCTCCTCTTTCCTCTCACCTGGTCCAGACCGTCTCAGAACCAGAAGAACCGACACCAGACAGAAGACGTTCACGGTGAGGAACAGGAGGAACTGTAAGAGGTAGAAGTTTTTGTAATATTGAAACGAGCAGGAGCTGGAGAGATGCAGACAGTACACGCACGAGCCGAAGATCATCATCCAGGCCACGGAGCAGCAGAAGATCCTGTATCTGAGAGGCTTGAGCTTCAGGAACGTCACGGGATGAACCACGGCCAGGAAGCGCTCCACACACATCAGACACTGGAACAGACGGCCGGTGATGTTGAATCCAGCCAGGATCTGCACCACGGCGAAGAGTGCGGGGAAGGCGGTGGAGAGCGTGGCGAGGAGAGAGCGCACGCTGAAGAAGAAGTCACACAGCGAGATGTTGAAGGGGAAGACGTCTGAGGGATGGACTCCTCGCCTCCTCCTGACCATCAGCCACATGACGTAGGCGTGCGTGGGGAGGCCCAGCAGGAAGTTGAGGCCGTGGATCAGCAGCTGGTGAAGAGACTTGTCCTGGAGGAGCTCGGGACAGGCCTCGTGAGAGTCGTTGGCCCACATGTCTCCGTTGAAGATCAGACTCAACACGAGCTGAAGCTTCAGGCAGATGGAGCTTCTGATCTCACCTCGGGATTGGTCTCTTTGAATCACATTTGTTTATTGATGCTTGATCACAATCACATGCAAATCACATCGTTATTAATGGTGTGTGTGTAATTCATGGATTATAATTCGACTCGGACGACGCCACTTATTCCTCGGAGATTTAACGTTTGTCAGCACATTCCATACACATGATGAAACATTTTCTGAATCTGATTTACGTATTTAATTACTGTGTTTACGCGGATATAAGCACCCCCTGGCTTTTCAGACAAAATAAAAATTGAAGAAAAAAAAAGTTTTTTTCATTTCTGGCAAAATAGCATACATTTTGTCTTTACAATACTATTTTACCTTTATTTATCAAGCCGCATTTGTGACTCGTATCACTTCAATGCCGCCTTGCTTAAAAAAATCTCTGAATCTGATTTATATAAATACCGTGATTACGTGAATATAAGCACCACCCTGATTTTTCATACATAATAAAACATTTTTTGTTTACATTTCTGGCTAAATTATGTACACTTTATGTACATACAATTTTTTCTTTATTTAATAAGCCGCACTTGTGACTCGTATCACTTCAATGTTGCATTACCTAAAAATAGTAAAACAAAATAATCTATTCTAGCAACTACATCTCCCATAATTCTTCACTGCTTTAGGTTCCCATGAGTATTTATCAGAACAGTATTGTTTTTCTCTGTGCAGCAGACAGAGCGATTTGATTGTGTTTGGTTCTTTGTTCTTTGTTTTGAATCATTTTTTTTGTTGTTCCGACGCTTTTGCATTCTTCATGGACTCGTTTTCAGGCGCTAGCCGTTAGCCGTTAGCTTCGATCTACCGGATGAAATTCAAATATCACTGATTGTATTTAGTTTAATCTGACTTCTTCCAGTGTTATTTTGTCTCTGTTAATAAATGTCGCTGCTCTTTATTTCTCTATTTTGGCCAATAATAGCTCGTGATATAACCACTGCTATAATAATGTGCAATAGTTGTGCAATTATGTTACTTATGTTTCATTTCATGTCACTGTTTTTCCCTTATTATTTATGTATTTATATTAATACATGTAAATTGAGGGAGTCAGACCACACCCAAATCCTGATGGTCATTCGCAACTTGGCCAATAAAGATTTCTTATTCTGATTTCTGATTTATACGCACGACTGCCTCCGGAACTATTATTTCAAGAGAAAAAGAGGACACAACACACACGCTCCGCTGCATAAAGACGACATATTTCTGTTTATTTGTGATTGCTCCTCACTTTAAATATGGTAAAATGTGCATATTTGAAATCGCTGATTAATAAAAAAATGGTGCTTATTTTCGCGTAAACACCATAACTAAAATCCGCGGAATATGTAGAGTCTTTTGCTATCAACCCTAATAAAGAGTTTTATTGCTACTGGTAATAATAAAGCCAAGCTCAGGGCAAACAGGTACTTTGGACAAAAGCCGCAACCAAATGGCTTTTCTGGTGAGCTGCATTGAAGCCATTTACTGTATTTCAGAGAATATCACAATATATCACGATATATGCAAATATCAGGAGTTATGGCGGCCATCTGTGTTACATTTGTTTATCAAATATTACATGAAAGCGTCTCTTTTTCATAAGCACGATTATTTCAAGAACATATAAATGTGTGTCCGGCCTGCTGTTCTCTCATCCAGATTGTAAGTCACATTCTTATTTTCATCTTACATTTTAGTTACGTACATTTTGAAGTTTTAGTTTAAAATTTACAACATCATTTTTGAATCATATATATATATATTGATATTTTAACGACATTTTTTAACTTAGCAAATCTATTTACACATTGAAATTTTAATTACAGACGATGAAAAGCTTGAAACATTTGGCCAATATAATTTCTTTTTACTGTGTTAATTACTTTTTTTTTTATTTTAAAAACAAATTTTTCAATTTTTCACAAAATTTCAATTTTTCCAAGCAAGTGAGGTAAGAGAGGAGGGGCATCTGAGCAGTGATGTCACAAGAGGGCGGGGACAGGTGATTGACGTCCGCATAAGCACTAATGTGCTTTTCATTAGCTACTAAGGAAAAATCTGCAGCCAGAAGATCAGAACCAGTCCATCTATAATGAAGAAAATTAACGGACAACAAAAGTAATTAGGTGGATTCGCAGAATGGCTAGCTCCTTAGTCACATTCATATTTTAATCTTACATTTTAGTTTCAGATTTTTAGACTAAAGTTTTTCCCATCATATATATATATATATATATATATATATATATATATATATATATATAGACATTTATTACTTTGCAAATCTATATACATATTGAAATTGTAACTACAGATGATGAACAGTTTGACTCATTTGGCCAATCAAATTTCTTTTTATTGTTTCAAATTCAATTAGATTTTTCAATTTTAAATACTTGACCTTTCAGTTACATTAAAACACATTAGATACATGTTGCAGTTCTAATTACATGTTTACACATACATTTGAATGTTTTCTTTTTGTTTTCTTTTATTTCTTTTTATTGTTTTAATTACATTTCTCACTTTTAAAAACAACCTGACAATTCAGCTACAAATAAACACAATAGATACATGTTTCGGTCCAAATTCATGTTTACACATTAATTTAAATTTAACTTTTTTTATTTCATTTTTTTTTCTTGTTTTAATTACATTTTACAATTTTAAACACACTTTGACAACTCAACTACATTTAAACATTGCAGTTCTAATTACATATTTACATATTAATTTTAATGAAAACTTTTGGAATATATACATTAAATTTGTGAATTCATGAAAAAAGGTTTTCATGATAGGTTTGAAAAAAAAGTAACGAGTATTGACAAAAACCTAATCCTTCTTCTGAATCTGATTAACTTCGAGTTAATTGGCTAACTAACAAAGTGGGCGTGCGAGGTGAGTGAGGAGGGGCATCGGATCAGTGAGGTCACAAGAGGGCGGGGTCAGGTGATCAGAACCAGTCCACCCACAACGAAGAAGGTTAACGATAATGAATTAGTTGGATCTGCAGAAAGGCAGTTTACCAGCCCGCTGAATGAACAGAACGGGTTGCACAAGTCCCGCCAAAATATAAGAACACAAAATCACGGACGTCATCCCCGGCACAGGAGGAATCAGCAGAAGAAACTGCACCGCCACGATTATCCCTGGAGCGTAGATGACCACCAGAGCCACGGTGGTGATGAGGATGATGAGGAAGGCTCGTCTCTTCCTGCGATCCTCCTCTTTTCTCTCACCTGGTCCAGACTGTCTCAGAACCCAGAGAACCGACACCAGACAGAAGACGTTTATGGAGAGGAACAACAGGAACTGCATCAGGTACAAGTAGGTGAAAATGTTGGTGTAGCAAGTGTCTAAAAAGCAAAGCGAAGAGGCGCAATAGACCAGCACCAGCATCCAGGTGACGGCAGAAGATCCAGCTCTGTATCTCAGAGGCTTGAGCTTAAGGAACGTCACGGGATGGACCACGGCCAGGAAGCGCTCCACACACATCAGACAGTGGAAGAGGCGACCCGTGATGGCGAATCCCGACAGGAAGAGGACGGTGGCGTGCAGACGCGGGAGCTCGGGTGCCAGGGCGGCGAGGAGCGAGCGCAGGTTGATCAGGATCTCGCAGACGCTCAGGTCCAGCATGAAGATCTCGCTGGTCACCTGGTGCCAGACTCGGAGGGCGAGCCACAGGACGTAGGCGTGAGCGCAGGAGCTGAGCAGGACGTTGAGCATGTTCAGGGAGTAGTCCAGAAGGTTCGGGAAGCGGAACTCAGCCGGGCTGAGAAGACTGCAGTTGAGGAACGTGGGGCTACCTGAGATGTTCATGGTCATAATCCCCACTTGTAATGGCGCTGGAAGGGTGGAATCGCAGCTGAACACCTGACCGGAAGCTCCAGAACGTTCCTGGTGTCAGCATCAGCTTCAGGTCGACAGAAACGATCTCACTCCGTTATAGCCTTCTATGCAAATTCCTCCATGCAAATAGTGTAAATCATTAAATAATCTGACAAATGTTTTATGAGACATCAAACGTGGGTCAGGTGAAGTTCGAGTTCTGCTTGTGACCGTGACATCATCTACCATGCCATTGTGGATGGTTCATGTCATTAAAGATGTCATTGTGGATTTTGTCATAATTGATGTCATCACAGATGGTTTGTGTCATAAATGATGCCTTTGTGAATTGTGAAAGATGTCATGAATGAGGTGTGTCATGAATGACATCATCAAAGATGTTTTGTGTCAAGAATGAGGTCATCGTGGATGGTTTGTGTCATAATCGATGTCTTTGTGGATTTTGCCATTAATTATGTCATAATTGAGGATTTGTGTCATGAATGATGTCAACAAAGACGTTTTGTGTCATGAATGATGTCATCGTGGATGAGGTGTGTCATGAATGATGTAATTGTAGACGTTTTGGGTCATGAATGATATCATGAAACACATTTTGTGTAATGAATCATGTAATCATGGATGGTTTGTGTCATAAATAATGTCTTTGATTTTGTCATCAATTATGTCATCATGGATGATGTGGATCATGAAGTATTTCATCAAAGACGTTCTGTGTCATGAATTATGTCATTATGGATTTTGTCATGAATGATGTCTTTGTGGATGTTGTCATCAAAGACGTTTTGTGTCATTAATGATATCATCATAGATGCTTTGGGTCATGACTCACGCAATCATGAATGGTTTGTGTCTTAAATCATGTCATCGTGGATTTTTTCATAATTGTCATAATGGATGATGTATGTCACGAATTACATCATCAAAGAGGTTTTGTGTCATGGATGATGTCATCATGGATGGTTTGTGTCATGAATGATGCAGTCATCGATGGTTTGCGTCATGAATGATGTCATTGTAGACGTTTGTGTGAAGAATGATGTCATCGTGGATGAGATGTGTCAAGAATGATGTCATTGTGGACGAGGTGTGTCATGACTGAGGTCATCATGGTTGTTGCAATAAAGATATAACAAAGAAAATCACATTTTATTCCAAAATATTGACAGTATTGGAATATTTCACAACATGCAACAGGAAAGAGACTGAGACGGTTAGAGCTTATTTTACAAGCAGCCTCATGATGCTGTCATGTTCAGGTCGGACGCTATTTTTCCGAAAAATTGCTATTTTTCCGAATAATCGCAATTTTTCCGAATAATCGTTATTTTTCCGAATAATCGATATTTTTCCCACGTCACCAGACGCCCCTACGCTCGGTTACAGCGCGGCCGTGTTCCCGTCTTATGGAGGTACAGCAGAGGCTGGACCAGACCTCCCATCACGAAACACACGTTCCCGGCGTTCCAGAAGTCCGGAATGAATCTGTGCGTCAGGACGTAGGTGAGTCCCGCCACTAAATACGCAGCGTAGATGACCAGCATCGCCATCAGGATGATCAGAATGACCCTGAACGCCCGTCTCTTCATGCGGTCCTCCTCCTCTCTTCCTCGCTCTCCGGGTCCAGACCTTCTCAGAGCTCGAAGAACCGACAGGCAGCAGAACATCTTGACGGCCAAAATGGCCAGAGCCTGACACACGGAGACGGAAATCACCACGTAGAGCCGCAGCGAGCTGGCGAACACGCAGGAGAGGAACACCTCCAGCCAGGCCACGGAGCAGAAGAGCATCCTGTATCTCAGCGGCTTCAGCCTCAGGAACACGAAGGGATGGACCACGGCCAGGTAGCACTCCAGGCAGATCAGGCACTGGAAGACGGGACGGCCGGTGAGCGACAGTCCCACCAGGAACTCCACCAGCCCCCAGAGGACGGGGAAGCGTGAGGTCAGCAGCGAGGCCAGAGACTGGACGCACAGCAGGATCTCGCACACGCTGAGGTTCAGGCTGAAGAACTCCGAGGTGGCTCCGTTTCCCGCTCCGCTGGCGATCAGCCAGATGACGTAGGCGTTTTCCGGGAGAGCCACGGCCACGCTGCAGATCCAGGCCAAGGTGCTGACGTAGAGCGGTGCGGAGCTGTTGGAGGTGACGTTGGCGGAGAAGAGTTCCAGGAGACTTTCCTTCTCCATCTTCAAGGCTAGACGTGTTGTGTGTGTGCGCTGTAGCTCGATCCGGAGTTTGTGGTGGTTTCGAGGGCTGGATTTTCAGGTTCAGCGGCGACTTGTTTCAAACACTGTATTGAAAACATACGTGTGAGAATGAATTTATACCTTTATTTGATTAACGTTCCAGTTTTTCAGCTTCACGTCAAAACCATTCAGTTTTATTTTTACAGTTTACATGTATACACTTCAATATTCAATATTACAAGATTCTATACTTGTTCTTATTATTAATAATTGTTCATCATAAAGAATTATTATCAATACCTTATTATGAAATATAATACATTTAATACATTATTATATTATTCTTTGTGATTAATCGCGATTAATTTGGTTAGGGAAGTGTGATTAACTAGTTTTAAAAAATGTATCATTCCGGATCCGGAGTTGATGAAATTTCGACCAATATTCCGAAAGCCTCTGAAATCTAACAATACGTCACTTTGAATTAAAGCACCTGATTGAAAAGATCATTTACACTTTAAAATGACAGAAAAGAAGCTTTACCTTAATATTCCATTGATTGGACAGTATCATTATCATCCGAAACCTTCCCAACATTCCCAGAGGAGCATCACTTCTCACAGTTCACAGAGAAATGACCCGAGCGGACAGATGACACGCAAATAATCACGCACACACACACACACACACACACACACACACACACACACACACACACACACACTCTATAGTGAAATTAAGTACTGATTGATACAGTAGTAAAATTTGAATTTAAAACTGTGAAAAGCGCCGTACAAATACTCTTATTATTATTATTATTAGTAGTAGTAGTAGCATTAATACGAATTGACACATAATACACAATCCATACATCATTTTATTACCTCCACATAACACTAATAATTTACAACAATTTAGCATCTTTCAGCCATAATTTAGCATTTTAACCCATCAGTGAAATATATGTTAAATATAATTTATGTGTGTCATACACGTATTTTCTTCTTGATGGATGGAAAAAAGCATAATAATTGAATCCAGTGTAATATCTATATGATGATTCATAAATCTCGATGAATGCGACAAGACAATGACAGGGATGATTCAGGTGCGGAACATTCTCAGTTTACATGTACTGAATGCAAATGCCATGATGTCTGGATGTGATTTATTGGACTTTGCTTGAGAAAAATCCCAGAAAATTGCAAAAGGAAAAACCTCCAAACTGTCCAAATGAATAATAAAAAATATAGACAAATACTTTATTCATAAATATTTATCTTCATATATGAGATCAATTAGAAAAAAATGTTCAAATATTCATTAGACCAATCAGAAATGTTGGAAACGGAAACTTGCGGAATTTTAGTAAGTCAAAGAAACTTTATTTGTCCCCGTGGGGCAATTAACGAATTCAAAAATTTCAATTAAATGGTCAGATTGAAAGGTCAGAATGCAATTAAAAGGTCAGAAAAGTCAGTAACGTTTTCTCAGCTGTTTGTTTTTTATCATAAAACAAAATAATAATTAATAAACAAACAAACAATAAACATAATTAAAGTGTCAAAAGTTCATTCAAAGTTGACAGAAATAAAAATAATATTAAACAAATGCATATCAAGAAACATAGATGATGCTTATTGGCTCAATTAAGCAAATAGACACACAAATTAAATAGCAGTAGAAACAGCCAGAACCCTAAACATCTAAAAAAAATTGTTAGCAATAATGTTTATATAATAATTATAGTCAGGGAAACTGAATACATCTAAAAACAAAAAAAGCAATCGAGCAATATTTTGTCAATATTTTAGATTGATTAGCTAGGATCTGTCATTTATTTATTTTTTTATTTATTCATTATATAAAAATATCACAAAAAAAAAACAGAACTACTTGTTTTGAGAAAGTGAGACACAGCACAGCTTCTTCACACGGTGCAGGAAAAGAAACGGCAGCGACAAACCAGCCAACGAGAAGCAAAAATTGCTGACAAACATTCCTACGGTAGAGATATCAGACAAGCTCCTGGAGAAAAAGATGGAGGCGATGTAGGGCACGTAGATGAAGATCATGGTGAGAAACATCACGCGGATGATGTTAAACGCTCGTCTCTTTCTGTGGTCCTCCTCCTCTCTCGCTCGGCTTCGCTCGCCCGGGCCCGACTGGTGGAGACCCCGGACCACCGCCAAACAACAGAACAACTGCACAGAGAGGTAGATGAAGAGCTGCACCAGAAAATAATACACTAAGAAATTATTCCAACTCTGGGTTGTGGCTATAATGGTGACGGCCGAGGAGCAAAACGTCATCATCCAGACCAGAAACACGCAGAAGATCCTGTATCTGAGAGGTTTGAGCTTGAGGAACGTCAGGGGATGAATCACGGCCAGGAAACGCTCCACACAGATCAGACTCTGGAACACGGGTCGACCCGTGATGGCGAAACCTTGTAGAACCAGCAGGGGAATGTGGACCGCTGACGTAATTCGATTGAATATCTTCAAGAGAGAGTTGAGACTCATGAAGACCTCACAGATTGCCAGGTTCAGGCTGAAGATCTCAGCCGCCATCCCGTTTCCCGTTCCCGTGGCGATCAGCCCGATCACGTAGGAGTTTACGGGAAGACCCACCAGAACGCTGGCGAGGCACGTGGTGATCTGCATGTAGAGCGTTGCATACGCTAAAGAACCTGAAGCGTCCACGGAGGAGGAATTGATGGAGACGTTCATCTCGCTTCTGGGATCATCCGGACCTCACAAAGTCTCCACCTTTCTTTTCCACTTGAAACCGTTTTTTTCTCTGCGGAACAAACAGCAGAACGTGAAAAGTGCTTCTCAAGACGAGATGTTTTCAAGAACCAGCCATCACACAGAAGGCACATCCATCATGACTTCAGATGTCTAATGAGATGCTAAGTCCATATCCACACAAACACTCCAGAATAATTACGTTGTCGATGCGTAAATGGCATCTATAAAGTGCGAAACGTAAAGAACAGACCCGGAGCTGCCGATAAGTTTGTCCGACTTCCAAGACGACAATCTCGTTGTCCGTTTGGATGCAAATGTTTCGTGACATCACAGACAGATGGAGGACAACAACCATGTCAATTACGAAAATAGTTAGAAAAAGTTATGAAAATTAAATTAGAGTTGGAATGAATGTTTGATAAAACTGCAAATAAAAGTTGATGGGGCTAGCAACATCTGGGTCCAGGATTCAAGTCTGGGATGGAGGAATTTAAGCTCAATTAATCATCTTCTGCCAAACGTAGTGAAATACGTAAAGATCAGCTGTGAAAACCACACGGCAAAAGTCAAATCATCTGCTTTTCCTGTTCACGTTGCACAATCCTCACAAAGCGTCTGTTCCACTGCAGGATTCAGTTACACGAGAAGAGATGCAAAGCTGGTCACACCGATGGGAATTACGCACACACACATATACACACATCGCTATTGTCACGTGAGGAATGATCAGAAAGGTTTAGTGCAAAAATCAGATTTTAATCACAGAAACTAGGACTACAAAACAGGAA
The DNA here is from genome assembly GCA_028031935.1 of Paedocypris micromegethes. NCBI lineage: Eukaryota > Metazoa > Chordata > Actinopteri > Cypriniformes > Paedocypris > Paedocypris micromegethes. Next base: position 27,076,509 of record CM051496.1, read on the forward strand.
GAAGTGTGGAAACGCCAAAACAAAGTCACTACATAGACATTAGCGACTAACAACCGGAGATGATACCGCCTAGTGACCAAAGCAAATTGTATTTCATAACGCAAATTCGTGTCGCTTTATAGGGGCAAAAAGACGCTTTATTGGGGCAAATTTTGAAGGGGAATAAGGAAAAAACAGCTTTGAAATCTGAAAACAAAAAAAAACGCAGATAATTCCGTGGCTGTGAGTGTGCCTGTACAGTTTAGTGGCCAGAGAGGATCAGTTAGTCTGTTTAAATCTAGATCAAAAGCACATCTCTTCAAGCATATTCGAACTGTAATAACAACATGTTCAATGCCTAATATTAACGAATAGGAAGGCTGCATAAGGTAGAGGCCCGGAACCGAACCTCACCTGCACCATAGCATCACTACTATTGTTATATAATAGTAGATTATATATTTATCTCCCCAGATATATTTACACGTGCGCTTTGAGACAGTTAAAACTGTGAAAAGCGCCTTACAAATACTCATTATTATTATAATTATTATATATTATTATTATTATTATTATTATTATTGTTATTGTCTTAGAATCGCCAACCAAATGGTGTGACGTCATCCTTAGTTGTGAACCCCGAGCTGATTTTACACCCGAGCCAATTTGGTACCTACACCGGCGCCACTTTATTGGGGCAGCCGCTTAATTGGCCCAAAATGGTCGTGTCCTGATGTGGCCCGATTAAGCGGAGTGTGTTATATTTATTGACTGTATTATATTTTTTGCGTCTGCTCATTATTAAAGTTGCAGCTCATGATCATGAGGAAGGCTCATGCGTCTGATGTGACCCCAGATCAGTAGCAGCAGCAGATCAGACGAAGCTTCTTTACCCGCTCCAGGAAGAGCACAGGAACCAGCAAACTCGACAAGAACAGACAAGCGTAGCCAACGAAAATCACCGACGAGGGAATGCGGTTCAGGAGACTGGTGAAGATGATAAACGGCACGTAGGTGACGACAAGAGTCAGGAAGATCACGCACATGATGCGGAACGCTCGTCTCTTCCTGTGATTCTCCTCGTTTCTCTCTCCTGGTCCAGGCTGTTTCAGAGCCCGGAGAACCGACATCAGACAGAAGATCTGGACGGAGAGGCAGAACACCAGGTGCGGCAATGTGAAGTATATAAAAGTGTTGAACGGAGCCAAAAATAAGCCGACTGTGGAAACTACCAGAGCGACTACACTCACAGTCCAGACCAGAACGGCACAGAAGATCCTGTATCTGAGAGGTTTGAGCTTGAGGAACGTCAGCGGATGAACCACGGCCAGGAAACGCTCCACACACATCAGACTGAGGAACAGAGATCGTGAGGTGATGACTAGTTGACCGATGGCCGCCGCTATCAGGAACCTTAGCGTAGACGTAACGCTCCCCAGATATAAGAAGCAGTCCAGACTCAGCAGGATTTCGCTGATGGAGAGATGGAGCGAGAAGAACTCGGCGGCCAGTCCGTTTCCGGTTCCTGTGGCGATCAGCCAGATCACGTAGGAGTTTACTGGGAAACTCAGCAGAACGTTCAGCACACACGCAGACAGGAAGATGCAGTAGCCGTCGTCGCATAATAAATACAAGTTGGAATATCCAGCAGATGAATTAAAACTCCAGTTAGTGGAGATGTTCATTTCTGTAGTAAAACACACACACACACACACACACACACACACACACACACACAGTCAAACTTAATTAGTCCCACCTGGATTTGACATTCTTGTGAGTTTTGCAAACAAACGTTGTGGTGATTCCTAGAAATGTGCAACGGTTTTACCATTTTGCAAAATGTTGAAGATTGTACTAGTTAATTGCATAATTGCGATTCAGAGGTGAAAAGAGTAGTTAAGAACCATACTTCAGTAAAAGTACCGACACCTTACTGTAAAATCTAGAACATTACAAGATATAAGTCAACAATTCCAAGTAGATTTGAGTAAAAGTCTTACGTATTCGATTTTAGAAGAACTGTTCTGAATTTAGGCTAAAAAACGCAAAGAAATTTGAAAAACAAAAATCTCTTTAATTATGAGGCTTTATTTCCAAGTATAGAATTGATGTTTAACACCTCAATGTTACAAAATGGCAGATCAAAAGAGATGAAAAAAATAGAATAGAAACTCAAATGGACAAAAAATGCAACTGCTAATTGACGTTCACGTGAGTTCGTGAATATCAATCCTGTACTTAAATATCATCCTGTACTTTCAGCATCCTGCAGATGGCGATATCACCTCATCCGTTTAACAGCAATAGAAAAGAAGCCGACATGTTGCGCACAATCACAATGTAGCAAGTAACGTTAAGTATCTCGACAAAAAGGTAGCGGAGTACAGCTACAGATACTCAATCACAAATGTAGTCAAGTAGAGAGTAAAAGTTGCTTATATTTTTGATACCCGCTACAAGTGCAAAGTAGCCAAAAATGGCCACTGGCCAAGCAGCACAGCAACACGTAATAAACATAAAAAAAGTCACATGACAAAGAATATTTAGTGTGTGTGTGTGTGTGTTGTGTGAGTTAGTGAGTGAGTTATTACCTCTTTGCTGAAGATGTTATAGATGAGAAGGAATCGTTCCAAGCTAATTTTATTTACATGTAAAGATAAATAAAAGACTGTAAAGTTGAGAAGTGTTTGTGTGTGTGTTCTCAGAGTGAAATAAATGAACAGATCAGATCTTTTATTGTCCAGAACCATTATATAAACAACATGCAAATATATCTGACAAAATATTTGTTTAAAGAAATGACAATACATCATTTTTTGCACTTTAATGTGACATTAAGAAAGTGCAACAAAAGCAATTCACAAGGTGGATGCTGATTGCCCCTGTCAATCGACATCAGTGGGAGGAGCAACATCACAGTGGGCGGTGACTGATTGGGCATTTGAGCAGAAACTAGTGTGAGTGAAACAAGTGAAAGTTGGTGAGATGAGTTTGATCATTTTCACTTGCAATTTTCACATTTTCGTTTGAAACATTTTTTTCCGCATCAGATTTTTTTGTTTGTTTGTTTTTTTGTTTGTTTGTTTGTTTGTTTAGACTTATGGCACTAGCTTCACGTTGGCCCTTGCTCTGATTGGCTGGTGAGAATGTGATTGGCAGCTGTTTGACAAAAACGTGAAGATTGCAAGCAAAAAAATAACGTAAAAGTGAAGCATTTTCGATTGTTTCTTAGAAAACTTTACGTTTGATATGTTTGGCACTAATCTGAACCATATTTATGTAGCTTGTTAATTGTTCAAACTTGCATGGTTTCGACAAATAAAAGTTTATTGAGGACAACGTATTTATTATTTATAATAATGACTTTATTGTTTAGTCATTTAAAGTCTGCTCAAGTGTTTACATAATGCTTAAGTGTTTAAATAATATCCCTCTCTGTTTTAATACACATTCCACGTTCCAAGCATTTAGTTGTGTCTCTTACAAATGAATATTCTCTTCGGCCCCCGCTAAGCGTGCACTTTGATTGGCCCCTGGTCTGGAGACTCAGCCAATCAGAAAGCAAGAAAGTTTCCTGCTCTCTCTCTCCGGGTCTCAGAAGGTTCGTGCTTCAGAAACAGATCCTGGGTTTCATTCTTAAGGGAATCAATCCCTCTAATGAAAAGGAAGCTTCTTCACTCGATGCAGGAAGAGAAAAGGAACCGGCAAACCAGCAACGGAAAAAAACGAGTTACAACTAAAACTAGCGACGTTGGAGCCCTGAAAGTCACCGAGATTTAAATAAAACGGAATTCCAAACGGCACGTAAGTCACGATCGTTGACAGTGAGATCACACAGATGATATGAAACGCTCGTCAATTCCTGTGATTCTCCTCGTTTCTCTCTCCTGGTCCAGACTGTCTCAGAACCCGAAGAACCGACACCAGACAGAAGAGCTGGATGAAGAGGAAGCCGAAGAACTGCGGCAATGTGAAATACAGTAGAACATTGAACAAGCTAAAAACTTTGTCCAAGACAGAAATTGCAAATTCGCCTAAACTCACAATCCAGACCAGAACAGCAGCAGAAGATCCTGTATCTGAGAGGCTTGAGCTTCAGGAACGTCACGGGATGAACCACGGCCAGGAAACGCTCCACACACGTCAGACACTGGAACACGGAGCGAGATATCATCACCAGTTCAACCAGTAATTCTGAAGCTGATAAAAGGGCTAGAGAACAGAAACTGAAGAAGAATAAGATGCAGTAGAGGCTGAGAAGGACTTCGCTGATGGAGAGATGGAGCGAGAAGAACACGGCTCCCAGTCCGTTTCCTGTTCCTGTGGCGATCAGCCAGATCACGTAGGAGTTTACTGGAAAACTCAGCAGGACGTTCAACACACACGCAGACAGGAAGATGCAGTAGCCGCAGATGTACGTGGAAAGGCCAGAAGATCCGGCGGACTAGTTGAAGGACGTCCAGTTAGTGGAGATGTTCATTTCTGCAGTAAAACACACACACACACTGATTGATATTAGTAGTGGATGGATTGATAATAGACAGTATTTAATATCTATGTCAAAAGTTTGACAAAATTACTACAATCTCTTTCAGCATCTTAAATAAAATCTGAATTTGTATTTCTGACCGTTTCTGTCGTGCTTCCTCCAAAACAATAGGAATCTGATTCTTCTTAAAATTTCAATAAAAATACGTTTTTAAGAATACACAAACTTGTGAGTAACAGCGAATCAAGTGCAATGTTTCGCTTCTTTACGGTCAAGTAAATAATTCCAGGAGATTTTACTTCTTTCCTCTTCAGGATGAACGATTGAATTTTTTATCGCTCCCACCTGGACCAATCACAGAGCAGAATGCAAATACAAATCACTGTGCTTGTTTAAAATAACTTTAGGCAAACATCAAAGAATATAAAATGAACCTGGAATATTACAACAATCACAAACCTTGACCGAAGACATTTAAATATTTCAACAGGCGAGCGCAAATGTTCTCAATAATTTTTTTATTTCAGTAAACTTGGAACTCTGTGTCATGATGGTGACGGGGATGCAGTTCTACAAACTAAAGATAGATTTTATTCGAAGGTGGATGCAGAGTAACCAGTTATGAACCAATATCTAATCTACCATTGATCTCAAAATGTCATCAGCTCTATGCTTTTATGAAAAAGAAAGATCAATTTCAGTTTGAAATTGGAATGAAATATTTAAATCAAGTTTTTAATCACACGCACAAAAGCAGCACTAACCAGATTGAAAAAGATCTCCCAAAGGCTTCTGATAAGGGGAACATCTTGATGTAGGTTTTACTGGATCTCAATGCTACCATAGACCACATGATTAAAATCAATATGCCGTCCACTATGTTGGGGTTTCTGGACAAGTGCTAGAATGGTTAAGGTCATATCTGTCTGGACGCTTCCAATTTGTTCATGATATTGGAGACAATAAAGGAGTTTCACTAGGCTCAGTCCTCGGCCCGACCCTGTTCTCTCTCTTCCTCTAGTCTAGAAGATTAAATCATAAAGGTTTACTTATATTACAAGATGTACTTTTTATAATGGTGCTCCAGACACAGCTAAAACCCTCATGTTAAGTTTTTGTATACAGTAATAATTACAGCATAACTACTGTAGAGCAGGAAAATCACAGAAGTGAAGCATAATTACAGTAATGCAGCAAATCACAGCAGCGGAGCATAATTACAGTAGGGTAGCAAATCACAGTAGCGGAACATAATTACAGTAGTGTAGCAAATCACAGTAGTAGAGTATAATTACAGTAGTGCATAATATATTCAGTAGTGAAGCATAATTACAGTAGTGCAGCAAATCACAGTAGCGAAGCATAATTACAGTAGTGCAGGTAAAATCACAGTAGCGAAGCATAATTACAGTAGTGTAGCAAATCACAGTAGCGAAGCATAATTACAGTAGTGCAGCAAATCACAGTAGCGAAGCATAATTACAGTAGTGTAGCAAATCACAGTAGCGAAGCATAATTACAGTAGTGCAGCAAATCACAGTAGTGCAGCATATTTACAGTAGTGTAGCAAATCACAGTAGTGCAGCATATTTGCCGTAGTGCTGAATATTTGTAGTAGGGCAGCATAATTACAGTAGTGCGGCAAAATCACAGTAGTGGAGTATAATTACAGTAGTGCAGAATATTTGCAGTATCGACTCATAATTACAGTAGCAAAGCATAATTACAGTAGTGCAGTAAAATCACAGTAGTGCAGGATCTTTACAGTAGTGTAGCAAAACCACACTAGAGGAACATAATTACAGTAGTGCAGTAAAATCACAGTAGTGCAGCATATTTACAGTAGTGTAAAAAGTCACACTAGAGGAACATAATTACAGTAGTGCAGCATAATTACAGTAGCGTGGAATTTCCGTGACCCCAAAATATATATATTTCGACGGGAGTTTGACTATTTTAATTGAACAAAGGGCAGTTTCTTCACGCGATGAAGGAAAAGAAAAGGAATTGACAGACCAGACAACATATAACAAGCGGTACTGAAAAACTGAACTATCAGGAACTTGTTCACGGAAAGAGGCAAATTGATAGACTGAAGATACGATGAGACAAGAAACGGCACATAAGTGACGACGAGAGTCAGAAATATCACGCAGATGATCTGAAAGGCTTTTCTCTTCCTGAGGTCCTCTTCCTTTCTCTCTCTCCCTCTCTCTCCTGGACCTGACTGGTTCAGAGCATGAAGAACCGACACACAGCAGAACAACTGGACCAAGAAGTAGAAGATAAGCTGAGGCCAAATCAAATAAAAGTTCACATCAAATTGTGTAAATAGTGAAGCCACAACGTAAACTGCTAATGCTACTAGACTGGCCGTCCAGACCAGAACGGCACAGAAGATCCTGTATCTGAGAGGCTTGAGCTTCAGGAACGTCACGGGATGAACCACGGCCAGGAAACGCTCCACACACATCAGACTCTGGAACACGCAGCGAGATGCTATGACCAGCACGTTCAGGACATCAGCAGCGCCTTTAGCATAGTAGTAATAGTGACCGACCACGGAAAGCACACAGTCCAGACTGAGCAGGACTTCACTGATGGACAGATTGAGAGAGAAGAACTCGGCTGCCAGTCCGTTTCCTGTTCCCGTCACGATCAGCCAGATCACGTACGAGTTTACTGGGAAACTCAGGAGAACGTTCAACGTGTATGATATCAGACTAGTTATAAAATACAAAGAGGCATAATCAATGTAAGATGAATAAAAGCCCAAAGTTCCATTAGAGGAGGAATTAAATACTCCCGAGTGACTGGAGTTGCTCATTTCTGCAGTAAAACACACACACAAAACATTAAATAATCAAATCCAATTTTGTAATCAAATTACATAATCAAATCCGAGCCACACCAAACAAATGCAGGTGCGAGTTGCAATAATCATAATGACTTTGAACAATGTTACAAACTGTCGTTGTGATTAAGTGTCTCAATTGAGAAGAATTTGGAAAGATTGCGCGTTAAAATGTGCATTTACCTTTCGCTTCGACACGAATCTACAATAATGACATCACCTGAGGAACGATCTGCAGTGGCTGGTCAAATTTTATCCGAGTCTCGTGGGAAACAGATTCGAGTCGTTTCACAGGGATTCGGCTTTTCTGCCACTTTTGTACTAAATCACATGCAAATGCGGCTTGTCATCACTGTGATCATTCAATCTCCCCTCAAATACCATTAAAATGGGTTTCATCATGACGAGGACCACTTGAAGCCTGTGACTTGGCCGCACGTGTGATACATCATGCTCAGATGCTGAAGTTCAGCTGTGAAAACCAGATTCAAAACTCTGAAAGCAGATCCTCTTCAAGAGCTGCTGCGTCTCGCACCACACATGCAAATCCAGTGCCAGACATCACTAGCTGATCACAGAGAAAGCCAACACTGGATACGCTGGATACGCTGAACCAGCGTAGAAAAAGCTCAGGAGAAAGTCTCAGAGCAGTGAGTCAGTCAGGTCAGACACGATCAGTCACAATTAAACAGGATCATTCATGATCAGTCAGGATCAGTCACAATCTGAAAGGTTCAGTTTTGATCAGTCACAATTAGACAGGATCAGTCATGATCAGTCAGTCAGTCACAATCAATCACAATCAGACGTGATCAGACAAGATCAGTCAGGATCTGTCATGATCAGTCATTATCAGTCATGATCAGTCATTATCAGTCATGATCAGTCACAATCGGAAAGGATCAGACAGGATCAGTCACGATTAATCACAATCAGACGTGATCAGACAAGATCAGTCAGGATCAATCTTGATCCGTCATTATCAGTCATGATCAGTCACAATCTTAAAGGATCTGTCATGATCAGTCATTATCAATCATGATCAGTCACAATCAGACATGATCAGATGTGATCAGTCAAGATCAGTCACAATCGGAAAGGATCAGTCATGATCAATCACAATCAGATGTGATCAGACAAGATCAGTCACAATCGGAAAGGATCAGACAGGATCAGTCATGATCAGTCACAATCAGAAAGTATCAGTCACAATCAGTCACAATCAGACAGGATCAGTCACGGTCAATCACAATCAGACGTGATCAGTCATGATCAGTCACAATCTAAAAGCATGAGATCAGTCACAATCAGTCACAATCAGACACGATCAGATACAATCAGACAAGATTAGTCAGTATCAGTGATGATAAGTCAGGATCAGTCACAATCTGAAAGCAAGAGTTGTGATCAGTCACAATCAGACAGGATCAGTCATGATCAATCACAATCAAATGTGATCAGACAAGATCAGTCAGGATCTGTCAGGATCAGTCATATCAGTCAGTATCAGTGATGATCAGTCATTATCAGACACGATCAGATAAGATCAGTCAGTATCAGTGATGATCAGTCACAATCTGAAAGTATCAGTCATGATCAGTCACATGATCAGTAATTTTGTTACAATATTTTACCCCAATACTGTAATAACAATAAAATATACTACCACTAGAAAAAATGTTGCCGTTTCAGCATAAAACCAGACTTCTAAATTCTGCTCTGGTGTGTGTGTGTGTGTGTGTGTGTCATGCAGTGGTCTGATGCTTCAGCGTATTTGTTTAATGTTGCTTTAAACGTGAGAATCTTCAGCGCTGTGTTTGTGTTGCGCTGTCAGGATAAAATCACAATCTCCAGCCGCTGGAAACTGATTTGGTTACTACTGAACTAATCTGACTAGTCCAAAGTATTGTTTTTTTTTTACATTGTTTTAATTACAAAACTGAACATGAATCCACTGAAACGATTATGTGAAATATTTTGAGTTAAATTCCAAATATCAAACAGTTAATCATTGTTTTTTATGAATTTAGCCGACACTTGTATTCAAAACATGCATTGTATTGTAATAAAAGAAATTGAATTAAAAACATTTATAGTTGTTTAGCAGAACATAAAAACATAAATAAATAAATAAAAATTACCCATTTTACTGACATTCCATAAACATAGTATATGACGACCTGACATGCAAATCGAGACGAGTGACATGCAAATCCACTTCCCAACACAAGATGGTGCTGAGGTGAAAACCAGCTGGTGAGGCTCTTAAAGATGAAAGCCACAAAAGCAAAGACGTTTTGAAAAAAAAAGAAAAATAAAAGAAAAAATGAAACCAAGAAGTGTCACATAACAAACAGCCCATAAAAAGATGCTAAAGCAATCAATAGAAAAAATTCCTTTTAAAATTCAAACCACTAAAAACAAAAAGTTTGTGAGACCTCTTTCGCCGTTTCCAACGACTTTCAACGACTTTCAACGTTTATTGAAGGACAATTTTCCGAGCCGCTGTATGAAGAGCAGAGGATGAACCAAACCAGCCCAGAGGAAAAAGAAATTACTGACCAATAATAATATTTCAGACTTCAGATGAATAACCATAAACAGCATCAACAAGATGAAATAAGGTCCGTTTATGAGAACCATGGACACGTTAGCAACCAGGATGATGTGGAACGCTCGTCTCTTGCTGTGGTTCTCCTCTTTTCTCGCTCCTGGTCCAGACTGTTTCAGAACCCGAAGAACCGACACCCAACAGAACAACTGGATGGAGAAGAAGATGAGGAACTGGCTCAACACGTAAATAAAGTAGACACGAGTGGAGAGCAAAACGCAAGACGTGAGACTGACGAAACACGAAATACAACCAGTCGTCCAGGCAACAACGGAGACCAGAACTTTGTATCTGAGAGGCTTGAGCTTCAGGAACGTCACGGGATGAACCACGGCCAGGAAACGCTCCACACAGATCAGACTGAGGAACAGTGGACGACCCGTGGTGGAAAAACCATCTAGGAAGAAAATCACCAGCCAGACAATTCGATATTTATCACTGAGCAAAAAGAAAAACGCCTGGATGGATATGATGATCTCACAGACGGAGAACTGGAGATTGAGGAACTCGGCAGCAAGTCCGTTTCCTTCTCCGCTCACGATGAGAACGATCACATACACGTTGACCAGAAGATAGAAGAACAACACAAAGGCATACGCTCCTGAAACACCATCCACCAGGAGGTTCTCCATCGCTTCACTGACACCAGAACAGTTAGAAGAACACGCTTCAGCGCCGGAGACGTTCATGACTGTGGAGAAGCACACACTTGAAATGACTGCGTTATTTCATTTCAAGATCCGTAAAACATTTCAGTTACTTAAGAGAAACCATTTGAAGGAAAAATAATCACAGATATGTTATTACACACGTAATAGGAGTGCGTTACATTAGTCTTTACCTCAGTCGAGAAGTTTCAATCAATCACAGCCTGAAACAATATTTCACTCACTGAAATTAAGTGATGCTCAAATTAAGGCGTCGCAGGCGGGTTTTATGTACATATAAAAAAATCTTTAATGCAAATATATGCAAATCCACACGGACAGTCAATGCCACCTGAATCCAAGTCCGTGTAAATAGCAAATAAGCTTGAGTTTAATCTGATGATTCAAAATTGAATTGCAAACATATAAATCAGACATCCATCGATGGTTGTAGCCATAGTCTTAACACTGAGGAACACATTTGTAAATGACTTTTGTTTTGAGTCGGTCTGGGACTGAAAAAACACTAAATAATTGAACTTGGACTCTGTTCCATCAGCATCTTCACTCTGTTCCATCAGCATCTTCACTCTGTTCCATCAGCATCTTCACTCTGTTCCATCAGCATCTTCACTCTGTTCCATCAGCATCTTCACTCTGTTTCATCAGCATCTTCACTCTGTTTCATCAGCATTTTCACTGTTTCATCAGCATCTTTACTGATCCATCAGCATCTTAACTCTATTCCATCAGCATCTTCACTCTGGTCCATCAGCATCTTTACTGATCCATCAGCATCTTTACTGATCCATCAGCATCTTCACTCTATTCCATCAGCATCTTCACTCTGGTCCATCAGCATCTTCACTCTGTTCCATCAGCATCTTCACTCTGTTTCATCAGCATCTTCACTCTGGTCCATCAGCATCTTCACTCTGTTCCATCAGCATCTTCACTCTGTTTCATCAGCATTTTCACTCTGTTTCATCAGCATCTTCACTCTGGTCCATCAGCATCTTTACTGATCCATCAGCATCTTCACTCTGTTTCATCAGCATCTTCACTCTGGTCCATCAGCATCTTCACTCTGTTTCATCAGCATCTTCACTCTGTTTCTTCAGCATCTTCACTCTGGTCCATCAGCATCTTTACTGATCCATCAGCATCTTTACTCTGGTCCTTTAGCATCTTCACTCTGGTTCATCAGCTTCTTTATTGATCCATCAGCATCTTTACTCTGTTCCATCAGCATCTTCACTCTGTTCCATCAGCATCTTCACTCTGTTTCATCAGCATCTTCACTTTGTTTCATCAGCACCTTCACTCTGTTCCATCAGCACCTTCACTCTGTTCCATCAGCATCTTCACTCTGTTTCATCAGCATCTTCACTTTTTTTCATCAGCATCTTTACTGATCCATCAGCATCTTCACTCTGTACCATCAGCATCTTCACTCTTCCATCAGCATCATCATTCTCTTCACTCACTGTCTCTGATTGGCTGGTGATAATGTGATTGGCAGCTGCTTGACCAGGAAGTGGGGGAAGGGGAGGAATTCACATTCTCACCAGCCAATCAGAGTGAGGGATTGAAGCCCCCACCTGAGGCTAGTGCAAGAAATCCAAACGGAAAATAATGAAACTAGCAAAAAAAAATGTTAACCAAAAAAGTTTCAAATGAAAACGCGAAGATTGCAAGTTATAAAAAAAAAAAAATAGGTTAATAGTCAATGTTTCGCATTTTCGTTTGTTGCTTAGAAGTTTACGTTTGCTATTTTTGGCACTATTCTGATTCCATATGAATCTATCAAACATAAAAGCAACACAACTGCACACAATTCGTTTACCTACAATTTTATCCACATACATGCACAAAACATTTTTTAGCTTCAGCATTGCAATAACACAAATGTTCAATATTATTACTAGTACAAATCATTTCAAATCTATTTATAACGAATTCTTAGTGCGTCAGTCTGTGCAGCAGATGCAAGAAAAGGGAAGTTTTCCAGCGCGGCGCAGAAAAAGCACCGGCTGCACAAAACCCGTCAGGATGAAACAAGACAAGCTGATGGACCAGAGAAACGTCAAGTTCTGCTGCTCCACTAGGGTCAGGAACCCTGTCATTATGAAGGGAGCAAACATCACGATCATGGTCAAGCTGGTGATGAGGATGATGTGGAACGCTCGTCTCTTCCTGAGATCCTCCTCTTTTCTCTCTCCTGGTCCAGACTGTCTCAGAGCCCGAAGAACCAACAACAGACAGAAGAGCTGGATGGAGAAGAAGATAAGGAACTGCAGTGAGAAAAAGCAAACGAATTCAACTACAAATATGCCCAACGTGAACATGCAGAACAGACACGAGGCGAGGATGAAGGTCCAGGCCACGGAGCAGCAGAAGATCCTGTATCTGAGAGGTTTGAACTTGAGGAACGTCATGGGATGAACCACGGCCAGGAAACGCTCCACACACATCAGACTCTGGAACACGGGTCGACCGGTGATTCCCAGACCGATGAAGAACGTGGTAGCCATCACCAGTCTGGGAAAGTCGCCCGACAGCAGAATCAGCAGAGCGTTTATCCCGTAACAAATCTCGCAGACGGAGAGATTGAGGTCGAAGAATTCCAGAGCAATTCCACCTCCAGTGACGATCTGCCAGATGATGTAGACGTTTGTGGCCGGACTGACCAGGAAGTTGAAGATGAAGATGCTCTCCTCTAAAGTCCCCAGCGACCAGAAGGAAAGATCAGTGGAGTTTGTGGAGAAGAAGCCGGTGGTGTTCATGTCTGCTGAGATCTGAACTCAAGTCAGCAAGAGTAACGAATGATCATGAATATTTGTAATTGGCTTTGCAAATTAGACGCTCTTCAAAAAACTTTGAATTCACAATGTGAACGTTGAATCGTTAGCAAATCAGGATCTTCCCCTGGACCGGTTTCACTGTGTCTCGATGTTTATTACGGATCTTTGTGGATGATACTCCTAATAAATGTCAAAATATGCAAAAATCTAAAGAAATTAGGTGACAGATATTGCGTTGGAAAATACAAATTGTTCCGTCACAGCAATTTGCATGAATAAAGCATTAATCTTTCAAAAATGATCAGTTTATTTGAATACGAATTTCTTTAATGAAACAACATTACTAGGAAATCTGTCAGTTGAGGAATTTTTCCCTCCAAGTCTCTCTCAATCTATATCTTTCTCTCTCGCTCTCTCTCTCTCCCTCTTCCTCTCACTCTATTTCTGTCTCTCTCTCTCTCTCTCTCTCTCTCTCTCTCTCTCCCTCTTCCTCTCACTCTCTTTCTGTCTCTCTTTCTCACCCTCTCTTTTTTTTCCTCTCTCTCTCTCACACTCACTCTCTCTCACTCTCTCTCTCACTCTCTCTCCTTCTCTGTCTCTCTATCTCTCACTGGGCTTTCTCTCTCTTCTTCTTCTTTCTTTTTATCTTTCACTGTCTATGGTTGTCTCTTTCAGAATGTCTTTCTCTCTCTCTCTCTCTCTCTCTCTCTCTCTCTCTCTCTCTCTCCTCTCTCTTCTCTCTCTCTCTCCATGTCTGTCTTTCTTTCACTGTCTATAGTTGTCTCTGTTAGAATGTCTCTCTCTCTCTTTCTATCTCTCTCTCTCACACACACACACACACACACACACACTCTCTGTCTCCATCTCCTGATAATAGTACAGATGTTATCGCCCCCTGCTGATCAAACGTCAGAATAATGCTGAAGGTGATGATGAGGATGTGAAACGCTCGTCTCTTCCTGTCATTCGCCTCTTTTCTCTCTCCTGTGAGATGAAGTCCATGCAGTGTAGGACAAATCGAGGAACTGGTTATGAACCGTTCAGCTTTTCCCACCGAGTCCAGATGAAAAGCGTCAGACCAACAGTTTCTCCAGGAACCGGAAGCAGGTGATTTTCCCACTGCGGTGCAGAAACAAAACCGGCTGAACAAACCCGGCCAGGATGAAGGAGGACAACCCGAACGCCCGGTGCTGGTCGGAGTTCAGTCCGCTGAGGAGACTGACCAGCCCGGCCAGGATGATCGGCAAGAAGGTGACCATCATGCTGAGCAGCGAGAAGAGGATGAGAAAAAACGCCCGTCTCTTCATGTGACTCTCTCTGGCTCTCTCACCCGGACCAGACCGATTCAGAGCCCGAAGAACCGACGCCAGACAGATCAACTGCACGGAGAAGAAGAGCATGAACTGCACGGAGTAAAACCAGGTGAACTCCAGGTATTTGAAAAGCCCAGTGATGAACATGGAGCACAAGCAGGAGGCGAGAGTGATGGTCCAGGCCACGGAGCAGCAGAAGATCCTGTATCTGAGAGGTTTGAGCTTCAGGAACATCACGGGATGAACCACGGCCAGGAAGCGCTCCACACAGATCAGACAGTGGAAGACGGGTCGACCGGTGATGCCCAGACCCATGAAGAACTGGGATGTGGAGGTGAGAGCGGGCCACAGCAGCCTCAGCAGCGAGAACAAGCAGTTGAGGCAATAGAGGATTTCACAGAGCGAGAGGTTGAAGGTGAAGATCTCGGCCCAGACCCCCGGTCCCGTGACCACCAGCCGCACCACGTAGCAGTGTGTGGGGAGACCCAGAAGAAAGTTGATGGCGAAGAAACTCTTCTCCATCGTTCCGAAGTGCCACATGAGTCGGTCGGTGGAGTTTGTGGAGGCTTCAGGCGTCTGGTTCATGTTCAAGCCTGAGTCGAAACAGCAACCGAATTATAATATAGCGACGATTAATAAAAAAACGTCCAATTCAAAGTGGAACAAATGAAAAAGGCTTGTCACCTGAAGGACCTGCTGGTGGTTCTGGACGACGTGGGAACATCTCACGACTTTTATACGGGTCGTTCTGTGATTTGCGAAAAAATCTTTACCTATGCAAATATTGAAAGAAACAAAGCGTTATGGTAAAAGTCTCCACTTATCTCTGTTGTTCTCGCTTCGGGCTTCACGGCTGACGGGCATCACTGCCTTATATGGGCAGGAGGGAAGGACATTCTGACCAATGGACTTTTTTCCTAATTTTTAACACAGATGAACAACGGACATTTTTCTTCTTTATAGACTATTTTTTTCTCTTTCCGCATAGCGACTTTGCGTTGGTCTGGAACTAAGAAAAGCACTATATGAATAAACTTGAACTTTATTGAACGTTCTTCTCTTCTGGCATAAATCACATGAGTGTAGATAAATCTGTTAGATTACGGTAAATTTAATTATATTAGACTTTATTAATCCCACAAAGGAACATTTCAGTGTTTAGGAAGCAGCACAACACAGTAAACACCAGAAAAAAAAACACCAACAGTGAAAAAAATATGCAAAAATGAAAAAAAAAAGAAGCAACAATAAATGTATGGTGCAAAACTACAACAGTAAGTAGCGTGGAAGGGTTTCTCGTCTTTTCCAGATTAATCCAGATACAGGCGCAGACTTTCAGATACGATAAGATGAGCTTTATTTATCCAACAGTGGGGTAATTTTAGCCCAACAAATACAGAAAAAACCATTACCTGCTGTGAATATACAGTTATGGATATAGAAACAACGAGATGACGTAAACACAACGAAGACCGTTAAAAAAGCAACACACGTGACGGACAAAAAATACAAGAAAAATTTTATGTATCCGATCCACAGATTTCAGAGAAATGTGCAAAATGAAAGTGAGGTATCACATTTGAATTGTTACATTTTAGGAAGAAACAGAGAAACATTATCGCAGGCTACGTAACAAAAACAAACGATGCATTATACCCAACAATTTTCGAAGTATTAATTAAATTTGATCTTGAATTTCACATGTACGTCATAAATACCGTAATAAAACAAAATGCTAATTTTCTGGACAAAAGAGTGAGAGTTTCCCGTTCCTCTGTAGATAATGCAAAGGCTGCACAAAACCAGTTAGAATAAAACACAGAAAGCCCACAAACCACATATCCGGGTAATCCAGCCCCGTCAGGGTGGAGACGAGACCGGTCAGAGCGTAAGGAACAAGCATCACCACCATGTTCACGCTGGTGACCAGGATGATGAGGAACGCTCGTCTCTTCCTGCGATTCTCCTCTTTTCTCTCCCCTGATCCAGACTGTTTCAGAACCCGAAGAACCGACACCAGACAGAAGAGCTGGATGAGGACGAGCAGCGGCAACTGAATGGTGAAGAACACAGAGTAGGACTGCCGTTTATTCGTCATGATGTTAAACATGCAGAAGAAGCAAGAGAGAAAAGCTGCGCTCCAGGCCACGGAGCAGCAGAAGATCCTGTATCTGAGAGGTTTGAGCTTCAGGAACGTCACGGGATGAACCACGGCCAGGAAGCGCTCCACACAGATCAGACAGTGGAACACGGGTCGACCGGTGAAAGCCATGCCTAGGAGAAAGTTACTAGGTGGTGCGAGTCTCTTATAATCCACTGTTTTTTTCAGCAGACTCAGTAACGACTGAAGCGAGTAGAAGATCTCACAAACGTTGAGATTCAGGTTGAAGAATTCTGACGTAAACCCGCTTCCTGTGCCAGTGACCAGCAGAAACAGAACATACGAGTGGACGGAGAGACCTAACACAAAGTGGAGGCTCTGCACTACCACCTCCAGGATGACGATGCTGGAGAGAGACTCGGCGGACGGATCCGGTGTGGATACGTTCCCTGAGATGTTCATCAGCTCCATGTCCTTCTACTCCGAGTCTGAGGAACACAATCATGCGAGAAATCCACAGAGCCGAAAGCATCAGGAACAAACGATTCATCAGAACCAAGAACATGGAGATCAAATGCAGCGTCCAGGTGGTTTTATGGAGATCATGAGATCGATGCAAATCAAAGTCACTTTCGCAGACTGCAAACATTTGACTTCTCATGCTGTAATAAGTCACGTCGTTACACGTTTATTTGCTTTGTCACTTTTGCAACCCCCAAATAATTCGAAAATCATTTTGACGAAAATTCTTTGAATACTTTAATTTTATAATTCATGTTTTACTAGTCTGAGATGCTTTTTTTTCTTTTTGACATTTGATGAATTATTTATGTAATTTGCAAAAAACTATTTATTATATAACTCTGACTGAAAAATAAAAGCCAAGCGACCGCAAAACCTGGTTATGGATTTACATATCGACGTCACTGCGATTACATCCGTCAAATATCACGTGGCATTGGATATTTTGGAAAAATCACAGACGAATTGATGGAAAGATAAATTTTTAGAACGTTTAAAATTTTGGAAAAAATGTACAAATAAAAATGTAGCAAATTCACATCAACAAAAATAGCTCGTCTTTAGATTCTAATATTTAGAAGTTGTTTATTATTTTTTTTTCAACACCAATATGCAACATTGGACAAATTGTTGACTTGAGCTTTTACTGAAAATCACCGACTAATGGAGCGTCATCACAGTGAAGATACATGTAAACTCTATAGGCGTCAACCTCATCATATCTGTAAATACACTGTAATACTGGGTTCATTTGATAAATTGGGAATGTAAATGTGGATAATTATAATTGCTTTTTATTTTTTAAACACCAAGATATATCGTCAATCTAGATGCATTTTCAATGAAGCCAATATTGACCTGTAATCAGAAAATATCTAATAACTGAATATAACTGCATAGAAAGGCTGCCTAGTCTAGTGACCGGAACCGTAAAACACCTCAAATCAATTAAATTCAAATCACTTTTATTGTCACATCACTAAGAGTGTCAAAATTCTAAATTATGTCTTCTTTTTTTCTGTGTTTCACTCTTCTCCTGAGCACTGAGTGTTGTACTATTCATGTTCAAGTTCAGTGCATTTGTAGGGCGCTTTTTCACAGTTACAACTGTCTAAAAGCGCACAATTTTTGGCCTTCATCACTGTAGCATGTCCACCCTATAGATGTCATCATCATATCTGTAGATACACTGTAATATTGGGATCATTTGATAAATAGGGAACGTAAATGTGGACAATTATTATCGCTTTTTAATTTTGTTTAACACCAAGATGCAACATCAGACAAATTGTAGATTGGAGTTTAAGCTAAAACTATCCATTCCCTGCAGAAACCCGACTGAACCAGAGGGAGAGTTTTCCAGTTCGCTGAAGGTAAATAACCGGCTGCACAAAGCCAGCAAGAATGAAGAAGATCAGACCAGTAGACCAGAGAGCCGGCACATAATGCCGAGTCACAGCTGTGATGAGCCCGGCTAAGATGTATGGAACATTCATGATGCCCATGCTGATGGTGGTGATGAGGATGATGAGGAACGCTCGTCTCTTCCTGTGATTCTCCTCTTTTCTCTCACCTGGTCCAGACTGTTTCAGAGCCCGAAGAACCGACACACAACAAAGCAACTGGATGGAGAAGAAGATGAGGAACTGCAGTGAGAAAAACCACATATAGTCGTATCTGTGCGCAATCAGTGTGAAGCTGCAGAACAAAAACGAGCCGAAGCTGATGGTCCAGGCCACGGAGCAGCAGAAGATCCTGTATCTGAGAGGTTTGAGCTTCAGGAACGTCACCGGATGAACCACGGCCAGGAAACGCTCCACACAGATCAGGCTGAGGAACAGCGGGTGGCTGGTCAAGGCCAGTCCTTGACAAATCTGTGCCAATTGGGATAAAAGCTGTGCCTGTATTGTTTTCTCCATGGCGGTCAGTAAACTTTCCAGGCTGTAAAGGATTTCACACACGCAGACGTTGAGGTTGAAGAGCTCGGATGTGATTCCACCTCCAGATACGATCAGCCACAGAACGTAAGAGTGAATGGGAAACAAACACAGGAAGGAGAGTGTCAGCAGACATGTGTCCAGCAGGTCCGTCAGTGGAGATGTGCTGATGTTGCTGGGCGTCTGGAGAGCGATGGGACTCCATATGGAGAGATTCAGATACTCCATGTTTGTCCGTTCAGTCAAGGATCAGGAGTTCAGACCACAATACACTTCCTTGCAGATCTTCTGATTTTCATCCTATCAAAACGTCTTCACTAAAAACTCTAGATCGTTTCAAATTGTCACAAGCGTTCCCAAACTGCGTTGAAGGTCAAATGCAAGTGACTCATTCTAAAGTCCAACGCCC
Source organism: Paedocypris micromegethes (assembly GCA_028031935.1). NCBI lineage: Eukaryota > Metazoa > Chordata > Actinopteri > Cypriniformes > Paedocypris > Paedocypris micromegethes. The sequence continues at coordinate 27,096,178 of CM051496.1, forward strand.
CATAGCATCTAACTTGCACGAGTTCCATGTCCACATCCTTCATTTCCAATCACAGTGAAAGACATATGGAAATAGATCCTGTCAGAGATGAAATGATTTCATCCAAAGCAACAAACACCAGTGATTTTCCACAGGCCACTATTTTTTATTGTTAAAAAGCACAAGGCATAAAATCCACTTCATCCAAACGAATCGATTCAACAAAAGTGTTTAAAGTTACTCAAAATGCTATGTTGCTTTAAAGATACTTAACTCTTGTGTATCAAGCCTTAGATTATAAATACCATGAAACTATTCACATAGAGTAAAAGCGTCTGATTGGTGCAGCTGTCTGTTTGTCTCAATGATACATTTATCAAAAATGTATTCCCGAAATATACGAAAAAAGGTTCGCTGGTTTATTGAGGCGTCTAATCAACACGAGAGCAAACAATAAGTGAAGACGTTTTTTAAAGTTTACTTTAAACTTTATTTTACTTCCTGGATGAATATTGCTTTTCCCCATGTTTTTTACGCGCACATTTTTTTTTTTACTCAAACATTTTGTTGCGGCTAAACCCTCCGGGATCTTATGGGACAATCCTTCATAATTTTCAAAGTGTGTTCGTAAATAACTTACTAAAAAAGCGTTTTACTGTGTTACATTGCATTGTAATGGTAAGAAAAAAATGATAATTATGATCACGTTGACGATTCGACAATCCTATGCAGCTCCACACTCTTTTCCCATTGCTCGCACATTTCGAACTACATACCACAATCATAATGAATACATAGTTCAAGTCTCCCGCGTTGGGTACATTTTGTGTAACTTTGTGTTCCATACACTCAAAGCAAACACAGACACACACACACACACACACACACACACACAGCATTATTCACAGCAGTCTCTTTGTAATCCACACTGTCATTTCCTGCTCCAGACTAGTGATCGGAATCCAAAAGGTTTGTAATTTTGGACAAAACTTAAGCATTTTGTGAATGGTCAGTCGCTTGAGCTCTGATGTGTGACCACGACTCCACACGAGAGTTTCCGAGCGCGATGCAGAAAGAAAACAGGCTGCACAAAACTAGCCAACATAGAACAAGCAAAACTGAAGATCCAGAGAGCTGGAAGAAACCCAATCAGAGCCGTAACGAGTCCGGTTATGGTATAAGGAACGTGCATTATTACCATCGTCACCGTGGTGATGAGGATGATATTTAACGCTCGTCTCTTCCTGTGATTCTCCTCTTTTCTTTCTCCTGGTCCAGACTGTCTCAGAGCCCGAAGAACCGACACCAGACAGAAGAACTGGACGGTGAAAAGGAGCAGCAGCTGAGTCGACAAAGTCCAGGAATTTAATTGGTATCGTCTTGAGACTAAAGTAAACATGCGAAAAAAGCAAAATCCGAGAGTGACCATCCAGGCCACGGAGCAGCAGAAGATCCTGTATCTGAGAGGTTTGAGCTTCAGGAACGTCACCGGATGAACCACGGCCAGGAAACGCTCCACACACATCAGACTGAGGAACAAAGGACGACCCGTATAAGCCAAACCGCTGAAAAAATAATTCAGTGCCACAAATAATTTTGATCCTAAGAGTTGGAACAAGAAAAAGAAGCAATTGAGGCACAGAATGGTCTCACAGACAGAGAGATTGAGGTAGATGAAATCTGACAGTCTACTTCCTCTTCCTGTGGCAATCAGAAACACGACGTACGAGTGCAGAGGAAACCCAAGTAGGAAATTCAGGAAAGACACAATATTGTTGAGCAAGGACAGATCCTCGAGCAGAGAGGAAGTCAGGTTGGATGAGGAACCAGTGGCGTTCAGCAAAGACTCATTCATCTCCAAAGTCTTGCTTAAAACCCCTCTAAAAACTCAAAAAGTTCACTAACCAAATATTACACCAACGAACGTGATCTCAGATATAGAATTTTCCAAGTCATCACACACTCATAAAGAGATTGTGATCAAAGACGTTAGAGTCGCCGAACTCAACCTGGACTCGCATTAACCGGTGTTTGAGAATCAGACTGATTTTATCGTCTCACAAAGCAACAATTATGCAAACACTATGCAGACGAACAAGCATTGAACTCGGAACTTTGGTAGTGTGAATAAAGTATAAACCACATGCAAAGAGTCAATCGCTCTGATTGTCTTTTCCATTAGAGCCGCACAGGAAGAGGGAGTGAACTCAGCCGGATCCAGCACATATGTTATGGCGAATTCTGACATCACACATCAATGGCCGTTATGGTCCAGGGGACTTGGACTTGTGTCGGAGAGGTTGCTGGTTCGAATCCACCTCTGGCCCCTTCTGCAACTGAGTGTCTTTGGGCAAGAAACTGAACCCCACTTGCCCCCACATGAGCTCTTCACACTTTAGGAGTCAACGCGACCGCTGAGCTCTCAAAACTCGGGCCAACTTATAATATCTTGAATCTCCAAAATCTACAAAGGAGGACGATATTTTGCATATTTAGCACCAAAACGCTGGAATGCTCCGCCTAGCACGAAACAGTAAGTCAATTTAAAGCTAGACCGACGACGCATCTTTTCAATGAAGCCAATATTGACCTTTAATAATATCATATCTAATAACTGAAAATAACCATATAGAAAGGCTGCAGAGTCTAGTGCCCGGAACCGAAAAACACCTGTACCTACATTAAGTGTCAAAATCTTAAATTATGTTTTCTTTTGTCTGTGTTTCACTCCACTCCTGAGGGCTGAGTGTTGTGCTATTCACCCGGAAGAGTGTTGGTGCTACCAGGATGTAGTGACCTAGTGGATGTCTAGTGGCCATATTGCCATAATCCCCTCACCTCATTCACATTTGATATATGAACAACACACTTTTCACCTACTGGGTCGATTTCTATAGACAAGGACTTGTCTGCGTCGTGGGTCCACCAAAGTTAGAAGAACCTTTGAAGACCCAAGAACTAGAGAAGCAAGTCCCCACCTGTAGGGGTTGCACTACCACACTGTGAGTGATGATTAGAACCGAAGAGGTTCAGGCTTTAACAAACCACATGAATGAAGAGGAAAGATCGTCAAGATCACAAGAGAGGATCTCGAGGACAACAGGAATGTGAGAAAGTCTGAATTGAAGATTCCGTTATGGAAAGTATGCATATTAAAGAGATTGAGTTTGTCAACATGTCTGCCAGAGACTATAAAGGAACTGTGCTTTTGTGTGGAATTGAGTGGTCACACACAATCACATCCGGAGCAGTGGGCAGCCTTAAGACACTCAGTTATGGAATATCTGCCACATGTGTGATGTTGGAGACGAGAAAGGATTCAAGAGCGTTTAATTCACCTAGAGTAAAACACGATTAAGGTGTCTGGAGAATGTCATCATTGTCCATGGTGGCATTCCTAAGAGCAAAGATGAATCCCGTTCCCGGCATCATGTCCCCTATTGTGTGCATGCATGTTCATCGTGACCCTCACGGTCTCCTCGTGGTACTCGTATGTTCCTTGTGACACCAATACGGCAAGGGTCAGGGCAGACTCTAACTGCTGAGGAGAATGCCGTCTTTTGGAGTGAGGGGGTCACTCCTGAAGATCTTCTACGACTGTGGAGGCATCAGCAGTCCTGTACGATGTGGTCTGCTGGAGCATCTCAGGCAAGGACAGGAAGAGACTAGACAGGATCATCAGAAGGTCCAGCTCTGTCCTGGGCTGCACTCTGGACACGGTGCAGGAGGTGGGTGAGAGAAGGATCTTCCATCCTGGACCAGAACTCCCATCTACTGGTGGACTGGACAATACATTATTCCACAATAAATCCTGCCCATTTGGCCTCTGGTGAGCGGCACATTGCTGCATTAAAATGGCTTGGATGCTTGTCTGGGCTTGAAGGAATTACCTATTTTTCTAGCCAGTCCCTCCTTCCAACCTCATTCTTTGGTCTGACTATACTAAATTGAAAACAATTGTCACTGTGTGTGTGAGACCATAAAGGACATCTGTAACACCACTACAGTACATATCCCACTACGGTAAATATTTCCTCTGTCAGGTCAAGCTCAAGAAAGTAGTGGCATGGTTGGGCATGACAATGATTCTGTTGGAATGGGATAAGGAATGTAAAATGAGAACTAATCAAACCAATTACTGAATATTTACCCGGAAAACCAGAAAGGAATTAAGAATTGGTCCAGTTTGGCAAACACTGCCATTCTTTGACAATTATGGCAAAATATATTATCATATAACACATTTCTGATTGACTGATGACTACCCATTCTGCAAGTAAACTGTTGGTTTTTGGCTTATTGACGCCATGGACCATCACTTATCTAATATTCATCTAAAGGTGGTGGAGGAAAGTAAGTCAGTGTGGCCACTAGGGGCAGTGTCTAAACTGTGCTGTGCATTTAACCATTCGGTGAAGTGACAGACACACCCGGAGCAGTGGGCAGTCTTAAATCGTAGTGTTGGGGACATGTGGTGCCCTTTGTTCATTAGGTGATCAACAACACACCAATTTCTCATCTTTAATTGTCATTTCAGCAAATATAGTTACATACTTAGTGCATTTTCATTCATTGAACTCAGTCGCTTGAGCTCTGATGTGTAACCACGACTCCACACGAGAGTTTCCCAGTGCGATGCAGAAAGAAAACAGGCTGCACAAATCCAGCCAACATAGAGCAAACAAAGCTGAAGATCCAGAGAGCTGGAAGAAACCCAGTCAGAGCCGTAACGAGTCCGGTTGCTGTATATGGAACGTGCATTATTACCATCGTCACCGTGGTGATGATTATGAGATTAAACGCTCGTCTCTTCATGCAATTCTCCTCTTTTCTCTCTCCTGGTCCAGACTGTTTCAGAACCCGAAGAACCGACACCAGACAGAAGAACTGCATGGAGAGGAACAGCAGCAACTCAAGCGACAAAATCCACGCGTTTAATTCATATCGTCTCGAGACTAAAGTGAACATGCCAAAAAAACAAGATCCGATACTGAAGCTCCAGGCCACGGAGCAGCAGAAGATTCTATATCTGAGAGGTTTGAGCTTCAGGAACGTCACCGGATGAACCACGGCCAGGAAACGCTCCACACACATCAGACACTGGAACAAAGGACGAGCCGTAAAAGCAAATCCAGAAAAAAAGTAATTCAGTGCCACAAATAAATTCGATCCTAAGAGCTGGAACAAGAAAAAAAAGCAATTGAGGCAGAGAATGGTCTCACAGACAGAGAGATTGAGGTAGATGAAATCTGACAGTCTACTTCCTCTTCCTGTGGCAATCAGAAACACGACGTACGAGTGCAGAGGAAACCCAAGCAGGAAGTTCAGGAAAGACACAACGTTGTTCACCAATGACAGATCCTCAAACAGAGAGGAAGTCAGGTTGGACGAGGAATCAGTGACGTTCAGCAAAGACTCGTTCATCTCCAAAGTCTTGCTTGAACTGTAAAAAAAAAAAACATTAAAAAGTAAGTAGTAAAAAGTTACAGTAAACGTGTGTTGAGTCAAACTGGCTAAAAATTCCTTTTTCTATTTACCTTGCAGCTTCTTCTTAAAATACCAGTAAGTTTTATTATTCCTAAAGGCTGGTTTGTTGCAGTATGTTCGAGTCACTTATTTTACTGGAATCAGAAGTTCAAGACAAACAATCTGTTTGTTGTTTGTTTTTAATGAAAACAAACTAAACTCAATTCAAAACATCTCATTCTCGTAGAATTTTTGGCAAATGTCCAAAAAGTCTTGTTTGACCCAAAACTAGTCCTTAGTTTTTGGTTGTATCAAAATTAAACCATAAATATGAACCAATAAAATTATGCAATCTCTTTTCATAATCCAAATCAGAGATGTAGTTATATACTAAAAAACATAAAAAAAAAAAATCGGCAAATTGCAGTTTGGATGTCAAATTGAAGTATGGATGAAAAAAAGTAAAAAATTACAATACAGACACGAACAATAATATGTCAGAACGATGATATCAGAACCGTTACGTACCTGATCTGATTCTAATTTCATGTCTTCAGTTTAAAACAGAGCAAAAGCGACGAACCTGACGATGAAACGCACGAGAATCGCCTGAAGCCGAGCTGATAGAATCAGAATGATTTTATCTTCCTACAAAGCAACAATTATGCAAACACCTTGCAGATGTACGAGCTTTGAACACACTTTGTGAGGAAATAAGTTTAAACCACATGCAAAAAGTCAATCGTCATGAATCCATTAGAGCAGCACAGGAAGAGAAGTGAAATCAGGCAGATCAGAAACCAATTACAGGTTAACGCACACACACACACACACACACACACACACACACACACACACACACACACACAAAACATTTACCTTAACAAATGCAATTTTATTATTATTATTATTTTGGATGATTTTGTTCCATTGAAACATTTCTCCAATCAGACAAAAGTCATCAAACACAGAAAAATAGTTTTCAAGCATTTGTTGCCTCAGAAACAAATGAGGCTGAAATTTAGTGACACACGTTTCAAGTCAAGTCAAAGTTTATAGTCACGTGAACAAGCTGCTCTATACGATGATCACAAGGGAGTAAAACAAGCAGAAGCATTACCGCAGTGAAAATCATTTAACTAGGTAGAAACCACAAACACACTCAGGAACACACTCACACTCACACACACACACACACACACACACACACACACACACACCACACACTGAAAGTGAAGATAATATTAAATAATCAAATATACAATGGTACCTTGACTTGTGTACAAGAATTTACAAGAAAATATTGTTTCAAGTTACGAAATGTGTTTTAACATACGAAAGGCTACAAAACATACAACTGTTGTGGCGACTAGATTAAGCTAGTCTTTTTCTTACCGCTAGCGAGTTTTTGAAACGTGAGATTCCAATCGTGTGAAAAATGTTTATTCTTAAAACACTTTAGTCTTATATTATTCACAAAGCACGCAATCAGAAATCAACAACTCTACAGGCAATCGCCTCGACCCGGGATTGTAACAGTACAGTAATGTGTGTGTCGACTCCTCCTCCTACGTCAATCTCCACCAATCATCTCCTCTCTCACTTGCCGCTATCTGCTCAAACTCAGTTTTAATCTTCAGTCCCACAGTACTTATTTTCATCCTTTATTACCAAAAACAGTTATGTAATGTTTTTTCTTTTCATTACAGTTAATAGCAATATTTTATAATTTATAAAATATTACTGTCTGAATTTACAGTGGTTTGGAACGAATTATGAGTATTTATAGTGTAAACTGCGTTTCTACTTACAAAATTAATTCGTTACAAAAGGCTTTTTGTGAGGCAAAAATTCTGTAAGTAGAGGTACCACTGCACTAAAAGTGTTTTAAAGTTACACACACACACACACACACACACACACACACACACACACACACACACACACACTGCGTTGGTCATTGTCGTGCCAGTTGTGGTTCAATCAACAGAAACACACAATCTCACACACACCCACGGACAATTTCCCAATCCCTATTCGCCCAAACCCATGTGTTGGACTGAGGAAGGAAACTGGAGAGAAAACCTACACAAACAAACTGCAACGACCCTCACCAAGAGTCACAAACAAACCTCACCCACTGCGCCACCGTGCCAACACTACACAGTTGTCCAGCAACTGGCGACTTTTCAGTTGTTTCTCAGTGTTTCTTCCGCGTTGGAGAGCGGTGACAGGAGAGTTTCCCGTTACGCTGGAGAATCAACAGAGGTGAGATCCATCCAGCCAGCATGAAGAAGATATAACTGAGCGACCAGAGGATCTGAACACTGCCACCAGTGACCGCAGAGTAAAGCCCGGTGATGGTGAAGGGCAGATACGTGAAGAACATGCTGACGGTGGTGACCAGGATGATGTGGAACGCTCGTCTCTTCCTGTGATTCTCCTCTTTTCTCTCGCCTGGTCCAGACTGTTTCAGAGCCCGAAGAACCGACACCAGACAGAAGAGCTGGATGGAGAAGTACAGCACCAACTGGACAATATAAAACCACAGAAACACTGTAGTGTCATTGAAGATGCAGCTCAACAAGCTGCACAGACAGGAAGTGAAGATAATCATCCAGGCGAGAGCAAAGCAGAAGATCCTGTATCTGAGAGGCTTGAGCTTCAGGAACGTCACGGGATGAACCACGGCCAGGAAACGCTCCACACACATCACACACTGGAACAGTGGAAGACCCGTGATGGCGAATCCCAGGAAGAACCAAACCACCTCCGCCAGACCGCGGGCAGTTGTGTAGTTGGAGAGTATAGTGAGAATAGAGTTGACGGAGAACAGGGTTCCACACACACAGAGGCCGATGTTGAAGATCTCACCAGCCACGCTGTCGCTCACCAGGAGCCACAGGACGTAGACGTTTGTTGGGATGCCGGTTACCGAGTTCAAGCTCAACATGCACAACTCCAAGACGCCGATTTTCCACAATGAGGCCGTGGTGATGTTGCTCATGTCCTCCATGTTCGTCATGTCCAACCAGATGAAGCAGAACAGACTCAGAGCTTGAAGAAAGTGATTGTAATTCCTTGTGATTCCAAGAGAAGATGGAGGAAACCATCAGACGGACTCGAGATCCAGGGATGTGAGTCTCACCTGGAGCGTGAACATCTGTCTGCTCAGGAACCAACCAGTGACACTGACAGACAGAGATTCACTACTGCATAGACAAAAATGCAAATGTGTAAGTCAATACGACGCATAAGTGTGAGTTTGTGTGTGTGTGTGGCTTTGAAAACAAACACATCCATCTTCGTGTCACTGACTGTCACGCTCGTCTGTCGAGTGTCGTTCATGACATCACAGACTGCTTCTAATGCTCTTATTTTGTAACTCACTTTGGATAAACGTTTCTGCGAAAAGCTTCAGCCAAACGACTGTAAAAGTAAAGTTTCCGTGAGTTCAAAAATATACGTTTAGTTTCCGTGGATGACGATACCACATTTAAGCAAATATAAGCACCACCAAGATTTTTCATTCACAAAAACACAATTTTATTAAAATGCGAACATAAGCTCCTCCTCTTCTTGGTGTTCCAACTTTCCAGGAACCAAAACACTTTGGCTATAAACGTCTCTTGATACTTATTTAAAAATAAACATAACTTGTGACTTGTTCCCACATTTTACATCAATGTCGTTTTGCTTGAATAATAGATAAAAATAGTAAGGCTAGATTTTATTTCTAAATGCAGTGCAACTCCAGTAGGCGGTGCTATTCAACTTGCTTTGTCCATATATGGGCTTATTCTGGGTTTTCCACAATACGCAGGTCGCAGACAAAGCGAGTTCCAATGTTATTAGCCTTTTATCACGCAGCAATGCCGGAAAATTGGCGGCGAATTACCAGAAAGACTTTACCGGTAATATACCATTCACACAGCGTTTTCAAAATACCGGTATTTTCGGTGACATCGTTAACTGACGACACCTTTTAAACAGCTGCACCTTTGAATGAGCGAATAGTACACGTGCAACTTTGTCAGAATGCTCTGATTGGCTCAGAGCAGTCGTTACACGTACGGAACTTCTGTGTGCTTATTCCGTAAATCTTTGATTCGCGTTCACACAGGACAACTCTCCGGCAATTTACCGGGAATGTTGCAGCTACTCTTGCTGGCTAATTGCTGAAACTAATTTATCAGCATTTGTATGTTGACACGTCGGCAATTTACCGGTAAGGCCTGTATTTGTGAAAGTGACTATTGTGTTAAATGGGTTTTATTTCTGCTAGTGTTATTTAGCCACTGCCAAGCGTCGCTGTGCCGAGGTTTCTTTTTTTCGGTCATTCAGGTAAATTTGGTTTTTATAAATTTCAAATTTGGCTACACGTGAGATAAAGCAGCTTGTTGTTTATCCACTGCTACGGTAAGTGTTGCTGTGTAGAAAAATGTTGGAGTTCAACATGAAAAAAAAACACACATTATACAACAAACGTCAGAAAAATGTCCAGGACACTCTTGCGTTATCTACATTCGTTTTTTTTATTGTGCGTATACAGTATTCACAATATTTCTGGTCATTACATTTGCTCTTAAGCCTTCTCACTTCAGAGTCGAATTGAGTTTTCTGTTCCGCCACAAGTAAATAACGAGTGGAACAAAACCCACCAACACGTAACACACCGACGAGATGATCCAAAGCACAGAATCTTCCTTTTCTGTAAAGATAAAGACAAACCCCGTGACAATGAACGGCGCATACACAAACACCATGGTGACGGTGGCCACGAGGATGATGTGGAACGCTCGTCTCTTCCTGAGATTCTCCTCTTTTCTCTCTCCTGGTCCAGACTGTCTCAGAACCCGAAGAACCGACACGCAACAGAAGAGGTTTATGGAGAGAAACAGCAGGAACTGGACTGAATAACACCACGTGTGTGCGATCATATTCAGCATAACTGAAGAAAAGACGTATAACAAGGAACAGGATCCGAGAATGAAGAACCAGACCAGAAGCGCCCGGAAGATCCTGTATCTGAGAGGCTTGAGCTTCAGGAACGTCACGGGATGAACCACGGCCAGGAAACGCTCCACACACATCAGACACTGGAACATGGGTCGACCCGTGATGGCGAACCCTAATAGAAAGTTTGAAAAGGGTGCAAAACTTGCGAACCAAAATTGAAAAATTCTGGACAAACAATTCAAGCAGGTCCCGATCTCACAGAGGCATATGTTGAGGATGAAGAACTCTGAGGAACCTCCACGTCCCTTCCCGGTGGAGATCATCCAAATGACGTAAGAGTAGGCGGGGAAGCCCAGGAGGACGCTGGTGCTGAAGATGCCGACCTGTAGATACTGCATTAACCCCAGCAGCGGCGTCGAGATGTTTGCGGTCATGGAGGACGAGAGGTTGAGTGTGGAGACGTCCATCTCCTGATTCTCTAACAGTGAACTGACAGAAGACAGAAGACGTGTGGATTGAAATAGAGAGATCACGTTTCCATCTAGAACCAAATAACATCTTCAAATCAAATCACAGCTGTGAGATGGACTCTCTCTTTCTCTGTCTGTCTCTCTCTCTTACTCTGTCTCTCTTATATTCGGTCTCTCTCTCGCTCTCTCACTTATTCGGTCTCTCTCTCTCTCTCACTATGTCGCTCTCTCTCACTCTGTCGCTCTCTCTCACTCTGTCGCTCTCTCTCTCACTCTGTCTCTCGCTCTCTCACTCTGTCTCTCGCTCTCTCACTCTGTCTCTTTCTCTCGCTCGGTCTATCTCTCTCACTCAGTTTCTCTCTCCCTCTTTTACCCTGTCTCATCTCTCGCTCGGTCTTTCTCTTTCTCTCTCATTCGGTCTGTCTCTCTCTCACTCGGTTTCTTTCTCTTACTCTGTCTCTCTTACTCAGTCTCTCTCTCTTATTCGCTCTCTCTCTCTCTCCTCGTCTCTGTCTCTCCTCTCTAGTCTCTCTCTGTCTCACTCTCTCAATCTCTCGGTTTATTAGATTAGATTAGATTCAACTTTATTGTCATTACACATGTACAGGTACAAGGCAACGAAATGCAGTTTATGTCTAACCAGAAGTGCTAGAGCAGTAAGTGCTGAATATCGGTTATAAGTTACAATATACAGAATGTACATGTGCAGAGACGTGAATTAAAAGCTATGAACAGAGACCATGTTTACAGATACTATGAGCCATCTATGCAGAATAGATATAAATCTTATTTACAGATGCATGAGCAGAATTTACACTGTATACACAGACTATATACACTGTATAAGAATTTACACGAGTATTTACAGGCTAGTGCAATGGATTGTGCAGATGCTGATTAATAGTGCAGTGGTGAGAGGACAGGGCAGGTAGGGATGTGCAAAGCAGTCAGTGTGGCACAGAGTTCAGTAGAGAGACGACTCTGGGGAAAAAGCTGTTCCTGAGTCTGCTAGTCCTTGTGCGTGGAAGTCTGAAGCGCCTGCCTGAAGGCAGGAGAGAAAACAGTCCATGGGCAGGGTGAGAGGAGTCCTTCAGAATGCTGCGTGCTCGACGTAGACAGCGTTTCTTCTGGATGTCCTCAATGGCTGGAAGTGAAGTCCCAGTGATGCGTTGAGCAGCTTTCACTACTCGCTGCAGTGACTTACGCTCCGCAGCAGAGCAGCTCCCGAACCAGGATGTGACACAGTTGGTCAGGATGCTCTCCACTGTGCAGCGGTAGAAGTTCACCAGGAGAGAGGCGGGAAGATGGTTTTTCTTGAGAGTTCTCAGGAAAAACAGGCGCTGATGAGCCTTCTTGATTAGGCTGGCGGTGTTAGTGGACCAGGACAGGTCCTCTGAAATGTGGGTCCCTAGGAACTTGAAGGACGAGACACCCTCGACGTCCATCCCGTTAATGTGGATGGGATCATGTGAGCCTCTTTTCTCCTTCCTAAAGTCCACGATGAGCTCCTTGGTCTTGCTGGTGTTCAGAAGCAGATTATTATCCGTGCACCAGGTAGCCAGATGCTGGACCTCCTCCCTGTAGGCAGACTCATCGTTGTTCTGGATGAGGCCAATCACTGTGGTATCGTCTGCAAACTTAATGATGGAGTTACAGCCATGTATGGGCTTGCAGTCGTGCGTGAAGAGGGAGTAGAGGAAAGGGCTCAGCACACAGCCCTGAGGTACGCCAGTGTTGAGCGTGATGGAGGTGGAGCAGGTGTTTTCTGACCTAACGTGCTGGGGTCTGTGGGTCAGAAAATCCAAGATCCAATTACAGAGTGGGATGCTAATGTCCAGCTCTCTGAGTTTGATGATTAACTTAGAGGGTATTACAGTATTGAACGCCGAACTGAAGTCAAGAAACAGCATTCGTGCATATGTGTCCTTGTTGTCCAGGTGTGTTAGCACCGAGTGCAGTGCCATGGAGATGGCATCCTCCGTGCTCCGATTGCTGCGGTAGGCAAATTGGTGAGGGTCTAATGTGGGTGGAAGTGAGTCCTTCAGGTGTCCAAGGACCAGCCGCTCAAAGCACTTCATGATGATGGGTGTGAGTGCTACAGGGCGGTAGTCGTTCGGGCTGGTTGGGCTGGAGTGTTTTGGCACTGGCACAATCGCAGTGGATTTAAAGCATGTAGGAACAGTCGCTTGGGCTAGGGACATGTTGAAAATGTCTGTGAAGACCCCAGTGAGCTGCTCCGCACATGCTCTAAGAACGCGTCCAGGGATGCCATCAGGTCCAGCGGCCTTGCGTGTGTTGATCTTGCTCAGCGCGGTGTAGACGTCTGTGGAGGTGAGTATGATGGGTGGGTGGTCGGCTAATGTTGTGATTTTGGTGATGGGTTCTTTATTGTCTCCTTCAAAGCGAGCGTAAAAGTCATTAAGCTGATTCAGAAAGGAGACATTTGTGTCCGGTAGGGTGGTGTGGCTGGGTTTGTAGTCCGTAATTGCCTGGATGCCCTGCCACATGCGACGAGGATCAGAGTTGGTAAAATGCTCCTCTAGCTTTAGCTTGTAGCAGTGCTTGGCTTTGTTGATGCCTTTCTTCAGACTGGCCCTGGCGGTGCTGTAGGCTGCTGCGTCACCTGACTTATAGGCAGCGTTGCGTGCTTTCAGCAGGAGACGCACCTCCTTGTTCATCCAAGGCTTCTGGTTTGGGTATGTGGTAATTTCTTTTTGGGATGTGACGCCATCTACGGTGGTGTTGATGTAGTCCAGAACAGAAGAAGTGTAGGTATTAATGTCTATCTGGGGGCCGCTGGTGGCCTGGGATGCAAACGTGCTCCAGTCGGTGTTTTGAAACTTCTCCTGGAGTGTTGAGTCAGCCCCCGCTGGCCACACTTTGATGGTCCTCACTGATGGTTTTACACGGTTGATGAGGGATGAATACTTGGGGGTGAGAAACAATGAGAGGTGATCGGATTGTCCCAAGTGGGGGTGGGGGTGTCACAACATAAGCTTCAGCCATGTTTGTGTACACTTGATCCAATGTTTTGTTTCCTCTGGTGTGACACAAGATGTTCTGATGGAATTTGGGAAGTACTGTCTTTAAATTACTGTGATTAAAATCTCCAGCAACGATGAAAGCAGCCTCCGGATGAGCAGTTTGTTGTTTGCTGATAGCCGTATGAAGTTCGTTCATAGCAAGCTTGGCATCAGCGTCAGGGGGAATGTAGGCAGCAGTTATGATGGTGGAGGTGAACTCCCGTGGCAGATAAAATGGTCTGCACTTGACCATGAGAAACTCAGCGTTTGCTGAGCAGTGTTGCTCCACAATGACAGAGTTCGTACACCATGATTTATGAATATAAATACACAGACCTCCTCCTCTGGTCTTACCGGAGTCGTCTGCCGTTCGGTCTGCCCGGTGCGTGTGATGATCGGTTAGGCTAATAGCGTTGTCTGGTATTCCGCCATTTAGCCATGTTTCTGTAAAAATTAACGCGTTGCAGTTCCAAAGTTTCTTGCTGTGGTTGATGCGGAGACGAATCTCATCCATTTTGTTCACCAGCGACCGTACATTGGCGAGGAAAATGCTGGGCAAGGATAGCCGGTGTGGTGTTAGCTTTAGCTTAGCTCTTAGCCCACCGCGTCTCCCCCGTCTGTGTTTACGGTCTCTGCGCCCTCTGCGAGCACTTCCGCCCGGCCGGGTTGAGTGCGCCGCCTCGGGTGTCCTGGCGATCTCAGGGATAAGTTTAAGGTTGTTGATAAAAGTCTCGGATGCGTATAAACCAATATCCAGAAGCTCCTGTCGGGTGTACGATGTTAGAGCACTGCTGTTCTGCACGAACAGACCCGAAAAAAGCAGGATTAATACTGCAAAAAAGCAGAATCTGGAGAGCCATCGGGCTTCGCGATGTGTGCGCGCCGCCATCCTGGTTACATCGTTATCTCTCTGTCTGTCTCTCTTTCTCTATCTTTCTCTCTCCATCTGTCTCTTGGTCTCTTTCTCTGTTGTTCTCATTCTGTCTTGTATACTCTCTCTCTCTCTCTCTCTCTCTCTCTCTCTCTCTCTTTACAGACACACTTTCTCTCTCTCTCTCACTTTGTCTCAGTTGCAGAAAACAAAAATAAACAGCAAGTGGGTGAAAGAAGATAAGTGAGTGCCTGATAAGATCAAATCAAATCAAATAAGAACATTAATTGTCAAACAATATAAAAAATGAATTCAGCTCCTGTAAACTCAACATGCGCAGTAACACACTTCACACTCACAGTGTTTCATTGAGCAAAAGTTGCTCGACATTTTGAGTACCACATTTAGTACATTTCAGAGTACAGAAAATATAACGCGGTGGATAATTCTATACATCAAATTATGTATGCAGATGTTTTAGTGACACACACACACACACACTGCAGATCAAAGCAGAAACGCTACTGTCACGCTGAATGTCTTTGCATGTTAATCCGGGTAAAATATAGAAAAGTGTCACCTGAGTCTCTGGTGTTTGTCGTCTCGCCGTCTCACACACACACACATGTCGGATCCACGGCGAGTCACATATGAAGCGTGACATGCAAATCGGCGAGACCTCAAGCCTCCTGCTCATCAGCTTCAATGTGCTGCGACATTTGCATCCTTGTGCGACAGTCTGTGCGTGTGTGAAGAAGTGACCAGCCGTAACCAGCACAACCACCGCGTTTGCATTCACACACTTCTTTAGTTTTGCATGTGCGTTGTGTAACGTGCTAGGGAACAAATTGTTGAGCGTCAAACATTACAAAACGAAAATAACTGTATGAACTCTATCTGTCTATCTGTCCATTCCTGTATTGATTTATCTCTCCAAATCTGTCTGTCATATTGCTTGAGTCGACACTCGTCTTACAGCAGAACCGACAGGAAGTTTATTGTGTGGCACAGGAAGTTCACATTCTTCACAACGGACTTTTTTCTTCTTTCAAGACAATTTTCCCCAATTTCCATATAGCGACTTTGCGTTGGTCTGGATCTAAGAACAGCGCTATATAAATCAACTTGAATTTTTTCGCCCGTCTCTTTCGGATGATTGAGTAGATGGGTTGAGATCAGACCAGATGTAAATCCTCTTCCGTTTCTAATCACACCAGCTCGTGCGAAGCTCCAACGCAACGACACGTAACAATCCCATCATGCAAATCCCGAGATCCACCGTCAACCTTTCATTACGCATCTTACAAATAATCGCATCAGTACTACACAAATTCCCTACAATCATGACAAAACGCTAATCGACAAATGGCAAAGATCTTGAAACGTCACAAATATCGAACAATATTCAAAACTACATTATTTCTATCGACAACATATTTCATTCGAAGCTCACGAGGAACAGCAGCAGAGTTTTCCGTTGCGGTGCAGAAAAAGAACCGGTTGAACGAATCCCGCCGCCGCGTAACACGCCAGAGCGAAGATCCACAGCGCGATGTTCCTCTTCTTACTCACGGCGATGTCGATGCCCGTGACGATGTAAGGGACGCAGATGACCACCATGTTGACCGTGGTGATCAGGATGATTCTGAAGGCCCGTTGCTTCATGTGGTTCTCCTCCTCTCGAGCCCGGTCACCAGGTCCAGACTGTTTCAGGGCCCGCAAAACCCGAACGAGACAGAAGGACTGGACGGAGAAGTACAGCAAGAACTGCAGGGCGAAGAACCACGAGTGGCCCACGTCGCTCTGGTTGACCAGCAAGAACATGGAGAGAACACACGAGCCGGAAATGGCCATCCAGGCCAAGAGGCAGCAGAAGATCCTGTATCTGAGAGGTTTGAGCTTCAGGAACGTCACGGGATGAAGGACGGCCAGGTAGCGCTCCACACAGATCAGGCACTGGAACAGAGGACGACCCGTGATGCCCAGACCCTGAAGGAAGTCTGCCACGGCGACAAAGCCGGAGAACCAGTTTGACAGGGTGTTGAAGAAGCACAGCAGACACAGGCCGATCTCGTTGAGCGTGAGGTTGAGGATGAAGAACTCCGCCGCCACTCCACTCCCAGTCCCCGTCACTATCAGGAATATCACGTAGATGTGCGTGGGAATGCCGAAGGTGAAGCTGTTGACGCACACGTACATTTCCAGCCGGGCCAGCATGTCGATGGAGAGCGTAGAGTTTGAGGAAACATCTGAGGTGACGTTACTCATCTCTGCGTCTTCCGCGGTCAGAATGATAACTGTAACACAACAACCAGGCGTTGAGAAGGATTGATAGACAGACTGCTGATAATGAGAGAGACGAGCAGGTATAGAAGGATCGTTTGAATGAATTGGTCAATTTTCTACTCACAATTGAATCTTCTGGAAGAGACTGAGACTCACTGACACACACACTAGAAGCCAGGATTCATTACTAAAAACTGTAAAGAAGCGGAATCATCTGAAGAGTTTCTCCGAGACGACACATTTGCTTTATACCGTATGTCTCACTTAGACCAAGCACATGCAAATCAACGAGGCTCTTCTATTCAAATCCCTCAAACTATATAAACGCAATCGTAAAGGCGGGCGGAGAGATGACGGGAACTGTCCATGGTGCTGGAGTCACCGATGCTCAACACACACTCACACACACACACACACACACAGTCTGGCATCTCTGTGAGACACTTTGTCGTCAAAAACGATGATTTCCATGTTGTGGAAAACCATTAAAAAAGCTGGTCAAATCATCTGTGGAATCATAAGTCGTTAATTCAAATGTTGCTTTTACGCTAAAGCGGACATGAAATGATGCAGGACGAATAAACAAAGAAAGAAATCACGGATCATTAATCTAAGTGATAAACGATTCACTTAATGATGATATTATACGTAGCGTAGGTGTTATACAGGATTATTCCAAAGTTGTAGAACCAAGAGTCAGTGTCCTACAATTACCTGAAAATACATGACTTCACTTTAATATAATTGCTAACAATGATAGTCAATAATTATTGTTTAGGCAGATATAGAACCTTATTCCAATATTCAAGTCAATATCCTGGCTGAAAAACAAGACATTGATTTTGCTCATGACTTTAATAAAGGACGCAGTTTTACAAAGGCAAACACACAGACTCAATCTCGTAATAAAACGCCCTCGATCAACAAATCCTGACAATTAAAAACCGTAGAAGCCAAGAGATTTCATTGTTCTAATTTCTAGAATCACTCTTTATTCTAATAAATCACATTCATGGTGATGTCAAAAGGATGACATCATTCACAACAAACCACAAGCACAATCGAGAAATTCTACAAATTATTCAAGACCTTGATCAAACTAGAATTATATTTCATTTCATCAGACACCTTCATCTAGTCGAGCTGCAGTGAATTACGGTTCTACAGAACAAGAACTCCACGATTCTCTTAGAATCGAACCATCAACCTGCTGTGTCAAGCTCAGTTATCTCCTCTTTGGGCCGCAGCACTTAAACACCCTCCGAAAAAACATCTGCAGCTTTTCAGTGCGCCACAAATAATAAAACGTCTGTCCGAACCCGGCCAGAGTGGAACATAGTGAAGACATGAGCGAGTTCACCAGAGAAAAGTGCTTGGCGAACAGAACGTAGAAGCCTATGAGAATATACGGCACGTAGACGAAGAACATGCTGACGGTGGTGACGAGGATGATGTTGAACGCTCGTCTCTTCCTGCTGTCCTCCTCCTCTCGCTCTCTGCTTCGGTCTCCCGGTCCTGCCTTTTTCAGAATGCGAAGAACCGACAAACAACAGAACAGCTGGATGACGAAGAAGACAAAGAACTGAGTCAAGTAGAAGCAGGCGTAGGCGCTCCAGCTGATCAAGACCAAACTCAAATAACACAATGCACACGAGCCCACCACAAAGACCCAGGCCAAGGCGGCGCAGAAGATCCTGTATCTGAGAGGTTTGAGCTTCAGGAACGTCACGGGATGAACCACGGCCAGGAAACGCTCCACACAGATCAGACAGTGGAACACGGGTCGACCTGAGATGGTCAGTCCCTGCATTATCTGCGACGGCAGGTCAAACGATGGAAGCCAAAGGGCGAGGTTGTCACACTCAAACTTCACACAGATACAGATCTCACAAACGGAGAGATTGAGGATGAAGATCTCAGACGCCACTCCGTTTCCTGCCCCCGAGACGATGAGCCAGATGACGTAGGAGTGTATGGGCAGCGCAAACACAATGTTCATGCTGGACAAACACAAAGCCAGAAAGCTGAAGAGACTCAGGGTCGAGTTGGAAGCCCCTGGAGCGAAGCTCAGCGTGGAGTTGTTCATCATCAGCCGTCTCCTTCAAAACACCACAAACATATTTCAGGCGCAAATCTGGTAAGAGAGAGAAGCCAAATATAGACATTTTCTCAAAACAAGTTAGAGATTAATATGACTGTAGTCAAAACCTTTTTCTGATTCTTCGTCTTCGGTTTTATAAACATTTTTCTTAAGCGTTTTGTCTACAAAAAGATCTTTACAACACAAATCAAATTGATATAAATTGATTCCGCAACAATGTTTAAAAGTATTTTTTTTTTACTCAACTTGGATATTTTTTGTTGCAACAAATAAATTGTTAAAACGACGCAACAATGTTTCTGATGAAACGGTTCAAAATTTGATAAAATTTCGTACAAAATCAAGTTCGTCTGAAAATCTAATCCAATTTACATTTTTGTAAAGTTACAATTCTCAAATCATGAAGTCACTTATTCTAAACGATAAACCAAACCCAATAGCAAATATTTCCGTACGATTAGTTTCATTGAAGCAATTATCTTGTTATGCTGTTGTCACAGTCATTTCAAGAGAAGAATAAACGGCGTTTGTCACCTGAGGAGTGAAAGTCGTGTTTCCTCTGCCGCTCTGGATCTCAGGTCACAGCATCACATTACGACTCGATGTGCACCGTTTCACATTATATGAATGTATGCAAAGATCGCAAAAGAAGTGGTGTCTGGTCTCCGATGCTCTAAGATATTTGAATGATGGCATCAGGATTGAGAGCTCATTTTCTTTTTTTGTAGGACAAGATATCATCTACAAGAACCGGCTCATCACTTCCACTCCAACCTTCGACCGTGAAACCAGTTTAATCTCCATGTTGAAGATAGTATCTGCTCAAATGCCTAATTCAACAAATTAAACAAAAAATGATGACATATCAGGTGGATGACAAATTTATGCTTATGAATTTTCATTTGTCTCAAGAAGCTTCAGTTATAAACGCCTGCGTTATGTGGACGTCTCGTAGCTAAGCAACCAAGTTTCAGTTCCTATTCGTTCCGGTTTCACGAAATGTGAGCATTTCTTAGAAAGTAGAAAAGCAGAAGTAAGATCTGCGACCTTCTAAGGAGATTCTCTTGAGCGGCGCACAAGAACATTCACGTTTGTCAAAAAATGAAGGGAAAAAGTTCAGGATTTGAATTCAGATTACAATTCAGATTCGAATTCAGTCTGATTCCAATCCGTGAAGCTACCGGGTGCACAATTTAGAAAAAGGAGAAAAAAAAAAAATGGAAAACAAGCAAAATATAAAAGGTATGCAACAGCATTCTCTGTATTCATGTCATCGATAAAGGACTATAAATGTAGTTTCATGCAGAAAAAAAAATTAAAAACGGATAGCAAGAAGAGTGCAAGAGAAGCTGAGCTCAATCGAGGACCAAAGCGGTTATTGTACACACAAAAATATAATATAATATTGAGACACTGACCCCCACATGCCCGACTTAAGGCAGCCCACTGCTCCAGGTTTGTGTGTGTCACTTCACTGTGTGTGTGTGTGTGTGTGTGTGTGTGTGCCATACGTTTCTGCGTTCATTGTGAAGTTTGACACTTTTTGATTTTATTGATTGACTATATTTGACACATTGATTTTATTCAGCATTTCACTTTGCCACCGATGAAAGCCACAGAGTGTATTATTAAACACCACATCATCAATGTCCCTGACCGACTGTTGGACGCACTTCAGTTCGCTTATCGTACTAGTAGATGAGTGGACAATGCTAAAAATGTCACCCTGTAAACAGTCTGATGCATCAGTTAGACTCCTGACTCCTCAGCCATTAACCCTCTACAGGTCCACCTGCTGGCTCCCTAGTAGTAGTAGTTGTATAATGTCATTGTTACAAAGGAACAACAAAATTTCGTTTGGAGCATCCATACATCAGTGCCAACAAAATTAAATTATATATATATATATATATATATATGTCAAACTATTAATTTTTTTAAACTAATTATTCCCACTTCCATGACCAAATTAATCACGATTAATTGCAATTAAAAATACTGAAGCTTGTAACATACAGTAGGATATGGAGGTGTAATGTGTAAAAAGTACTGTAATATAATTTAGTATAATTGTTGTTCATTTTGCAAAATATTTTCTTTCTTTTTTAACCCTTCGAGGTCGAGTCGCACTTTTTTCAAGATTTTAATTCATAATAAATTACATAATAACATAATTTTATATAAAAAGTGTTATACCTCAATTGATAGTTTGAAGTACCTATTTTTTTAGGCTACACTCTTAATACAAACAGGAAGTTGTGTTTTTTGTAAAAAAAAAAAAAATAATAATAAATAAATAAATAATAATAATAATAATAATAATAATATAAATTTCTCTTTGTCGGCTCAAAACTAAATGTAACTTAATGAATACTTATCACTCTAAAATGAATCACGTCTACATAAAGCTTATAATGTCTGTTTATAAATAAAAGTGAGTAAATACAGTGTTGTCTGTTTATCTTATCCATATAAATCTAAAGCGTTGGCTTTTTAACAAGCTATTTGCAGTTGAAAAGGAACTGCGCCTGTAAAGCTTGGTGAGCTGGGAAAAGCAGGTCGAGTCTCATGCAGTTTCTGAAAAAGAGTTTTAATAAGTCCATTCAAGAACATTTAAAACGAGATCACACAGATTCAAACCAAATAATCCAAACAGAGACAAGCCTTGATACATTAAAGTGTCTTAAACACTATGCGCCTAAATAGCAGCAGGTGAAAACAATCACTGCTGCTGATTGTAAGGAGCCGCACCTGGTGACACCAGCACGGCTCTCTTGGGTCTATTCATAGCACGTCAACAAACCAGAAATGGAAAAAACTGCAACTGTGAATAAGGGCGTAAAAAATAATGGACGCAAATGAACATTTAAAATGAATTGCATGCGTTAATGCGTTAACTTTGACCATCCTATTATATATACCATTAAATCATACAAAAAATATAGTATTTAGCAGCATCAGAGCATGTGATTAATGTGTGGTAAAGTGCATTAAAAGGGAAATTCCACCTGGATCCCTGGACCACAACGTCCACACACACACACACACACACACACTCACACACGCAAATGAACTAATGCATGTGTGTATTTAAATATATTGCTTGTTTTACTTAATTTATTAGTTCTAAATAGTTTATTTACACTTCCTGCAAACTGTATTTGGTGTAGAATAACCACATAAATTGAAATAAAAATCTCATTATAATAAGTATAGTTCCCTTTATATAGTCATAGTTATATGTATATATATATAGTGATATTGAAAGTGTATAATGCAAAATGTTTCGTTGCTGCATCGTTTGTGGATACAAATCAGCAACACTTTTCGTTGCGATGTAAAAACAGAAACGACTGCACGAAACCAGACACTAGGAAAAAAAACAGCCCGATGTACATCTGCTGACGGATGTTCCTGAAGGACTTCTCCTGACCCGTGAGAATGCACACGGAGCCATAGATGATGAAGGGAACGTAGGTGATGAACATGCTGACAGTGGTGATGAGGATGAGATTAAACGCTCGTCTCTTCCTGTGGTTCTCCTCTTTTCTCTCTACTGGTCCAGACTGTCTCAGAGCCCCGAGAACCGTCACGCAAAAATACAACTGGATGGAGACGAACAAGATGAACTGAACGCAAAAGAACCACGTGTAGGCGCTCAGACCTTTATCTAAAATAAAGGAGCAGGAAACGCACGAGGCGAGAGTGAAGCTCCAGGCCACGGAGCAGCAGAAGATCCTGTATCTGAGAGGCTTGAGCTTCAGGAACGTCACAGGATGAACCACGGCCAGGAAACGCTCCACACACATCAGGATCTGAAACACGGGTCGACCCGAGATGGCGAGTCCCTGCAGGAAATTGGACAATATTCCAAAAATTCCAGCCACGGCCTGAAGACTCTTCGAAAGTGTATCAAAGTACATGAACATGTCTGAAAGGGCGTTCAACAAAGTGTTGAGGCTGCTTCCCATCTCACAGACGGAGAGGCTGAAGAAGAAGATCTCCGAGGCGACTCCACTTCCGGTGACGATGAGCCAGATGACGTACGAGTGGATCGGGACTCCCACCAGAAAAGTCAGGAGGAAGAGAGCGTCTGCGGGTAATTCACCGGAGAAGTTGCTGGATGGTCCGAGTGCGGTGGCATTCATCTTCCATTCAAAAACTCAAACACTTTTTAAGAGCTGTGAAAATTGCGTTTGATTAAATCGACAAATATATTTCAATATAAATAATAAGACATCATTTAGGCATGTTTAATTATTAGAATCCACAATGGCAAATTCTCTTTAAAAAATACACGAATATTCATCAGAGCTCTAATTCTTTAACTGGAAATCACTCTTCCGATGGCTTTTCCCCCCCTAATTACATAAATATGAATTATTGTGAATGATGTGCGCTGTTACCTGACAGACGGGCGTCTCTCTGAACGTATTTGAACCTGTTCGCTGTGATTTATATGTCACTCGTGTGGATTTGCATGAACTTGGTCGAGAAACACGACCCTCCGATAATGCAAATAAATAATGTAATTGACGAACAAAATGCATTTCACTTGTTTAGAGTGTGGAGAAAATATTATTTAAGTTGGGTTTTAATGCGTTTTTAATATAGAGTGGACACACAAAGTCATTACTCACTAATGCAATTTAGAAAACAGACACAGACATGCAAATCTGTAAAGAAGTGTTCAAACTGAAATGCAGTGACTTCAATTATTTACAATTATCTAAATCTACAAACTGCTACGACTTAAAAACTGCTACATTTTAGTTCAATTATCTTGGAGTTCACCCTTTAGTTCAATTATTTCCAAAAATGTTTAGGCAAAACTGTAAACTGCATTTACTTATGTTTTAATCAATCACTCCATTTCTTTGCATTAATTTGCACGTTCCACACAAATGCAAACATGACCGACATAAATCACAGCGAACCAGTTGAAATATGTTCAGAGAGACAAATATGTTCCGTCAGACGCAAACACACGCATATCATTCACAATAACTCCACCTACACATTCATTCTTAGCAGTTTTGCGGAAAAGCTGTGAAAAGTGTGTGTGTCTCTTTAAGAACAGCACGTTGTAACGGTCCTGCTCGGTGGCTCCTCCTGGTGGCTGCGTGAGGAAGTTCAAGTTTATTTATGTAGTACTTTTCTTACTCCCAGACCAACGCAAAGCCGCTATGCGGAATTAGAAAAAAAAAAGGAAAATGCCCATTGTTCATCTGTGCTCAAAATTAGGAAACAAAAGAGTCAATTAATAAAGAAAAATGTCCATTGTTCATGGGTGGTCAGAAATATATGCTTTTATTGGCTGAATAACAAAGAAAGTAGTATTAGCCACAGAGTGGCACTTAGCAGTGGCTAAATAATGCTATAGAAAAAACCAGCTATTGGCTGCAGCTGCCCTGACTGGAGTGCAAAGGCTCATGGGATCCGCTGAGGTTTCTGGGAGGTGGAGTTCTGATCACTAAAATGTTTTTTTGGTCTGTAATTCAAGCAAAGCGGTATCAAAGTGATATATTAGTCACACATTAAGTTTGGTAAAAGAAGAAAAACAAGTATCGTAAGCCAGCAGTTTTATTTTGTGCCTGAACAATCAGGGCAGTGCTTATATTTGCCTAAACGCTGTACCAATATTCTTATATTGATCACCTCATTTACAAACTATTTCTTCCACTAAAGCCACTGCAATCGTTCTCTACCTCCTGACTTTCCACTCGAGTCGAGTCCCATCTTCTTCCGTCTATCTGTTTGTGAGATGGGAAACTGTCTAAAAACCCTGATCACTTTTAAACTAGGCTAAACTGACTGACGCAAAACTACAAGATAAGCGCACGACTACAACGCCAAACAGGCACGCAAGACTCTGCGGAACCTCCAAGCTTTATATTAGCAAATAAACGAGTAAGCTGATGATGAACAGGTGCAAAGCAACATTATTAGGAAATAAGAACACCTGAGGAACAAGCCACAGCTGAAACTAATAAACCAATGAGAAAAATATCAAAGCAGTAAAACGAACTGACCAATCAAGTTTAAAAAAAAACATTTTCCAGATTTCATGTCTCACACCTGCTGATGCTACGTTCAAGTTCGTTAAGACACTGGAATCTTGATGCAAATATTGAGGGAGCTGTGGAAGATCTGGTCCAGACACGTTGTTGTCTTCTGTGGTGGAGGAGCCAGTAAAACGTCTTCATGCCATGAATTGAGTAAAGTAAAATTGTTCAAGAAAAGTTACAAAGTTAGCAATCGGAATGAATTAAAACACCAATTATAATTGAGTGCAGTGACATGTCAGTTTTCCCGTACGGCGTAAATACATTAGCGTCTGCAAAAAACCAGCAACCACAAAGAACAAAATGGCGGCAGGCCAGTGTTTCCGGATGTCGTCGTATCTCGTCTGCTGACCGGTGACTTCAGCCAACAATCCATAAATTATAAAAGGCGTGTATATGATGATCATGCTGACGGTGGTGACGAGGATGATGAGGAACGCTCGTCTCTTCCTGTGATTCTCCTCTTTTCTCTCTCCGGGTCCAGACTGTTTCAGAACCCGAAGAACCATCACCAGACAGAAGACATTTATGAAGATAAAAAACAAAAATTGGGACGAAAAGAACCACGTATAAACACTGGAGTTTGAATCTACAATAAACAAGCAGGAAACACACGAGGCGAGAATGATGATCCAGGCCACGGAGCAGCAGAAGATCCTGTATCTGAGAGGTTTGAGCTTGAGGAACGTCACGGGATGAACCACGGCCAGGAAACGCTCCACACACATCAGACACTGGAACACGGGTCGACCTGTGATGCCAAATCCCTGCACAAAATTCATCAATGTTCCCACAGCTGCGTTCAGACTTGTGAGATTCCACAGAAAACTATCTAGACAGTTGCCGATCTCACAGACGGAAAGGCAGAGGAAGAACAGATCCGTCGCGACTCCACTTTCTGTGACGATGAGCCAGATGACGTACGAGTGGATCGGGACTCCCACCAGAAACAGGGTGAAGAAGCTCCAGTTCACCAAACTGTCCAGCAATGAAGAGGAATCAGCAGGGACGGCCCAGGTGATGTTCACCATCGAGACGTTCATCTTCTCTCAAATCAGGCTGGATAAATCATTAACATCATGGTTCCGGCGCAACTTTTCAATGATCTGTGGAGTGGCTTCCTGACAGATGCTGCCGTCTCTGAACTCTGATTAACGTCTTTATCGGAGTTATATGTGATGCTGATTTGCATGCCGTCATAGAGAAAATCGAACCCTCCGCAGATGCAAATAAATGACAACGACAAAGACAAATAGTTTAATCCGAGTAAACTGTGGACAATCTGCCTGGGCGTAGAAAATGCAGATCCACCAGAAGCATTTTTTTTTGCCTCTGAGGAAGAAGAGTTTGCCTATGTGACCACTAGGGGCCGTATGGGGAAACGTGCTCTGCATTGAGCCATCCAGTGACGTTAGTTTTTTTCCAAAGCACATTTAATTCTAAGACAGAATTACAAGACAACGCAGTTCAATGTTCATAGAACTATTTGTTTATTCATGATGATAAGAGATTTATGAATATAAGATCATCAATAAGAAAAAGTAGTTAGATACCTGATGGGTGCGGAGAATAAGTGGGACTGATATCGTAACACTGAAACATCTGTGTGCAGTCTACACGTTAACTTATTATCTCCATGCTTAGTTTTCAGCCAATCACAGCCTCAGGGCGTGGCACCCTGATCAATTTTCAGCCAAGCTCACAAGAGAGACTTGTACACTCACATAAATGGGGGGAGATAGCAGGAAATTGTTTCCCTGTGTTAGTACACAAGCCCAAAAGAACACAGGATGTGAATATATGCATATTTAAGGCTGGTGGTCTTTTCAAACCCTTCTGTCATGATGGCATTCTATTGGAGGTGGCGTTCTACTCTAGGTGGCGCTCTATTAGTTTTTCGAGTCAATAAATATGTTGCTTAAATTACTATAAAATGACTAAAATGAAGGACTAAATATGACAAAACTAAAACCAAACTTTCATGCTGTGCCACGGTGTAAGGAAAAGAGATGGGATTTTAACGTTTTTTTTTTACTATGTTAAACAGTTTATAAAACGTTTTGTCAAAAGTATTCCCTCAGAATTGAAACGACAACCCCAGACATTCTGCTCATTTAACACTTCACGCATCGACAGGCGAGTTTCCGGTTCTGATGCAGGTAAAGAACTGGAGGTCCGAAACCCGCCAGAACAAAGCAGCAGAACCCGAAAGTGAAGGACCAGTCGCTGTACCGCCAACTCAGGATGTAGACGACACCCGCCGCCGTGAATGGCACGTACACCACAGACATGTTCACGGTGGATGCCAGGATGATGAGGAACGCTCGTCTCTTCCTGTGGTTCTCCTCTTTTCTCTCTCCGGGTCCAGACTGTTTCAGAACCAGGAGAACCGAGACGCAGCAGAACAACTGAATCAAGAAGAACACCACATACTGAACCGAGTAAAGAAAAACATACAAATATAAGTCATCAGACTCTCCGGCAAACCAGTAGCAAACACACGAGGCGAGGATGATGGTCCAGGCCACGGAGCAGCAGAAGATCCTGTATCTGAGAGGCTTGAGCTTCAGGAACGTCACGGGATGAACCACGGCCAGGAAACGCTCCACACAGATCAGACACTGGAACACGGGTCGACCTGTTGTGCCCGGTCCTAACGAGAACCATGACAATGCTGTGACGCTCGACAACCAGAAGTGAAGAAATCCTAAAACCGAACTCAGACAGTTGAGAACTTCACTGATGGAGAGATTGAGGAAGAAAAGCTCCGACGTGACTCGGTTTCCAGTCGCCAGGAGCCACAGGATGTAAGAGTGAACGGGGAAGCCCAACAGAACCGTGACGCTGTGGAGAAACACCTCCACAATCTCCCCGATGGGGTCGGTCGTGGAGTTCGTAGATGATCCTGAGGAACGGACGTCCATCTCAGCAGATTCAACACACAGAGTCATACAAATTAAGCTTATTCCCAATGCATGTAGAGTTTTAGTCCTAATATCTCCTACTCAAGGTGTAGAGGAGGAAACAGTCTAGACGTTTTCTTACACTCGCCGTCAATCTCACGGTGAATAACGTTCCAGATCTCAGAGATGTGATGTTTGACTCGAGTCTGATATCAGCACGAGTGAAAGAGTCGGAAATGAGCAACAGGATTAAACAAAGCGTCCGCTTCTTGTGTTTGAACGAAATCGATAAATCATTGTTGTTTCGACACGCGAGTCCGTCATCAAGCTTCTGATTGTGATTTCGACACAGGCGTCAAAACGTGATTGACTTCTCAGAAAGTATTAATTTAAATTACTGTTATATAATATTAATCAATTTAGGTTTTTCAGTGTTTGCTTATTTCAACAATCAACCCCTCTATAACTATTAACTTGAATGAAAAATGTAAATTTCTCATTGATGCGACAAAGGTTTTCTTCTTCTCCTATGTTTGTATTGTTTCATTATGGAAGTAATAATTTAATGGCTACATTTTTATAAGGAAATCAAATAAAGATAAAAAAAAATCAGCTTATTCACATTCACAGAGGAATTTCAGTTTAATTCAATTACGTACCTACTCACATATTTATGGAGGACCAAAACCGGCAAAATCAAATACGCATAAACAAATACAAAAATACATACGTACAAAAAAAATGTATAAACATATGCTATTGCGACAAAAATGAAATAAATGTGCTTTTGTATTAATACATAAATACAGAAATACATATGTACAAAATAAATGTATAAATACATACCGTATATTTATGTTATTACAACAAATAGGAAATAAATGTACTTTTGTATAAATAAATACATAAGTGCAAAATAAATGGATGAATACATATATTTCTCATTAAAACAAATATCGAATACATTTAACCATTTAGCTTTATTTTTCTCAAGCTCCTTTTTTTTTATCTTTTTCAAGATTTTACGTATTTTCTATTTATTTTTACAAAAGTACATTTATTTCCTTTATATTTCATTTTGGCGGTTTAGGTCCCTCAAAAACGGATAAATTGGTAAAAAAAAAAAATTAACCTTTGTTAGATTTAGGCATGATAAACAAACAAACAGCCAACCACTTCCGTGGTTCCAATGTTGAAATATTCTGTGAGTAAAGTAGGATCAGCAAATATTAATTTAAACAAAGTCCCCAAGTTCAATATTTGTCGCAATTAACAAGTGCATTTCTTTTTCCGCAGCAGGTAAATTGCAGGAGTCAAGATACCAGCCACAGCAAAACCAAAGAAACCCACAGAGAAAAACTCCACGATGTACAGCCGAGTCAGAGAAAAGGCGAATCCTATGGTGACGATCGGCACGTAGATGACGGACAGGCTGACGGTGGAGATCAGGATGAGATTAAACGCTCGTCTCTTCCTGTGATTCTCCTCTTTTCTCTCTCCTGGTCCAGACCGTCTCAGAACCCGAAGAACCGAGAAGCAACAGAACAACTGGACGCAGAAAAAGAAAAGGTACTGAGCCGAGTAAAGGCAAACACTCATGTACAAGCTGAACAATCCTCCAGACGCCAAACAGCACAAAGACGAGGCGAGAATGAAGGTCCAGGCCACAGCGGCGCAGAAGATCCTGTATCTGAGAGGTTTGAGCTTCAGGAACGTCACGGGATGAACCACGGCCAGGAAACGCTCCACACAGGTCAGACACTGGAACAGAGGACGACCCGTGATGGACGGTCCCAGTAAAAACCACGTAATTTCAGAAGGATTGGTGAACCAGACGACAATTACAGAGGCAAAAAAAACCTCCAGGCTGAGAATCTCACAGACGCAAAGATTGAGGACGATGAAATCCGATGCCAGTCCGCTGCCAGTGGCGATCAGCCATATAACATAGGTGTGTGTGGGGAGACCCACCAGCAGCGCCAGGCTGTACAGACACACGTCCACCATGGTCAGCAGGTCCACGGAGAAGCCCTCGTCATACTCAAACGTGGAGTTGTTCATCTTCAGCTTCAGAAGCAAGACACAGATCTCAGGCTCTTCCAGTAATAGAAACATGATTTTAGGATTTTATTAATCGATGAAATTAACATTATGAGGAATGATCTAATCAACAGTTACAGACATTGTTTTGAAGAACACACTGAAAGTAAAGCACCAACATTCACAAGTCACAGTAGTTATTTTCAAACTAGCATTATTAATAGCTACATTACATCAACGTTACAATCAAAGTCAGTCCGAGAAGTTACTAATAAATCAACACTTCTGTTTAAGACATGGAATAATTGGAAAAACATGGTTTAATCACCTGTGGAGTGAGCAAACAGTCGATCTGGATGAAGGTAAATCTCAGTTTCGCAGACAGACTCTATCATTCCTCAGCATGATGCGTTTATTCATAATTCGTATTCAACTATTCAAATGCTCTGAACTGACAAATGCTCTAAACTTGAATAATTCAGCAATTCATTGAACATGCAAATGTGCCCTTTTGAAATATACAAATCTGAAGAAAACCAAACAACTAGATGTGTGTGTGTTTGTGCAAACCATATACTGTATAGAAAATGACAAGTAGAAGGAAACGTTGTAATTGAACAATTGAACGGTACAGTACATGTAACTTAACTAACAACACAGTTTGTAAAGTAAATGATTAGTAAATCTTGTTACAAGATTAAAGGCAGAGTTAGGAACACCTGAATCTGGAAAGCTTCCCAGCTTGATACAGATACAGAATCGGCTGGACAAACCCGGCCAGAGAATACAAGAACGCCGCAACCAACCAGAGGACGTAAACCATTTGTTTAGTAAGAGCAGTTATGAAGCCGGCAATGATGTACGGAACAAAAGTCACTGTCATGTTCACTGTAGTTACCAGAATGAGATAAAACGCTCGTCTCTTCCTGTGACTCTCTTCTTTTCTCTCTCCTGGTCCAGACTGTTTCAGAGCCCGAAGAACCGACACACAACAGAACATCTGGACGAAGAGGAAGATGAAAAACTGAATTGAAAAATACCACGTATGGGAATAATCTGTGTAAAGCAGCATGAAAACAAAATAATAGACACATGATCCGAGACTGAAGGTCCAGGCCACGGAGCAGCAGAAGATCCTGTATTTGAGAGGTTTGAGCTTCAGGAACGTCACCGGATGAACCACAGCCAGGAAACGCTCCACACACATCAGACACTGGAACACGGGTCGACCCGTGAATAACAGGCCCAATAAAAATTGTGTTATGGCAATAAGTTCTGATCTGTAAATTGCCAGAATATAGAGCCCATTATTCAGACAGCTGATCAATTCACAAACTGTGAGGTTGATGTAGAACATCTCGGCTGCGAAGCTTTTTCTAGTGTAGATGAGCCTTAAGACATAAGAGTGTGCTGGGATACCGAACAGAAAATTACAAAAAACCACAGAGATTCCCAGACTTCCCAGCACATCTGTGGAATGAGCTGAAGCGTTCCTGGAAGAGTCTTCTGCAGAGAAGTTCATCTCATGAACTGTCAATCACGATTCTGTTCAAACAGACCACAAATATGAAATGTATTCAAATTTATCTCCAATATTTTGTTTTCAGAAATGGCAACGATAAATTACCCGACTGAATAAGTAGAAGTGTGAATGATGAGTGAATCACCTGTGGTGTGAGCGTCTGGTCTGTCCGCACATACATCTCAACATCAGCAACCAGACAGAGACCTACACATGTTCCGTGTCACGTCAGACGTAAATATGCAAAAATATGCAAATGTCAACATCTTTTGAAGACAAGAAATCAGAGAAAGAGCCAAACACCTGCTATGCAAATACTTACTGTAAGTATTACTAACAAACAAATCACCTCAATCTATCTACAGAACATGGAAAGGACAGAAAATTAATGAAAAGGTAAAGAATGTGGACAGGCCCCGTAAAAAACATTTACCCATCAATCTTTTCATGCTAATCCGCGGTAGGGGTCGCGGGGGCAGCAGCCTTAGGAGAGACTTAGACTTCCTTCAGCTTGGAGACAGTTTTTCCAATATGTCCTGGGTCTTCCTCTGGGCCTCCTCTGGTGGGAGATGCTTGGGGAGACATTTCCCCTGGGAGACACTTTGAGGGCATCTGAATAGATGCCCTAGCCACCTCAGCTCTCAATGTGGTGGAAAAGCGGTTCTACTCCAAGTTCTTCACGGTGGCATAGCTCCTCAACCTATCTCTTAAGTTTGCCCTGCCACCCCCAAAGGAAACTCATATCAGCCACTTGTATTCGTGACCCAAAGATCAGGACTATAGTTGAGGGTTGGAACGTAGATTGACCAATGCATGGACCAATCCATCTGTCAATCTTCCGTTCCTTTTTACCCTCACTTGTGCACCCCAAATTTGAACTTCTCCACTTGAGGCAGGGTCTCATCTCCTACCTGTAAAGACCAAACCACTCTTTTCCGATTGAGGACCATGGCCTTTGAGGTGTGATTTTCATCCCGCCATTTCACATTCAGCTGCAAACCGCCTAAGGGCATGATGTAGGTCCTGGTCTGTGGAGGCCAACAAGACCACATCATCTGCAAAAAGCAGAGATGAAATCCTGGTCTCCAAACCAGATTCCCTCCGTCCCTTGGCTGCGTCTAGAAATCCTGTCCATAAAAATAATGAACAGGACCGGTGACAAAAGACAGCCTTGTCGGGAGTCCAACATGCACTGGGATCAGGTTTGACTTGCTGCCTGCAATGTGAACCAATGCTCCAGTCATACGGAGAACAGATCGCCCTTATTAGAGGCTCCCGCACTCCATTCTCCCGAAGCACCGGATGTCATGGGGCTCATGGTCAAACACCTTCTCCAAGTCCACAAAACACAGAGCCGGGGATCGTGGTGACATAAAAATGGATTTTTACTGATTAAACAAAGACGAACACTCACACTAAACTCGTGACAAACTCGGGAACACGCAGGTGCGACGACATTGACCGACAAGGACTACGGAGACAGGTGAAACTTAAGTACAGATATAAACGCAGTACAGATGACAAACAGCTGAAACAGACAAACCACGTGACTACATCCAAACACGGAAACAAGGAAACACTGGGAACTAGGGATCCAGGGAGGTGTAGTCCGTGGCGACGTGACACACTTAGACAGAATCGAGCACTCTAGTGAGGGAGTAGAGTTGGTCCAAAGTTGGACAAAAACTGCATTGTTCCTCCTGTATCTGAATGAATGAATGAATGAATGAATGAATGAATATAGCCTTTATTAGTCCCACAGTGGGGAAATTTCACAAGAGAGAGGGCCGCAGCACATGTACCAGAGCGCCGCCATTCTTCTATGAAACAAAAAGCATTTGCAGAGCATTACAAACAAACAGTTGCAGACATACAAGGTTACATTTGACTACGTTACGCACAGGTCACGTGCGCTGGAAACTTTTTCTTGAGACACATGAGGAATTTGACAGAAAAGGGAAAGATGTGAGCAGCCGTGTGAGTGCACTTATCAGTATTTGTTAAATGTTGCAGTCAGTCTCCCAACAGACAAAACAGACTGTCAGGATGGCCTTGAAGAGAAGCCCGAGCTGATCCTGCGTTCTC
The DNA here is from genome assembly GCA_028031935.1 of Paedocypris micromegethes. Lineage (NCBI taxonomy): Eukaryota > Metazoa > Chordata > Actinopteri > Cypriniformes > Paedocypris > Paedocypris micromegethes. The sequence continues at coordinate 27,129,948 of CM051496.1, forward strand.
CAGCCACGGTTGGGGTGGGGGTGGGGGAGGATTATAGACAATTCAAAGCCAATAAAAACAATTTCAGATTCATGGGTAATTTCAGAATCATAATCAATCATGACAGTCACTGAGGGAAATCACTCCTGACAATGTGGAGAAGTGTGGACATCTCCTGAAGTCCTGCAGAAAAAGTCCAACCGTCAGAGCCAGCAGACGGTCACTCTGCTACCCGATGTTGTCCGTACGTATTCCTCCTTCCTCGGCGTGGCTAAGATGTTACTATTTAGTCCATCGAACCGAGACAAACCGCTGATGTCATCCCGATGTCCGCACATTCAGCACCTCCAGGGTCTTCTTTAGATCCGTGTTCGGCCGGGCAGCCAGTGATGCCTCCCACGGCTTTTCTCAATCTTCTGATACACCAGAGTGACACCTTCGCCAATCTGTATCAGTCCGGTGAAAAGCCAAAACATAAATCGATCTTCCACGTCCTCAGAGGACAACGATTCCAGGCAGCTCGAGCGCTGAGTCTCAGACGCACCCAGCAGCGAGTGTCCCATGAGGTCAGGTCGGTTCACCGTGAGGTTCCTTCTTTGGGGAAAACATTTTCCAAAAGCGCTCAGTGACCAATTTAGAAGCTTCATATTCCTTTGAAAGCAAAATCAGCAGAGCTCCAGAAAAAAGACAAAAGCCTTGAGCAAAAGATAGCAGAGCAGGAGAGAGCGAAAGACACGTCTGCTCGTGTCGAAGTCCGGAAGAGAAGATGAGTTCACTTTCGGCCTAATTCTCCTCTCCAGCACCCTGCATAGACTTTACCTGGGAGGCTGAGGAGTGTGATCCCTCTATATTTGGAACACACTCTCTGGTCCCCTTTTTCAAAATAGGTCGACGTGTGAAAGCCGTACTGGGAAAATGTGTTCTGCATTTGACTGACTCAGGGGACCAGGTGCAATATGGAGCAGAGGTGTCACCACAGCATCCTTATCTTCGGTCGGACCTAAAATGCGAGACTTGCTCCGGTTGTGGCCAGTTGATCGCACAGGGAACAAGGCAGATTACGGATTCTAGAAGCATGTTTTTTTATTAAACAGAAGAACTGATACATGAACAAAAGCAATACACGGCTTGGAATAAGCTTCATACAAGGTTTTAGCTTCCCAGACAGAAGGCTCGTTTCCTCATATCTCGCTAGAGGATTGATATCAGACAGTTGCTCCGGTACCAAGCCAGACAGGTACTCCTGCTGCTTTTACTAATGACCACAAGGAGGAGCTGTAGGACGCTTGCTAAGACTGCCGCAGGTTCTTCTGGAAGAGGAACATTAAGTGTCTATGGAATATAGTGTCTATGAAAAGGTACAATGAGCCTCAGCAAAAAGATATAATCATCATTTATCAGACATTTATCTGTTCTTCTCATTGCTTTACACAAAAGTCTTAATCATCTAACAATGTCTGCTTCGCTACAAATCCGCTCAACAATGTTGATTGTCAACATTTGCAAGTTAGTTTTCCAGAGTTTTGCAGATACAGAAAGACATCCACAAAACCAGCCAGAACGTAACAAATCGAAGAAAATAGCCAAAGACCATCTAAGCGTTGCGTTGTTAGAATAAAACAGAACGCTGAAATGACAAATGGCAGGTATGTTAAGCACATGCTGATGGTAATTATGAGTATGACATAAAACACTCGTCTCTTCCTGTGATTCTCCTCTTTTCTCTCTCCTGGTCCAGACTGTTTCAGACCCAGAAGAACCGACACCAGACAAAAGAACTGGATGAAGATGAAGATGATATACTGAGCAGAGAACATCCATGTGAAAATAACATCTTCCAAAGCATGTACAAATAAATTGCAGCTCAAGCATGAAAGAAAAGTGAAGCTCCAGGCCACGGAGCAGCAGAAGATCCTGTATCTGAGAGGTTTGAGCTTCAAGAACCTCATCGGATGAACCACGGCCAGGAAACGCTCCACACACATCAGACACTGGAACAGAGGACGACCTGTTGTGCCCAGACCTTCAAGAAGCATTTGTAAATTAAAGGGACATGACACAAAATCTGAAATCACATAGAGGACACTGTTGATGCAGATTCCGATCTCACAGACGGAGAGATTGAGGATGAAGAACTCGGCAGCAAATCCACTTCCAGTGACAATGAGTCGGATGACGTAAAAGTGTGTGGGGAGACCCACCAGAAAATTTATGAGGTACAAAGCTTCTCTCAATCTCTGTATGACGCTAATCTCCAGTGCTGAGGAGTTAGTAGACGCTTCTTCTGCGGTGAAGTTCATCTCTGCTCGTCTCTTCGCTTCAGCCTCTCACAGAACTCTACATGAACTGTCGATGATGAAAAGACATTAATGAGCTACTGATATTCAACCAATTCTGAGGAAAACAAACATCTGCACATTACATACATTTTTTCTGTGTTTGAGGATCAAAATTGTTTCAATCTTTAGAATGAAATAAAAAACTGTGTTTAATACCTGTGAATGTTCCTGGATCAACACGTCTATGTCACACAGAATCTCACAGACGATATGCAAACGTCTAAAGTTGAGTAGAATAAACATTGCCAAGGCAAACCAATGAGAGAAGCTTCTAGAAGCCCATTCTTTTATACAATGCAGGACATCCATTAAAATTTGTATTGCTGTTTTAATGCATTTCAATATTTTTCCAAAAGTGAATTCAATGTAGTGAACTTCTCTCATCAGAAAGTGAAAAGAAAACGCAAAGGAATCAGTCGACTTTGTCATATTCTGAGGAGGAAGCAGAAGCTGGACACTTTAAAGTTTAAGTGAGAGTGTCAATATGGGGAACCATATCGAATTGGTGCTAGGCATTTAAATCATCCAGTGAAGTGCACATAGACTCAGTTAAGTGAACCCTTATAAGTTGTTCTCAACAATTGAGATGTTGATTCACCCATCACCATGATCCTGATCTCAGTGATGTTCGTTTTCAGATCTTTTATCAGATTTATCAGACTTAGTGGGGTTTCCCTAGGATTCTTTGGAGTTTCAGGACTTTGGCAAACCTTTTGACTAGATCACAGACACATTTGACCAGAGTAGAACTTGCTTCCTATTAGGCTTATGCTCAGGAGTCTAAGTCCAGGGCTCCTGGTAAGACCCTTCTATCTAAGATGGAGTCTGGTTTGAGGACCACCAATCTTTTTCAGCTGGTTCTGCAACTAGTTGTTGACCCTCAAGACACTGACCCTCTCCCTTTGCTGGGTTAAATGCATGTGGGTCTCTAGTGGCCATATTGCCATCATTCCAGGAGTCACAGCCAATCATCAGCCTCCATAACCCATCTTTATTTTGTTTTTTTCGCACAAAGTTTTGGCCTTCAAACCAAATTAATGGTTATTGTTTCTGCAATCAAGGCAAGCAAGGACATTAAGAGACAAACACCTGTTATGCAAATGATTATTGCTCAAATATTTAATTTTTTTTTTGTGTTGCGAAAAGGTGTCAAGATGGTGATGGATGGAAAAACCAAACAAATTGTAACAAGCTGCATGAGAAATGAGAAAATGTTCTGAATATAATATAGACAAAATAAAGTGATACATGCGTAAGTGAAAGACACGGTGTCCATATTTACGAATATTAGATGGAATCAGTCATCAGCAATCTTTACATATAATAGACGGCATATTGTTCAGTAATTTGCACGGAAGATTTCCTGTAATTCTCAAATAAAGAATTGGTGGAACAAAACTTGCAAAAACGTAACAAAACAAGGATATCAGCCAAAGTTCTATAGTAGAAATGTTTGTCAGAACTGAGGACAACGCCGTAACAGTGTAAGGAACGTAAGTGATGCACATGCTGACGGTGGCGATGAGGATGATGAGGAACGCTCGTCTCTTCCTGTGATTCTCCTCTTTTCTCTCTCCTGGTCCAGACTGTTTCAGAGCCCGAAGAACCGACACACAGCAGAACAACTGGACGGAGATTGAAACGGCATATTGCACTGAAAACATCCCTGTGTAAATATTCTTGTCTAAAACGCTGATAAACAAAACGTGGAACAGACACGAGAGGAAGCTGAAGGTCCAGGCCACGGAGCAGCAGAAGACCCTGTATCTGAGAGGTTTGAGCTTCAGGAACGTCAGCGGATGAACCACGGCCAGGTAACGCTCCACACACATCAGACACTGGAGTTCAAGACGAGCAGTTGTGCAAAGTCCCTCAAGAGCCGTTGCTGAAAGTTTCGGACACAAGTTCAAGTTGGACAACACATAGAACAAACTCCCGAAGCAGTTGACAATCTCACAAGCTGAAAGATTGAAGATGAAGATCTCCGCAAATCCACTTCCAGTGACAATGAGCCGTAAGATGTAAGAGTGTATGGGCAGAGCGACCAGAAAGTGAAGGAGGTACAACGACATCTTCAGACCTTTCACAAGTCCAATGAAGTGATCTGAGGAGTTGGTAGATGTTCCTTCTGTGGTGAAGTTCATCTCTGCTCGTCTCGTCTACTTCAGCCGCTTATAGAACTCTACACGAGCATGATGAAACTGTGAAAGACGAGAGAAGGTTGAGAAGTGAGGATTCAGTTGAAGATGTAACTTATTACATCTTTTAGCCACAATTAGCTAACAATTAGCCACATTGCTAAAATACTCTTCATCCTCGTGCTGGATTCCATCAGTGACAACAACAACGATCATCCTCATGCCACCACACCGTACACACTAACACAATCAAGTACAGCCTCCGTTCATATCTGATGATCTGATGAAGGTGAGTTTAAGAGAACATCGTACCTGAGGACTGAGGCTTCGTCTTTCTGGAACATCAAACTCCACGACTCGGAGCAAATGTTTGGATTCACTTAGCAAGACAAACAGACTTGTGAGGAACGGCAGAATGTCCTTAGAACTTGTGAGACATTTTTACTGAGTTGAGATCCGTGTTTGATATGAGAGTCATCACGATAGCCTCCTGATCTTTAATAGCAACCACGCCCCATTTTATTAACGAAAGTGTTGCACTATTGTCCATATATCACGATCAACCCAAACTTGAGTCAATTTAAATAAAAAAAACAACTAGTTAGAGAACTTTGTGTTTGGGGTTTTTTTTTTGCCCCTTAGCAAAAAAAAAATCTACATCAAATGTTTCTCCACACACAGTTTGTCAAAAAGTACAAAAATTCAAAATCACAAGCGTCAATCTTCTGAATGTGTACGACAGAATGTCACGTTTATCATCGTAGATGGAGTTTTAATGTAAATCGAACAAAGGGTTTCTAGACAAATTATATTGGAAAATATATTAGACCGTGAAAGAAAAAATATCCCGTCAATTGACTTTGAACATGAGTTAAACATTTTTCCCAGTGTTTTTCAGATAAAGAACAGGAGGCAAAAAACCAGTGAGAACGTAACAAGTCAAAGACACTAACCACGATTCAAGGAAAGTGTGTTTGGTCAAAACAAAGCAAAACGCTGTGACGGTGTAAGGAACGTAAGTGAAGCCCATGCTGACGGTGATGATGAGGATGAGATTAAACGCTCGTCTCTTCCTGTGATTCTCCTCTTTTCTCTCTCCTGGTCCAGACTGTTTCAGAGCCCGAAGAACCGACACGCAGCAGAACAACTGGACGGAGATGAAAACAATGTACTGAAATAAAAAAAGGCATATGAAAATGTCTCCTTGTAAAATGTTTAGAGTTATAACGTAGCACAAGCATGTGAAGAAGCTGAAGCTCCAGGCAACGGAGCAGCAGAAGATCCTGTATCTGAGAGGCTTGAGCTTCAGGAACGTCACGGGATGAACCACGGCCAGGAAACGCTCCACACACATCAGACACTGGAACATGGGACGACCCGTGGTGCATAGTCCTTCAAGAGACTTTGCTAGAAATGATGGACATGAACTAAAGTTTGACAACACATAGAAGAAACTACTGAGGCAATTTCCGATCTCACAAACAGAGAGATTGAGGATGAAGAACTCGGCAGCAAATCCACTTCCAGTGACGATGAGCCGTATGACATAAAAGTGTGTGGGGAGACCCACCAGCAAATTTATGAAGTACAAAGCTTCTCTCAGTTTTAATATGACGCCAATCTCCGGTGCTGAGGAGTTAGTAGATGCTTCTTCTGCGGTGAAGTTCATCTCTGCTCGTCTCTTCACTTCAGCCGCTCGCAGAACTTTACAGATCAGTGGAACAGAAGATTCTTCACCCACATGCTGGACTCTGTCATTGAGTGTTTGGCAAAAAATTAGCACTATGCCAAGAAAAAAATCAACCAATATCTAAGGACATGTGACGTGACAAAACAGAATATTATAAATTGTCAATTTACAAAATGCCTTTCTGGATTTAAGCTGCTACATCAAAAGAGAACCAACACTACGGTATGTATTACAAAATTCTTGTTGAATTCTACTATTTGAAGAAATGATTTGAAATTATTTTTTAAAGAGAAAGTCTTGTTTAAATAGTGTGTAGCTGTGTGTAAAAATAGAAATATCACCTCACCAAACTCGAATTAAAATCTGAACAAATCACTCGACAATCGTTCTTGCCATTTGCCTTTCGTTAACCAAATATTAAAATAATTCAGGTTATTCAGTGATATATTGCCAAGCCAGGATTTGATTAACTTTCATTTAATTCCTAAAAATTGTGAGAACGTAGACCCAGTCTCGCTTAAAGAAAACTACAGGTGGGCGTGGCTTCAGACAGTTCCCGCCCCTGAACTCTTAAAGAGCACACGCTCATTTTCCTCAATCAGATTTTTAAACATTTGCTCTAGAAAAGCTGTAAGCGTTCTCATGTGTCATTGCTATGGTGCTTTTTCAGTTAGGACCACATAGGCTTGGATCATTTTTATGCCTTAAAAAATTGAATTCATTCTCAGAAACTGATTTTTGTTTTTCCTCGTGTTGTTATGAAAATTGGTATGATGATCAGAAAACTTTTTGAGTGGAAAATTTTGCAAAAAACACCGATTTCAGGAAGGGGGCAAATACTTTTCCCCATGACTTTGAGGCCGACCAGGGTCTTTCTGTGTGGAGCATGTTCTCTCCAAGCCTGTGTGGGTTTCCTCCAGGTCTCCGTTTTGTCCCACAGTCCGAAAACACGCATTTTTCGTTAACCTTAAAACATTCAAATTAACCTTAAAACATTCAAATTAACCTTAAAACATTAAAAACTTTCAAATTCAGATATTTATCCTACATACATGTCCATAATGCAGAATTACTTAACTCCTCCACAAGGGGGAAATGTCAATGTTGCAGCAGCAGTACAATTTAACCGGAAGAGGTTACACTAAGAAACAACAAGAACAATTTGTATAAATACGGTAAAAAGTAAAAATATAAGAAAATATATGAAATGTAACATATTTACACACATGTATACTAAGTTTGCACAGTTTACAGGTATTGCACATGCACCGGATAAAATTTGCACAATCACAACAGTCAGGGAGTTATTGTATGGGATAGAGTTTAGAGTGGTTCACTGGGAGCAGCTCAGGTTGTAGAGTCTCACAGCAGCAGGTAGGAACGACCTACGGTGTCGCTCCTTTAGGCATTTTGGATGTTTTAGCCTGTCACTGAAGGAGCTGCACAGTGATGACACTGCTTCAAACAGCGGGTGGGCATCGTTCTCCATCATGGATGATAGCTTAGCTACCATCCTCCTCTCCCCCACCTCCTGCATTGAATCAAGGGGCAGCCCCAGAACAGAGCTCCTGACCAGCTTCTCCAGTCTCCTCCTGTCTGCTGCTGAGATGCTGCTGCACCAGAAGACCACTCCATAGAAGATGGCTGATGCCACCACAGAATCATAAAATGTCTTTAGTAGTGGTCCCTGGACTCCAAAGGACCTGAGTCTCCTTAGCAGATATAGTCTGCTCTGTCCCTTTTTATAAATTGCTTCTATGTTATGTGACCAGTCCAGTTTATTGTTCAGGTGAACACCCAAGTACTTGTAGGATACAACCCTCTCAATATCCCTGCCTTGGATGTTCACCTTTGCTGATGCGTGTGTTTGCCTGCGGAAGTCTACCACCAGGTCCTTTGTCTTTCCTGCATTTATCTGGAGATAGTTCCGCTGGCACCAGTCCACAAAGTGAGTTACACATGAAGTCAGCGGTGTAAACAGTGAAGAGAAACGGTGCCAGAACTGTTCCTTGTGGCGCTCCTGTACTACAGACAACCATGTCCGAGTCGCAGTGACCGGCCCTCACATACTGCAGTCGGTTTGAGAGGTAATTTAGAATCCATGCAGACAGATGTGGGTCCACCCCCATGTCCAAAAACTTGTCCCTCAGCAGCATAGGTTGTATGGTGTTGAAAGTGCTGGAAAAATCAAAAAACATGATTCTCACAGAGCTTCCAACCTGGTCCAGGTTGGAATTAAATTATTTATGAAAATAAATTATGCTTAATATCACTTTATTAACTTCTAATTGCATCTCGATATTCATTTATCTTGCTATCTTATCATTTTAAAGTGTATCAAAAAATGTAAATCATGTAGCAACCATAAATAGTTTGTTAATTTATAAACATTTCTTTATTCCGTCTTTTCATACAATTCTTGTTTTTATGCAGTTTTCTACTTAAAAAGTACTTTAACAACAGTTGTTTGCCCTCTTCTCCAGCCAAATGGCACGATTGGGCAATTCTTCCACGTTTGTCACACAGACACAACTGTATGTTTGTGTGGTTGAGCTTGTGGAGCTTTACAATCACATTTGTTCTCTGTTGTGCTCCTCGGCTTCATCTCAGTGGTTTAGGATCTCCCGTTCCATTTCTGCAGTGCTGATTTATCTTGTGATTGAGTTCATTGTCTCTTTCCCGACAGAATAATAAAATCCCTAAAGATGCGTTTTGGTTTGTGATGTCTACAGCATGACGTTGAAGGTTCCTGTTGATGATAATACCAATAAGTAAGTCAGCATGTCAGTGATGGCACACATCAGGCCAGCCAACAAGCCAGTTTCCTGGAGGATTTTAGATAGAGAAACGAGTGGACAAAACCTGCAAGAATGTAAAGGCACCAAGAAATGAACCAAAGTCCTTTTAAATTCTGGCTTGTTAGAAGATACCAGAACGCTGAAATGATGAACGGCACATATGTGAAGGACATGCTGAGTGTGATGACGAGAATGACATAAAACGCTCGTCTCTTCCTGCGATTCTCCTCTTTTCTCTCTCCTGGTCCAGACTGTTTCAGGACCAGAAGAACCGACACCAGACAGAAGAACTGGATCAGGATGAAGATAATATACTGAATGGAGTACGTCCATGTGAAAATATAATCATCCAAAGTTTGTACAAACAAAATACAACAGAGACACGAGGCGAGAGTGAAGCTCCAGGCCACAGAGCAGCAGAAGATCCTGTATCTGAGAGGCTTGAGCTTCAGGAACGTCACGGGATGAACCACGGCCAGGAAACGCTCCACACACATCAGACACTGGAACAGAGGACGACCTGTTGTGCCCAGACCTTCAAGAAGCACTTTTAAATTAAAGGGACATGACACAAAATCTGAAATCACATAGAGGACACTGTTGATGCAGATTCCGATCTCACAGACGGAGAGATTGAGGATGAAGAACTCGGCAGCAAATCCACTTCCAGTGACGATGAGTCGTACGACGTAAGAGTGTGTGGGGAGACCCACCAGAAAATGAATGAAGAACACAGACACACGCAGATGATCTATAATCCCCATCTCCGGTGCTGAGGAGTTAGTAGAAGTTTCTTCTGCGTGGAAGTTCATCTCTGTTCGTCTCTTCACTTCAGCCGCTGATGCTTCTACTGTCTGCTTCAGAAATGATTATGTAAGCTGAAATTACAGTATTTAGTTAAATATAAACATCCCACTGATTGTTCAGGCAGAAAATAAAAATTCTTCTCCTAAAATACTTTTTTGTATTCTTGTGACTTATATCACTTTGATGTCATTTGATGTCTATTAGAGTGATCGGATCTCCATCTCCCAGAAACCTCAGCACATCCCATGAGCCTTTGCACTCCAGTCAGAGCAGTCACAGCCATTTTTAGCCAAGATCTTAATCAGAAGCTTCACGATGATTATTGTGCAGTATTGTTTTGCCCTGTGCATCAGACCAAGCGTTTCGATTGTGTTTGTTCCCTGGTTTTGACTCCTTGCCTGTGTTCTTTTTTTTTTTGTCTAACACTTTACTTAGCCACTGCCACGTGTCGATTTGTGGCTAATTTTTGTTATGAATAAACAAATGAATAATTTCTGCTATTCGGCGAAATAAAGAATATATGTATGTCTGCGTTCAGAACAAATATTTTAAGAAAGAAAAGTGGACAATGCAAAAGCTGTGACGGTCCTACTGCTCGGCTCACCCTGGTGGCCGAGTGGAGAAGAGGAACGGGACACCAAGTTCCTACACTCCCTTTCTGTTTTTACTCTGTTCTGTTTTGGCATTAAAAGCCCAAGTTACTCTGCCGTCATCTGTTCATCTGAGTGTTGCATAAAAACGACATATTTTCATTTAATTGTGGAAAAATGAGTGCTTATATTTGTACACATATTTGAAATATGTTCATATAAGCACCCTCTAAGTTTTTGAGCATCTAAAGCGGGAAAAAAATGTGAGCTTATATTTGTCTTTCTATGTTGGGAAAGGCAATATAAAAGCTCCTATTTTTTCTGTTAACAGTGCAGCATGAAATAGTCATCATATCTAATCACCAGAGAATCAATCAAACAAATCTTGTGAACACCATCAGAATAGACGTTAATAAAGATAAAGCAGAAAGGTTCATCACCTGCGAATGTCACGTCTCGCTTCTCCCGTCACCAAGACAAACGTCACTTATTGAGACAGCGGAGAATGTGTCAATATATAAAGCTACCAAAAATAGAAAAAACATACTTGCTGCTGCGTTTCTGGCAAGTAACACAAATCTTCATTTATTCTTGCAGTTAATTCAGTGAGAGACATTGTGCTTGTGATCGTGATATAATTCTAGTGTGTGTGTGTGTGTGTGTGCGTGGTGTAAAGATCACAAGTCTTTTATTTTCCATTCAGTTCATGTTTCAACTGCAAACTTAACACCTGATATTCAAATATTCAAACATCAATCTTCTGAAAGTGAGGTACAGAACTTCACGTTTATCATCATAGATGAAATTTAAATGCAAATCAGACAAATAACCAAAATTTAAGGCAAATCATTTTCAACTTTCACTTCCACTGCCAGGGTTCCAGTCTCAGAGGAGCTGATTCTGACAGTGGTACCCAGATTAGCATTAGCATTAGCGCAAGTGAAGATTAGTAATTTTGCGTTTGTTCTCTGTTGTGCTCCTCGGCCTCATCTCAGTGGTTTAGGATCTCCCGTTCAGTTTCTGCAGTGCTTTTTTTTATCTTGTGATTGAGTTCATTGCCTCTTTCCTGACAGAATAATAAAATTCCTAAAGATGCATTTTGGTTGGTGATGTCTACAGCATGACGTTAAAGATCAGAAAGGTTCCTGTAGATGGACTAATGATACCGATAAGTAAGTCAGCATGTCAGGGATGGCGCACATCAGGACTGACAGACCACGTCTGTAAGATCTGTCGGAGGATAGATGGAGTGTAGGAGATGAATGGAGACATCCATCCATTTTACTGGTGATTTTTGGGCCCTCAAGGTCACTGAGTACACAAAGCTTCATGGCCATCGCCAACAAGCCAGTTTCCTGGAGGATTTTAGATAGAGAAACGAGTGGACGAAACCTGCAAGAATGTAAAAGCACGAAGACATGAACCAAAGTCCGTTTAAACTCTGGCTTGTTAGAAGATACCAGAACGCTGAAATGATGAACGGCACATATGTGAAGCACATGCTGAGTGTGATGACGAGAATGAGATAAAATGCTCGTCTCTTCCTGCGATTCTCCTCTTTTCTCTCTCCTGGTCCAGACTGTTTCAAAACCAGAAGAACCGAAACCAGACAGAAGAACTGGATCAGGATGAAGAAAATATACTGAATGGAGTACGTCCATGTGAAAATATAATCATCCAAAGTTTGTACAAACAAAATACAGCAGAGACACGAGGCAAGAGTGAAGATCCAGGCCACAGAGCAGCAGAAGATCCTGTATCTGAGAGGTTTGAGCTTCAGGAACGTCACCGGATGAACCACGGCCAGGAAACGCTCCACACACATCAGACACTGGAACAGAGGACGACCTGTGATGACCAATCCTTGAAGAAGTACTTGTAAATTATTGGGACATGTTGCAAGAACTGAAATGACATGGAACAATCTGTTGATGCAGATTCCGATCTCACAGACGGAGAGATTGAGGATGAAGAACTCGGCAGAAAATCCACTTCCAGTGATGATGAGTCGTATGACGTAAGAGTGTGTGGGCAGACCCACCAGAAAATGAATGAAGAACACAGACACACGCAGATGATCTATAATCCCCATCTCTGGTGCTGAGGAGTTAGTAAATGTTTTTTCTGTGGTGAAGTTCATCTCTGCTCGTCTCTTCACTTCAGCCGCTGATGCTTCTTCTGTCTGCTTCAGAAATGATTATTTAAGCTGAAAATAAGAAATTGTTACAGTATTTACACAAATATAACCACCCCGCTGATTTTTGAGGCTGAACATAAAAATTAGAAGAAAAAAAGCCTAATTTCTGGCTAAATACTTCTCTTGAAATTCTTCGCTTACAACGAAGAAAAAAAATCAATTCGAGTGATGGGAACTGCAACTCCCATGAGCCTTTGCACTCCAGTCAGCGCAGTTGCAGCCATTTTGAGCAAAGGTCCTAATCAGAAGCTTCACGATGATCATTATTGTGCAGTATTGTTTTGCCCTGTGCATCAGGCCAAGCGTTTTGATTGTGTTTGTTCCCTGGTTTTGATTCCTTGCCTGTGTTCTTTGTTATTGACTTTTCTCTTTCTGCTCAGACGCTTTGGCTTGCTTGCGTACATCTCGCCATCAGCCCTGATCTACGCCTGCTATTTAGTTTGGTTAGTCTGTTCCACTAATAATTATTCTATTTTATTTCTTTTTATTTCTAACACTTAGCCAATGCCAATATTTCTTTATTTCTGTTATTCAGCCAATAAAAGCAAACATGCATGTCTGCCTCAAAAAACATTATTTAAAGAAAGAAAGAAAAGTGGACATGAAAAATGGGTGCTTCTATATTTTGTAAACATTTTTAAAATATGCGCATATGC
>CM051496.1:27143146-27193679 GCA_028031935.1 Paedocypris micromegethes
CCCCCCTGTTTTGAGTATTTAAAATTTTGAAAAAAAAAAAATGGGGTGCTTCTATTCGCGCAAATAAGGTAAATTAAACAGTGCAGCAGGAATAGTAATCACATCTAAATCACTAAATAATCAACCAAACAAATCTAAAGAACAACATCAGAATAGACGTTAATGCAGATAAAGCATAAAGGTTCATCACCTGTGAATGTCGCGTCTGGCTTCTCTCGTCATCTGGGTTCAGTAGAAAATGTGCCCATATATAAAGTTACCAAAAATAGAAAAAACAAACTCACAGCGTTTGTGACAAGTAATACAAATATTAATTTATTTTTCCAGTTAATTCATTGAGAGACATTGTGCTTGTATGAAGAAAAACTGCAGAGATCATGGAGAATTCTAGTGTGTGTGTGTGTGTGTGTGTGTGTGTGTGTGTGTGTGTGGTGTAAAAATCACAAGTCTTTTTTTTCCCATTGAGTTCATGTTTCAGCTGCAAACTTAACACCTTATATTCAAATATTAAAACATCGATCTTCTGAAAGTGATGGACAGAACATCACGTTTGTCATCATAGGTGAACTACTAATGCAAATCATTTACAACTTTTACTTGTTGACAATTTCTGAATTTGATGGCGAAAAAAATGTTTAGTAGTTTAGCTGCAAGGCGGTTTTACAGCGTTCTTCAGGTAAAGAACCGGCAGGATGAAGCCAGCTAGAAAATAAAAGTACAAAGCGTAGACCCAGTTATCATATTTATCTTGTTTCGTCAGAACTGAGATAAACGCCATGACAGTGTACGGAATGTAAGTGATGATCATGCTGACGGTGATGATGAGGATGATGTGAAACGCTCGTCTCTTCCTGTGATTCTCCTCTTTTCTCTCTCCTGGTCCAGACCGTTTCAGAATCAGGAGAACCGACACACAACAGAATAACTGGATGGTGATGAAAACAGTGTATTCCATTGAAAATAACCATTTGAAAATACTACCATCTGAAGTTTTATCAGCTATAGAGTAGCACACGCATGAGAAACAGCTGAAGCTCCAGGCAACGGAGCAGCAGAAGATCCTGTATCTGAGAGGTTTGAGCTTCAGGAACGTCACGGGATGAACCACGGCCAGGAAACGCTCCACACACATCAGACACTGGAACACGGGACGAGCCGTTGTGCAAAGTCCTTCAAGAACTGTTGCTAAAATTACTGGACAAGAACTATAATTTGAAATCACATAAAACAAACTGCAGAGACAATTTACGATCTCACAAACAGCGAAATTGAGGATGAAGAACTCGGCAGCCAGTCCACTTCCTGTGACGATGTGATAAATGATGTAAGAGTGTGTGGGGAGACCCACCAGAAAATGAAAGATGTACACAGGCAATGTCAGGTCATTGAGAAGTTCTCTGTTCGAGGAGTTAGTAGAAGCTTCTTCTGTGGTGAAGTTCATCTCTGCTCTTCTCTTCAGCCCCTCGCAGAACCACAGACTATGAAGCATAAGAAAAGTTTTGGTTTTACTACCTCAATTGAGCTTCTTCAAATTCAAGAAATCTAGTAGTTGGCAAACAATAGAGGAACGAGAGGAACACGAGGAGCTGATCTGGGAAGAGCTTTCAGATCTCCAGTGTTTAGAAGCAGTTCATTGACAGCTGAAGACCACAAGTGTCAATCTTTCTTTTCACCGGGGCATTTGTGTGACACGTATCTCCAGCTGCTCAGTTGTTCTCATCTGAAGATCTCGCTCAAGGTCTTCTGGTTGGTCAAAAACCTGAATTATAGTGAAAAACTAAACGGAGGAAGATCTGTTTGGAGAGCAGATCACATTGAACCTTGATCAATAAGAAATAATCTGCTGTGAAAAGTGGAGCTGCCGTTTCAGAAATAAAGAAATTAATCAGACAGTCACTCACCTATTCAAAATAAATCAATCAGCTCCAGGCTTCCAGCCACCAATCAAACCGCGTTATGTAAGAGATAAAGTGGCTTCACGTCCCAGGATGAAAAAATGACGATGTAGGAGACACGATGCAAATGTTGAAAGTTCTCGGCAACCTTTACTCACTATGCCTGAACCTGAACATCTGCCCCGCCCAGGAAGCTGTGATGAGCGCTGAGACACGCCCACCAGCACAAGTCACAGACATTTCTACAAACTTCTTTTACTTGTTCTTGGGCTCAAAAACGCCAAAAAATGTGGAAAAAATGAAACTCTTTATGTAATGAGGTTTTATTTTCCAATACAGAAATTTAATGTAGCACCTCAAAGTTTCAAAATGACAGAACAAAATAAATAGTCTCAACCCAACTTAAATGTGCAAAAAACTAATTGATGTTCACGTGACTTCACAAGGCTGATAAACAGCATCAAGTACCTTCAGCATCCTGCAGATGGCGACATCACCTCGTCCGGCCAATAAATTAACTGCGGTTGAAAAAGATGCTGACTTGTCGCACACAATCACAATGTAGCGAGTAATAATAAGTGTCTTTTCAGATGTAGAGGGAGTAAAGATGCAGATACTAAGTCACAAATATAATCAAATAGTGAGTGAAAGTCGCTTAGAATTTTGATACTCAGTACATGTACAAAGTGGCTAAAATACTCAAGTAGAGTAACACAGTCAATTTATTCAAGTACTTTAGGACTGATGTCCTGGGAGAATCCATCCAAAAGTTCCACCCAATCACAGAGCCTGCCAATCAAAGTCAGTGGGCGTGTCGGTGAATAAGCAGGGACAACACTTGAAAGGGGAAAGGAATAATGAAAATGTGCATTTTGTGTTTCTTAAAACGAATTTGGTAAATATTGTTGCGGTTGAGTTTTGTGCGCTTCGGCACAATTGCAAATGTATTTCCACGACAATTTTGAATTGCCTCTTAAATATTGTTCCTTAGATAACTGCCACTCATTAGTGTGTGAGAAAGTTCATCTATACCTTGTGTAAATTATGGAATTGTGACAAATTGTCACAAAGATTACTCTCTGAAATTCAAAGCTGTTCACAACATTCCCAGTTTTCCTGAAATTACTTCCTGTTAAAATCAAAAATTTAGATCAACACAGACGTCTCCGAGTTTAGAGCAGATGTGGCCCAGCGGAGTGGGTGTAGATGTTTGCGTGGTGTCAAACGTGCCCTTTTTTAGAGAAACAGAAGTTGGACACTTTTCCAATTCTCTGCAGATAAAGAACAGGCTGCACAAAGCTTGCCGTGACATTAGTGATCCAGGCAGTGAGCCACAGCGCATTGATATAGAGTCCGGAAACGCCATAAATAAACCCCGCCACCGTGAAGGGCACGTACGAGAAGCACATGCAGAGAGAAGTTACTAGAATCAGATTAAACGCTCGTCTCTTCTTGTGATTCTCCTCTTTTCTCTCTCCTGGTCCAGACTGTTTCAGAGCTCGAAGAACTGACAACAGACAGAAGAGCTGGACAGAGAGGGAGATGAAGAACTGTGATGAATAAAACCAGACATATGAGACATCAGCACCATTGGTGATCATGCAGAACAAAGATGAGACGAGGATGATGGTCCAGGCCACGGAGCAGCAGAAGATCCTGTATCTGAGAGGTTTGAGCTTCAGGAACGTCACGGGATGAACCACGGCCAGGTAACGCTCCACACACATCAGACACTGGAACAGAGGACGACCTGTGGAACTGATCCCTTCGGTCATCATTACCAAATACAGCAGCTTTGGAAATAAAACCCACATCCCGTAGAATAAACAATTTAGACAGTTTAGAATCTCACAGACACAGACGTTGCCAAAGACAATCTCGAATGCTGCACCACTCCTGGTGACGAGCAGCCACAGGATGTAGGAGTGTGTGGGGAGTCCGAGCAGAAAGTAACTGAAGCACGTAATAACCTTCAGAGTGTCTGTAACAGCAATGGAGTTTGTCGGCGTGGAGACGTTCAGGCTGTTCATTGTTGCATTTCTTCTGGTTTTCTTCACTTGTGAGGTGAAGAAACCCGATGCGAGGACGTCTTTCACCTCCCAGCCGAGCTGTTGTAATGTCCTGAGAAGACTGAATCGTACTGGATAAAATTCTTGAATTAGACGTTGAAGCCGTAAACGTAAACCCTGTGGGTATTTGTGAAGATTCGGTAAGAGTGGACCATCGGTGGAGAAGGTTCCGTGCGTGATGATGGTAAATCTCTGACTGAGTTCAGCTGAAGAACAAATGTTCATACGTCACAATCTCACAGCGGCTTCAATGCAAATACACCAAGTTAAAGCAGAAAAAGCCATGCTTCTATTTAATCACTCAAACCTCCTGCTCAACGTACTGTACATCTAGATTGAAAGTATATTGAAATATGAACAAAAGGTTTCTTGGGTGTTTGACCAATCCTGTTTCAGCTTCCTCAAGTAAATCACTTTTCTTTCAAAAAAGCCCAGGTCAGTCTGTCATCAGGTTATCATCCAGAGAGTAATGGCCAGACTGAAAGGACAAACCAACAGCTGGTCTTTTTCTACTTTCACCCACCCAGAACTTTCCACATGGAGTCAACAACAGATATGTGTGGAGTACGCCCATAATACTTTGCCTTATTCATCCACGGGTCCGTCGCCCTCCTAATGTACCTATGGATATCAACAACCCCATTCAGAGATTGTGGTTGCGGGCTTGCCGGGCTATGCTACAGAGCCAGGACCGCCACAATAGGGCAGCTAATCGTCACCGTTCTCCAGAACCACTCTACTGTATGTAGTCGGTCAAAGGCTCTCTACCAAAGACCTGCCCCTCTAAACACAGTTTCATTGGGCCATTTGCCATTGAACAGATGGAAACCCTACCTGCCACCTCCGCTGACTCCAGCCATAAGTCACCAGTGCCTTGATTCCTCAGATTTCTTGTCGTCTACGGCGGTTCGCCCTACACGGTCCGGCCTACATGTCCGGAAAATTTTGGCAAGCTGCGGAGTGGGGCCTGGCAGGGGTATGGACCAGAGGAGCGCACCTGGGTCCTCTGGAATCTGCCATAGACGAGGGGGTTCTGTCCACTCGTCTTCAGCATATTTTTTTCACAACAAAGATGCCTTTTGACTTTTTCAACTACAATTTTCAATTCAAAACGGACTCTGGCGCATAGCCCTTTGGAACTTTTGATTTTGACACCTATTCTGACTATTATTTTGAAAGCCTCTGGTCACGCGCCATGTCCATCTATTGTTGTTTGTCCTCGCTGTTATTATTTTGTAATAATGTTTTGTATTTAAACACCAATTAATCACCTATGGCTTCGCCAAATTGTCAGTGTTTATTTCTGTCATTCCAGCGTTTGTCGTATCTAGTATTGCCCAGATTTTTTTGACCTTGCTCTTGCCTTGTTAATTGATTAATTATCGACCTCGTTATCGACCCCTGCCTGACCTCTGCATTGGTTTAACAGTTGTTTATGTATATATTTGTGTATATAGATGCGTGTATAAAAATTGTGTTTGTGTAAATAGACTGTATTTTGTATTAAGACCCTGTTAGTATAAACAGGTCAGGTTTTTTGTGTGGATCAAGAAAACTGAGCTGAAATAGCAAGCCGAAAAAGGAAATTTAAAGTGACAGTACTAATTATAAGGTAACGCATTGTCTTATTTCATTTCATTTATTTATTTATTTCAATTTTCTATTGCTCCTGTTCTCAAAGTTCAATTGTCATATTTAGTATTTTACTTTACTAACATTTTCTATACAGTAATTTTCTTGGTCTTTCTGTCTTTATTCTTTGCCCTCCTGTAGCGAAACTTACACCTAGACTGGTCCATTATTGAAAATACATATATGTATCGTAAGTAATAGCACTGGGTTACATGTGCCTAGTTTGTGTTATTATTCAAGTCGTCACATGTATTTATGTCTTTTGTCAGTCAACTGATGTGCACCTTGTCATGTTCCTGTGTTCACTTGTAAGTTCTAGTTCTAGTTTAGTAATTTTACTAATTTGCATTTTGTGTCACTACAGTAACAGAAACAAAAAAAGTTCTCCTTTTATTGAGAAGGCGATTTTAATGGTTTGTCATCAACAGCTGGTCAGCAGACAGCATTAGCAACGCTTGGTGTCAAGTGTTTATTCTTTTAGAGAAACAGAAGTGGGACACTTTTCCAATTCTCTGCAGATAAAAAACAGGCTGCACATAACCCGCAGTGATATTAGTGATCCAGGCAGTGATGAATAGTCCATCGATATAGAGGTCGGACATGGCGTAAATAAACCCCGCCACAGTGAAGGGCACGTACGAGAAGCACATGCAGAGAGAAGTTACTAGAATCAGATTAAACGCTCGTCTCTTCCTGTGATTCTCCTCTTTTCTCTCTCCTGGTCCAGACTGTTTCAGAGCCCGAAGAACCGACAACAGACAGAACAACTGGATGAAGAAGAAGATACAGAACTGTGATGAATAGAACCAAACATATGAGAGTTCAGTGCCATTGGAGATTATGCAGAACAAAGATGAGACGAGGATGATGGTCCAGGCCACGGAGCAGCAGAAGATCCTGTATCTGAGAGGTTTGAGCTTCAGGAACGTCACGGGATGAACCACGGCCAGGAAACGCTCCACACACATCAGACACTGGAACAGAGGACGACCTGTTGCGCTGGTCCCTTCGGTTATCAATACCAAATAGAACAGCTTTGGAAATAGAACCCACAGGCCGTAGAGTAAACTGTTTAGACAGATTAGAATCTCACAGACACAGACGTTGCCAAAGACGATCTCGGATGCTGCTCCACCTCTGGTGACGAGGAGCCACAGGATGTAGGAGTGTGTGGGGAGACCCACCAAAAAGTTACTGAAGCACACGGAGATCTTCACAGCGTCTGTAAGAGCGATGGAGACGTTCAGGCTGCTCATGTTTGCGTTTCTTCTGGTTTTCGGTTGAGATGAAGACGTGGTGCTCTAATGTCCTGAATCGTACTGGATAAAGGTCTTTGTATAAGACTTTGAAGCCGTTTGAGCATTTGTGAAGATTCTGGAAGGGTGGACCACCGGTGGAGAAGGTTCTGTGCGTGATGATGGTAAATGTCTGACTGAGTTCAGCTGAAAAACAAATGGACTTCACACCTCACAGTCTCACAGCAGCTTCTATGCAAATACAATCAAGTCAAAGCAGGAAAAATCCCTGCGGTACTTAATCGCTCAAACCTCAACATCAATCTGGATCATTGAAATGCCAGAAAAATCCAAAGCAAAGTGACTTTCTATATTGAAAAAATTCTATTAATGTTTCTTTCAAACGACTTGTAAATAGTTTTCCGTTTTAGAAAGCGATGGAAAACTGACAGACAAATCTCAAAGCAAATCATCATCATCTGCACACGACTCACTCTCACGCTTCCTGAAGCGTTGTTTCCTTGTCCACCATGGCTTAAGGCTGCCCACTGCTCCAGGTTTGTGTGTCTCACTCACTCACTTCACATAAAAGAATTGTTAAAATGTTTTCTGGTGAATGCTGCATTTGTCACTAAATTATAATTTATGTAGATGAATATGTACAGAAGAACTGTGTAATTTTTTGTTCATGATTTATTGTTGCTACACTATTCTTGAGACTTATAATCAGCCGTTTGCTCAGAGCAAAAACTACATCAGTGTTACAAAACCATTGTGGCTACCTGAAGAAGAAAAAAAATCTGAATTTACACGGATACAGCAGATCTGAAACTCAACAGAACATCAAGAGCGAGATCTTTGCAACATTCTACAGTTATTCTACAGCATTAAGCAGCTATTATATAATGTTATTACATAACATTTTCCAGATTATAATGTTTCATTTCAACAAAGCATGGAAATGCAAACTACTCAGTCCGGATGGAAAGTTTTCCAGCTCTTCGCAGATACAGGAGAGGCTGCACCAAACCAGCCAGACCACACGCAAACAGACTGGGTAACCAGTACACAGACTTGTTCCGTCCAGTCAGGACCGTAATTAAAGCTGTGAGCAAATACGGAACGTACGTAATCACCGTGCTGATGGTGGAGACGAGGATGATGTGGAACGCTCGTCTCTTTCTGTGATCCTCCTCTTTTCTCTCTCCTGGTCCAGACTGTTTCAGAGCCCGAAGAACCGACACCAGGCAGAAGGAGTTTGAGGAGAAGACAATGACAAGTTGCGAAATCAAGAACCACAAATGCACCGGATAATGTTGCATTATAGTGAACAAGCAGAAAACACACGAGGTGAGAATGAAGCTCCAGGACACGGAGCAGCAGAAGATCCTGTATCTGAGAGGTTTGAGCTTCAGGAACGTCACGGGATGAACCACGGCCAGGAAACGCTCCACACACATCAGACACTGGAACACGGGTCGACCCGAGATCGTGAGTCCAGTCAAAAACAACTGCAAACCTAGATGATGTCGAATCCAGTTAGCCAGGATAAAAAGAAAGCAGTTCAAACAGATCCCGATCTCACAGATGGAGAGACTGAGCAGGAAGATCTCCATCGCCAAGCCACCTCCAGACCTACAAATCAGACAAATGACCCAAGCGTGAGCCGGAAACCCACACAGAAGGTTGAAGCCGTAGAAACACATTTCCAGAACGATCAGCGAGTCCCTGACATCTGAGATGTTCACTGCAGAATCATTCATGTTGGCCACGAGCAAAACCATCAATTGATGTGATCGGACGACGTTTCTAACAAAGTGTAGAAACAGCTGAGAGGAAGAGGAGGAGAGTGAAAAAACGGTCTGGTTCTTCTCATACTCCAAACTTATTCTAAAAGCCTGATGCAAATAGCTGGAGGAAAAATCAACAGTTTCCACAGGACCATCCACCATCATGCAAACTCTCCTGCTGCTGTCAGAACCTTCTCACTGTTTGACTCCGGTCACGGAAACGCTTGAGGAAATGTTCCTAAACATGTTTACATTGTCTTCTAAAATGGGAAGGTTTTTCATTTAACATCCAATTTTCTATTAAAACGGTTTGATTTTCTGACACGTTTTTTGCTTACAGTTTTTTTCTGATTGCTTAAACCCAAATTGTGATTCTTGTAGCACAATTCTTATAGCAAAGCCACTCACAGAGTTTGCAAAACTAAAAGCACAAACACTGCTTTGCACTCAGTTTGCAATTTTGTAACACACTTTTCAAAACTGAAGACACAATTCACTGCACAACACTCTTTTTGCAGAACTTTAAATACAATTCACTTCTTACACTCCATTACCAAATTTCCAAACCAAACTCCTACAAAATTATACACATGTATTGCTATCATTAACACTATTTGGTCAACTTCCTGGCACACTTTCACATGTGAAAACTGTTTTAGTTTATTAGTGCACTTTGCAAACAGCCAAACACTATACATACGCCACAGGTAAGCTGTCTATGTGGAGTAGAATAGAGGGAGCAGTAAGAGTGATAATCAAAAGAGGCTGAGGGAGAGGACGTGGAAGTGAAGAAGTTGGAGCAAGAGGACGTGGAGTTGAAGAAGTGTGAGGGCTGGAGGAAGATAGAGGAAGAGGACAAGGAGCAAAAAGAGGCAGAGGAGGGGAAAGAGGAAGGGTAAGAAGAGGAAGAAATAGAATATCTGATGACATCAGCGCTACTATAGTGGACCATGTCATCAACCATGGGATGACCCTCAGGGAAGCTGGCCAACACGTTCAGCCTAATTTGAGTCGCTGCACTGTGGCAAGCATCACTAGGACATTTACAAATGAGCTTCTTTTTGTAGATGAGGCCGATTACAACCAGAGTAAAACCAGGAGACGTGTCGAGAACATTATTGGACAATGTCCCAGGCCAACGTGATGGTAACATAACAATGTGTGCAGCTATACGCCAAAGTGTTGTTGTTCCTCATCAAGCAACCATAGTCCCAGACAACACTGACACCTCACATGACACACTCACTGTTCAGAGACCAGAGCAGACCCGACATGTCATCATGTGGGACAATGTAAGCTTCTATAGGGCTGCTTTGGTCCACAACTGGTTTACAGACCACACATCCTCCATGACACTCAACCTCCTGAAGCGTTGTTTCCTTGTCCACCACAGCTTAAGTCTTCCCACTGCTCCGGGTTTGTGTGTCTCACTCACTCACTTCACATAATAGAAATGTTAAAATGTTTTTTGGTGAATGCTGCATTTGTCACAGAATTATAATTTATATAGATGAATATGTACAGACGAACTGTGTAATTTTTTTGTTCTTAATTTATTGTTGTCGCATTACAGACCCATTATAGTGTTACTACACTATTCTTGAGACAAGATTTCATGTGACTCTTATCAGCGCCGTTTGCTCAAAGGAAAAACTACATCAGTGTAACAAAATCATTGTAGCTACCTGAAGAAGAACAAAATCAGACTTTACGCAGATACAGCAGATCTGAAACTCAACAGAAGAACACAAGTGAGATCTTTGAGTGGGATGAAATATCACAAGCAACATTCTACAGTTATTCTACAGCTATTATATAATGTTATTACATAACATACACAAACAGATTATAATGGTTAATTTAAACAAAGCAAGGAAATACAAACTACTTAGTCTTGCAGGAAAGTTTTCCAGCTCTTCGTAGATACAGGAGAGGCTGCACCAAACCAGCCAGACCATAGGCAACCAGACTGGGTAACCAGTACGCGGATTTGTTCCGTCCCGTCAGGACCGTAATTAAAGCTGTGAGCAAATACGGAACGTATGTGATCACCGTGCTGACGGTGGAGACGAGGATGATGTGGAACGCTCGTCTCTTCCTGTGATCCTCCTCTTTTCTCTCTCCTGGTCCAGATTGTTTCAGAACCCGAAGAACCGACACCAGACAGAAGGAGTTTGAGGAAAAGGCAATGACGAGTTGCGAAAACAAGAACCACAAATGCACCGAAAAATGTTGCATTATAGTGAACAAGCAGAAAACACACGAGGCGAGAGTGAAGCTCCAGGCCACGGAGCAGCAGAAGATCCTGTATCTGAGAGGTTTGAGCTTCAGGAACGTCACGGGATGAACCACGGCCAGGAAACGTTCCACACACATCAGACACTGGAACACGGGTCGACCCGAGATCGTGAGTCCAGTCAAAAACAGCTGCAAAACTAGGAGATGTGGAACCCAGTAGGCCAGGATAAAAAGAAAGCAGTTCAAACAGATCCCGATCTCACAGATGGAGAGACTGAGCAGGAAGATCTCCATCGCCAAGCCACCTCCAGACCTACAAATCAGACAAATGACCCAAGCGTGAGCCGGAAACCCACACAGAAGGTTGAAGCCGTAGAAACACATTTCCAGAACGATCAGCGAGTCCCTGACGTCTGAGATGTTCACTGCAGAATCATTCATGTTGGCCACGAGCAAAGACATCAATTGATGTGATCGGACGACGTTTCTAACAAAGTGTAGAAACAGCTGAGAGGAAGAGGAGGAGAGTGAACCTTCTCTCACTCCAAACTGATTCTAAAAGCCTGATGCAAATAGCTGGAGGAAAAATCATCAGTTTCCACAGGACCATCCACCATCATGCAAACTCTCCTGCTGCTGTTTGAACCTTCTGACTGTTTGACTCCAGTCACAGAGACGCTTGAGGAAATGTTCCTAAACATGTTTACGTTATCTTATAAAATAAGGTTTTTCATTTAACGTCTAATTTTCTATTAAATCGGTTAGATTTTCTGACATGTTTTTTGCTTAAATTAACTGTACCAAATTGATTTTTTTTTATTGTTTTTCGTCTATATTCATCAAATATTAAAAAGAGAAAATAAAAAAAACAATCATTTAGTCTAGAAACAATCACTGCCACATGGGGAAACAATACAAATGTAATGTTTATGTTGAATTGAAATTGAATTGAAAAATCCTTTATTAGTCCCACAGCGGGGAAATTTCACGTCACAACAGCAAAAACAAATTCAAGCAAATAAATAAACAAACATCACCATAACGCACTGCACACATCATAATAGACAACAAACAAACAAACAAACACACACAGACCATAAATGAACCTGCCCGTCATAAGCATAGTTCCAGTCACCAGTTTAAATTTAAGTTCAAATTGTAGAGTCTAATCGCAGCAGGTAGGAAAGATCTGCGATATCTCTCCTTCACACAGCGGGGGTGAATCAGTCTGCCACTGAAGCTGCTCTCCAGAGCAGACAGTGAGTCCACCAGTGGGTGAGAGTCCAGGTCCAGGATGGATGATAGTTTATCCAGGACTCTTCTCTCACCCACCTCCTGCACTGTGTCCAGAGTGCAGCCCAGGACAGAGCTGGACTTTTTGATGATCCTGTCCAGTCTCTTCCTGTCTTTGCCTGAGATGCTGCTGCTCCAGCAGACCACACCGTACAGGATTGCTGATGCCACCACAGAGTCATAGAAGATCTTCAGGAGTGACCCTCTCACTCCAAAAGACCGCAGTCTCCTCAGGAGGTAGAGTCTGCTCTGACCCTTCCTGTACAGTGCGTCTGTGTTGTGAGTCCAGTCCAGTTTGTTGTTCAGATGCACACCCAGGTATTTATAAGACTCCACTCTCTCAATGTCCATTCCCTGGATGTGCATCGGTGGGATGACAGTAGACTGTCGCCGGCGAAAATCCACCACCATCTCCTTAGTTTTCCCTGCGTTGATCAGGAGGTGGTTCCGCCGACACCAGTCCACAAAGTCCTGAGTGAGTCCTCTGTACTCAGCATCGTTAGCTCCTGTGATCAACCCAACAATTGCTGAGTCATCAGAGAACTTCTGCAGAACACAGCCGTCCGTGTTGTGTCTGAAGTCTGAGGTGTAGAGAGTGAAGAGGAAAGGAGCCAGTACAGTCCCCTGTGGAGCCCCCACACTGCAGCTCAGAGTGTCAGACACACAGTCCTTGGCTCTCACAAACTGTGGCCTGTTTGCAGTTGCCATGTTGTTGTGTTTGTTGTAGTGTTTATCTGGCAGTGTTTACATTACAGTGTTTGTAGTGTTTACGTTGCAGTGGCTATGTTGTAGTGTTTGTTGTAGTGTTTGTTGTGCAGTGTTTACGTTGCAGTGTTTGTTGCCATGTTCGTGGCTGTGTTTACGCTGTAGTGTTTGTTGCAATGTTTACGTCACAGTGTTTGTGTTGCAGTGTTTACGTTGTAGTGTTTGTTGCAGTGTCTACGTCGCAGTGTTTGTTGCAGTGTTTATATTGTAGCATTTATCTTGCAGTGTTTAAGTTGTAGTGTTTGCAATGCAGTGTTTATATTGTAGCATTTATCTTGCTGTGTTTATCTTGGCGTGTTTACATTGCAGTGTTTGTTGCTGTGTTTTTGTTTCAGTGTTTGTGTTGTAGTGTTTGTTGCTGTGTTTTTGTTTCAGTGTTTGTGTTGTAGTGTTTGTTGCTGTGTTTTTGTTTCAGTGTTTGTGTTGTAGTGTTTCTTGCTGTGTTTTTGTTTCAGTGTTTGTGTTGTAGTGTTTGTTGCTGTGTTTTTGTTTCAGTGTTTGTGTTGTAGTGTTTATGTCACAGTGTTGCAGGTGTGCTCCCTCTCATTAGCAACAGGTGATTGGGAATCGTTGACACCTGTGGCTGACTGATGGGAGGAGTCTTTAAGGAGGTGTTTCGCAACAGCTTATTGTCAGATGATTGTCATGCTGTGTGCGTAGTGACCTTCAGAGCCTACGCTCTTTCTTTCTCAGCGTTATTGTTATTTTCTGATCAACAAATAAAGCCAACTGAGATATCTGAGCTAATAATAATAATTTTATTTTGTGGCACCTTTTGAGATCGCCTTACAGGACACAACATTCACACGCTTCACACACAATTGCGCCAGCGTTCACTCTGATCCGGACACACACACACACACACACACACACACATACGCGCACATGTCCAGATTAACCTGAAACGCATGTTATTCGGAGATATGAGTGTTCTGTGCTTTCCTGGGATTACTCAAGACGTGACACAAAATCAACAACAACGTCATATAGATATTTTAATTTACATTTGTTTGGTGGAAACTTTTATCCAAAGTGACTTATAAAATGAAGAGCTGTCAAAGCAACTTGGTCTCAGAAGGAAAATAGACAGACTTCGGTCTTCAGGGCTTTAATCAATGTTGTGAAAGTGGAAAAGATTTTAGTGGGGACATTTTAAAATATCTCAGCGCTTTATAAAAAAAAACCATACACTTGATAAACACGCATGACTAATCATCTAACTCCAGACAGAAAAAAACGAGACACGCTCAGAACAGAGGAAAACACAAACAAGAAGATAGAAGCTGATCTTATCTCCATCTGATCAGAGAGAAGCAGCAAACGGCAATGACTCTTGCTTGCAGGACATTTAAAAAAGGTTTATTCTCACTTCAAAATCCAGAGTTTGTGTAAAAATCATCCGTATTTTTTTATTTTTTTCAAAGACCTACAATTTTCTTTGATTTCAGCCGGGAAAAAAAAAACTAGTCCCTGTAGGACAGAAGTTTCCACAAAATTTTAAATCTCTCTTTTTCCAACTTGCATTTGCAGATGCTGTTTGTATATGAATCTGATATAGTTTTGGTTTGACTGAAACGGCAAAAAAAAAAAATCAAGCTCTTAAATCCAGAGAATCTGTGAATCTATGTAGAACAAGTTACAGAAGAACATGAACACATCTAAAAAGTGGAGACCATCAGATCAATCAGCTGTGATCAAATGAACTCATTCAGATACTTGAGTAAAATCCTACCAAAGTCAGTGTTTATTAGGAAGAGAACAATTCCCGGACTGATGAAGAAAGAACACGGGTTGCACAAAACCAGCCAATTGAAAACAAAGCAAGCCAATATTCCAGTATGTCGAGTTCATATGCTTTGACAGAGAAGTGTATAAGCCCACGGTGATGTACGGCACATACATGATCATCATGCTGACGGTGGTGATGAGGATGATGAGGAACGCTCGTCTCTTCCTGTGATTCTCCTCTTTTCTCTCGCCTGGTCCAGACTGTTTCAGAACCAGAAGAACCGACACCAGACAGAAGAGCTGGATGGAGAAGATGAATAAAAACTGCATGGACACAAACCATATATGAACAGAGCGGTGTTTCACTACAGTGAACATGCAAAAAACACACGCTCCAACAATATAGATCCAGGCCACGGAGCAGCAAAAGATCCTGTATCTGAGAGGTTTGAGCTTCAGGAACGTCAGCGGATGAACCACGGCCAGAAAACGCTCCACACACATCAGGATCTGAAACACGGGTCGACCTGTGATGCTGAGTCCTACTAAAAACAGTTTTAAAGTCAAAAGGCGGACAAACCAAAAGTTCAACACAAAAACCAAGCAGTTGAGGCAGAATCCGATCTCGCTGATGGCGAGATTGAGGAGGAAGATCTCTGCTGCCACGTTCCTCCTCCTGACGATGAGCCACATGATCCAGGAGTGCATGGGGAAACCAGCGAGGAAGTTGAAGCTGTACAGACACAGTTCCTGAAGGTCTGGAACTGAGGGATCGGCGAAGTCTGTAGATGTAGAGATGTTTCCAGTCCAGTTCTTCATCTTCTCGTCTTCAGCAGATCTCAGATTTGCTATCTTCAATGTCATAAGAAGCGTGTGGAGTCCAGCCACTTCAAAGGTTAATGGTCAAGTGTCTCTACCGTTTTGGACTTTGGGACTATGAAAACGTACCATTTATTTTGAATGGGCAGAGGAGGTCGACTGGAATCAGAAAGAACAGCGGATATACCTCAAGATCTGGATTTTCACTGACTCCATATCAAACGCCTAAATCAGATTCTACTAGCCACATGCAAATACCTCAAGTAAATGTATTACGTTGATTTTAATAACACTTGATGCATTTTTTTTCAATGCTTAGGCAGAACTTTATTGTACAACAAACATACTTTTCACACTATAGGTAAATAAAGCTATTTAGCATTTCAGCACGAGTTGATCTTCCGAAAACTACTGTAAGTGCACATTCACCTCTAGAGAATCTGTGGTTGACCGTTTGGAAGTGAAGAGAAGGTAAGCTCAACGCAACCTTATATATGCCCCCAAACCCAATCAAACATTCCACATGGTCAAATGATAAACATTCTAATATTTCTGGTCAACCTGACAGCGTCTAATCTTTATGATTGATCAAACTGTAAACTTCCAATCGTTATGGCTGGTCAAACTGAATCATCTAATCTTCATTACTGGTTAAACATTCCAACCTTTACGACTCACAGAACCAAAAGACTGGGGATTTTCTCATACAAGCGGGAAGATTTCTTCATACCTATACACATACTTGATTAAATAATATAAAAAATCTTAATCTTAAAGAAATATTCAGCACGACATTAATAATTTAACAATTATTAGTGAATTGTGCTTTTTCATTTGAGACAATATAACTCAACTTTCTCAATTTTTTTTTATTAATTATTATTTTTTTTTACCAAAATATTCTCAATGTTCTCAAGAGAAACAACATTCTTTTTCAAGGACACATGCACATTCTTTTTTTATCAATCTCACCATTTTTTTTAATAAATTCCAAGCTGACTCATTGTTTACAGTGTACCTCAAATAACTACAGTAGAGACTAATACATAAAAAAAGGCAACATTTTTATATCCATGACACCTCTCTGAACTAAATTAATTCGTGCCGTCAGCAATTTCGTTAAAAGGAAATTGTGTTGCGTGCACTGCGTTTTGAATGTAAAAGCCCTAATCCGAGAAGACCGGACGGGGTTTCGATCGGCAATCGCGCAGCAGAGAAACAAACGCGTTTTCTTAGTTGCGATAAACAAAATATTTGCGGTAAACAAAACATATCTTGTCGTCTTTTCAACAATCAACAAAAAAAATCAACAAAAACCTCGTTATGCGTTATAGTCGTAAAACGTTATATGGAAATCCTGTAAAGAGTCATTCATTATGAGAGGTACCACTGTGTATAAAATCGTTCGTAAGTCAAGAGATGGTCGCTTTTGTGGAACTTGCACAGGAGAGTTTTCCAGTTCGCTGCAGAAACAGAACCGGCTGAACGAAACCGGACAGTACAAAGCAGAGCACACCGGGCATCCAACAGCTCTCCAGACAGTGCGCCTGTGTGCTGTACAGCCCCAAAACCAACCACGGCAGATACGTCAGAGTCATGTTGACCGTGGTGACCAGGATGATGAGGAACGCTCGTCTCTTCATGTGATTCTCCTCTTTTCTCTCACCTGGTCCAGACTGTTTCAGAGCCCGAAGAACCGACACACAGCAGAACAACTGGATGAAGAAGAAGAGGAAGAACTGCAGGGACAAAACCCACATATGTATCACCAGATGTGCTTTAGCATTAAACATGCTGCAGAGACAAGATCCGATAGTGAAAGTCCAGGCCACGGAGCAGCAGAAGATCCTGTATCTGAGAGGTTTGAGCTTCAGGAACGTCACGGGATGAACCACGGCCAGGAAACGCTCCACACACATCAGACACTGGAACACGGGACGACCTGTGATGGACAGTCCTAGGAAAAAGTATTTCAATCTCCACAGAGTTGAAAACCATATCGCGATTGCAAAGAACAAACCGTCCAGCGACAACCCGATCTCAACCACAGACAGGTTGAAGATGAAGAACTCTGATGCGATTCCGCTGCCGGTGACGATCAGCCAAATGATGTAGGTGTGTGTGGGGAGACCCAGAAGAAAGCCAGAGCCGTAGGTGAACATCTCCAGACTCTGTATGAGACTGATGGAGTGAGATGAGTCGTTGATCGAGAGATTCATCTTCTTCGTTCTGAAGTTCTCAAAGCCCAAACTACAGAAGAGATGGACATGACTCATTCATTTGTCTTTGTTGAGGAGGTTTCCACAGAGAAAGCAACCACCTGACAGAAGGACTTTACTTTACAGTCATTTATCAGACGCTTTTATCCAAACCGACTTGCATTTCACTACAATTTTTTACAACTCAACAAATTCATGCTTTCTCTGGGAAAAGCGAAAGGAGGGTTTCAAAACCTCATTTGATTTGTTTTACTCAATACAGTTGATCTAATACGACCAAGCGGCAAAGGTTCGTCCAAATAACTGCAGACGATATTTCGCCACAATATTGACCAAGTAGTCAAGCATTCAAACTATATTATATTAATAGCAATGCTCTGAATCGTTTTGATTTAAATAGCTTTTCATTAGTAGATTGAGAAGCATCTCACCTGACTGATGAATCGTCTGGATGAACAATGACCTGTGCGTTTTTACACCTGCACTTCACGTAACACAAGCCGCCACGTTCTGTAGGCAAATGACTTAAAGATTTACCGAATTTACAGAATACCTGCATTAGCCTGACAGCCTTTAGCTAATTTATAAATTATGACTTTGCATACACTGACAACGAAAGCAACGTGAGTAAAAGCATAAAAAGCTGCACTACACCACATTTAATGCTTCAGGATTATATTATAACAACACACGTGCAGCTTTAGTGAGACAACCATGTTTAAGTGTTTGGATGAAGCTCAAGCGAATATTTAGCTTTGTAGTTTGTTGTTTGATTAAACCGAACTAGTTTGATAAATGTATGGAGTCTTGGTGTTTAATAAATTCTGGTAATGATTCACAAAATGAACGGGACGGACGACAGAAGGCGGAAACTTTGTAATGAACAAAACTTGGAATTTGTTGGAACTTGTGCGGCGGCTTGTCCCCTCAACAAAGCTGAATAGCGTTTTCTTTATGGTACAAATGCTGCCGTGCTGATGAGCTGGTTATTGATGAAATTTAATTTATTATTATTATTATTATTATTATGATTATCAGTCCTGCTGCTTCCTTCTGTGGCCACCGGGGAGCTAAGGAGCCAATGAAAAACGGTAACAAACTTTGTACCATCAATTAGTAGTACTAGTAGCAGTAGTTTATTGTCATTACAGTATTGAGGTACAACATTGTAACAATTACAGCGATAAAGTCGCTGCAACTTTATGTTCCACCACTATCTTCTTGGAAAAGTAGCATTTCAGACAAACCGTTCCATACATGCAAGATTGTCACAATTGGTCAACATTACGCGCAGGACACTTTTTTTCTTAAGACACGTGAAGGTCCAGGACACATGGGGAGCAGATGATGGGTGTCTTATCAGTTATTAACAACTGTTGTGAGTCGGTCTCCATGCCCAGTTGCATTGTATAATGGAACACAGACGTCGTACACAAAGTTTAACATGATATGCTGCTTGCCTGCTCAACCGAGTTGCAGAATATCTTCTCTTTATCAAGAGTGTTCTCACACATGTTTCATGGAAACAAAAAATGACCCAAACCGCAACGCAACCAAGAGAGTTTACCAATCCGCCGCAGGTAAAGAACAGGCTGCCCGAATCCAGCAACGACGTAAAAGGTCAAACTAACGTTCCAGATGCTTTTGATGTTCTGAGATGTCAGAATGGTGAAGAACACTGTAGTGGTGAACGGCACGTACAGAATAAACATGTTGACGGTGGTGATGAGGATGAGATAAAACGCTCGTCTCTTCCTGTGATTCTCCTCTTTTCTCTCTCCTGGTCCAGACTGTTTCAGAACCAGAAGAACCGACACACAGCAGAACAGTTGGGCGCCGAGGAAGAGTGTCAGCTGAACAGACAAGAAGAAAACATGTGCCATGTATATAGTCACGACAGTGAACAAACTGTACAGACACGAGGCGAGAACGAAGGTCCAGGCCACGGAGCAGCAGAAGATCCTGTATCTGAGAGGTTTGAGCTTCAGGAACGTCACGGGATGAACCACGGCCAGGAAACGCTCCACACACATCAGACACTGGAACAGAGGACGACCCGTGACCGCGGATCCCAATAAAAATAAGTATAGTGGCGACATACTTGCACAAAAGAACGACAGCACATATATCAGTCCGTTCAGAGAAATGACAATCTCACAAACAGAGAGATTCAGGAAGAAGAACTCTGATGGAACGCCGCTTTTCGTAACGATGAGGAATATCACATAGAAGTGTGTGGGAAGACCGAAGGCAAAGTTGGAGAAGTACAGACCCATTTCCAAAGCGGTCATCGAGTCTATCACGAGTGACAGTGACGAGTTTGTGAAGATCATCTTGATTCGGTTTCAGCTGAAGATGCGAAAAAAATCACGAAGAAAACGACAAAATGGAATCTGAACTTTGCATCAATTCAAAGGTTTGACGCAAAGGCTTGAAGAATCCAGTCAACGACCAGGTTCATTTTAATCTGCTGTTTTAAAGAGCAACTTCACCGCCGCCACTCGAGTAAATACCTGCATTATTCTCACATTAAAATGATATGCAAATATTTTGTGACAAAAAAAAACATTAGACAGAATAAAAAATAAATAAATTAAGGTGTATCAAGTAAAAGTTGTGCTTCACGCTTTCTGAGTTCATAAATATGAAATAAAAAAATATAATATAAAATCTCAAGCAGCATATAATGTAGATTAATCACTGGCAGCTTAAAATGAATCCCTGAGTCGTTTGATATAAAGATTAATTGAGTCCCCATGTCCTCGTCTGTGTACTGACCCTCACAGAATTTTCCCACCTGCTGTTTTAATCCCTAACGACCTAAAACCGTTCAACCATGTTGCCGTGGTCTTAGAGTGCTTTCTAGTCTAATCTGATCCTCAAAGCGAATTTTGCAGTAATAGAAAATTCTCCATATGCAAAAATGTTGGAGAATAAGACGGAAGTTCAAGACACAAGTCTTTGCAAAGGAAAGCGCAATGTTTAGGCAAGATGTGTCCCTTTTGTTAGGGCAGGAAAGATTGATGAAAATAAGTAAATATTTAGTAGTAACATGTGATATCTCCAACACAAAATCATGTAGAAAGAATTGATGCTTCATTTTTACACTTTTACATCCTTAAATGGCAAACGAGGATTAGCAATTGATTGAAAAGACCTTTTTATTCTTGAACATTCTGTTGTTTGTACAAAGAAAAGACTAAATCGTGATTGCTTTTGGTTAATGTCTTTATGAGATGTCCATGAGATTCACACGTCAACGTTACAACAATTGTCCAAAGTCACAAAATCACAAATTAACCAAGCATTACTATAATTGCAGATGTGAAAAGCAAGTGAATGAGACTTTTCCGGCTCGCTGCAAAAACAGAACAGGTTGCACAAAACCAGCAACGACGAGACAGATCAAACCAGGCAGCCAGCTCTCTGCAGAGTTCTTCACGGTCGCCATGGTGAAGAACGCGATTATTGTTGAGGGAACGTTCACAAAGGCCATACTAACAGTAGTGATGAGGATGATGAGAAACGCTCGTCTCTTCCTGTGATTCTCCTCTTTTCTCTCTCCTGGTCCAGACTGTTTCAGAACCCGAAGAACCGACACACAGCAGAACATTTGGATGGAGAGAATCGCAGTGAGCTGAACAGACCAAAACCCAGCATGTTCTCGAGTGTGTGAGTTGTATATCATCCAAAAGTTGAAAACACACGAGGCGAGAGTGAAGCTCCAGGCCACGGAGCAGCAGAAGATCCTGTATCTGAGAGGTTTGAGCTTCAGGAACGTCACGGGATGAACCACGGCCAGGAAACGCTCCACACACATCAGACACTGGAACAGAGGACGAGCCGTGATTGTGAGCCCTACTAACATCAAATCAGCTGGAACAAAACAGGAAAACCACTCGGACAGAACAAGGACCAAACTGTCCAGACAGATGCCGAGCTCACAGAAAGACAGGTTGAGAAGAAAGAAATCGGAAGCGATTCCGCTTTGTGTTCCTCTGGTGATCAGCCAGATAATGTAGGAGTGAGTCGGGAGAGCAAACAGGAAATTAAAGCAGTACATGGAACATTCCAGAATGTCTGCAAGTCCCAGAGATGAAGAAAGCTTGGTGACGTCCACTGAAGAGTTATTCATTTTTCTTTCGTGTTGTTGGAGACTCTTCAGGAATTGAAATGCACAAGGTTGGTTAGAAATTAACAAACAAGTTAAGAAATGAGCACAGAAAATGTGTAAAATATCTGTAAAGCTGCTTCCTCAAACAAGGACGTTCAGTTACCCATCAAGCAATGTTCTCGGTGTGTGAACATAAACCTGTGCTCGGTGTCTCACTCGGTTCTGCTGTGGCCAGTCTGTCGTTTTTATTTACATACCTTGAAAATAATTGCTCTACTAGCATGAGCCATCTTACTAAACCACGTGAGGTTCAATGCATCTCATTATAAGCAGTAGAAACCGCACAGAATTCTTTGTGGGTTGAGGTTTTAGATCATTTTGGTGGATTGACTTTGAATCCAAATCCCAGCAGCTTCAAAAAACAACAGCAAAAAAAATGGTCTCAGTGATTTAGCCGCCCTGTTCAACACTGTCGAGACGAAAAAAGTTTAAGTGGAGGTGTAAAGAGTACCTACTGAAAACCATACTTGAGTAAACATTGCGAAGCCTTATAGACTTGTCCGACCTTAGACCCTCTTCTTGGAAGGGTTGTAAAGGTTCATTCAAACACTCATGGAATCCTTCATCCACTACTTCAACTCTCAATTCTTCAACCGGACATTTAACCAGCACCATCATGGCCAGAGCTCTCCAAACATGATGGTAGACACCACCATGACTGCTTCTCTTCCCTCTGAAGATGGCTTGGTTTGGTTCTGGTTGCTGGAATAGCCAACCAGATGATGACAGACTAAAACTTGAGGCTAGCAGGAGTCGGCTGAGACACGGATGAAGAGCATCTGGCACACTTTAAGACATGATGGTTTAGAGTAGAGACGAGGATTCCCGTCACTCAGACTCAATTGACAAGGGTTTCTTGGCTTCAAAAGAAACATCTGGCCACCCTTGCTTCCAACAGATGAAGACTATAAAAAAATAAAGACTTTCACAATTGAACAAATCACACCGGATTGATTTTAATACATGAATGCACACAGTTCAACCACCGTTTTATTTGTATGAAGGTTTTTGAAGGATGTTTGTGATCTTGTAACTGGAACCGCTTTACACATCTAATACCAGCTTTAAAAACAAACGCATGTTCTATGCTGAGCGACGTAATCAGGGAGGATCATTAAATCAACACGTGAAGCTGCAGATGTGATGAATGAAGGAGAAGGACCTGGTTCTCTGCAGGAAAAGAACCGGCTGCACATAACCAGCAACGATGAAGCTAACCAAACCAGGCAACCAGACTTCGGCGGAATGTGTTTCTGTGGCCACGGTGAAGTATCCAGCGATAGTGAAAGGAACGTACAGGAGCATCATGCTGACGGTGGTGATGAGGATGATGAGGAACGCTCGTCTCTTCCTGTGATTCTCCTCTTTTCTCTCTCCTGGTCCAGACTGTTTCAGAGCCCGAAGAACCGACAACAGACAGAAGAGCTGGATGGACAGAACCACAGTGAGGTGAACTGAAAACACAGCCGAATGTGCTTGAACATTGTTGGTGAGTAGGATAAACAAGCTGTAGAAACACAAGATTAGACCGATGATCCATTCCACGAAGCAGCAGAAGATCCTGTATCTGAGAGGTTTGAGCTTCAGGAACGTCATTGGATGAACCACGGCCAGGTAACGCTCCACACACATCACACACTGGAACAGAGGACGGCCTGCGAAGGTCAGTCCGACTAAGAACAAATCAGCTGGAACAAAACAGGGAAACCACATGGACAGAACAAACGCCAAACTGTCCAGACAGATGCCGAGCTCACAGAAAGACAGGTTGAGAAGAAAGATATCGGACGCGATTCCGCTTCGTGTTCCTCTGGTGATCAGCCAGATAATGTAGGAGTGAGTCGGGAGAGCAAACAGGAAATTAAAGCAGTACACGGAACTTTCCAGAGCGTTCACGAGTCCCAGAGTTGAGGGATCCTTGGTGACGTCTGCTGAAGAGTTATTCATCTGTAACTGTTTTCAGGAGCTGTAAAATAAAAAAAAAAAAAAATTAAAAAAAAAAAATATATATATATATAAATGCACAAAGTCAGGTTTGAAGACGTGTCAGGCGGCTCTTACCTGCAGTGAACGCATAATAAGCCGCTCTCAAGCAACTCCAGTCAGAGTGTAAAAGCGTCACATGAATCTCAGCACAAGCCTCCGTCTAGATGCAAACATCAGCAGTAGAAATGTAAAATGGCATCATACTGTGTTGTTACAGGACATCAAGCTGCGGATAAACGCGTTCCTTCATCACTGCTGTCAGACGTCCATCGCTGATTCATCTGCTGATGGGGAAGCGATTGTGCAACGTTACAATCGTTTCTCTTTTAATCTGACATCCCAGATTGAATCGAGAAAACATTTGACCTAAAACCTATATACGGCAGTATGTGATGACCAGGCACACAATAAGCCCATGCAGTCGTCCTTCCGTGCTAAATAACATATGGTCTATTCGCTTTATCTACTTCCACTAGAATTTGCCTGCAATTCTAAACAATCGAAATGAATCCAAACTTAAAAATATAGAAATAGTTTCGCAAATTGATATTAATTTATTTCCTATCTTTTTACATTGTTGATACTTTTATGGGAAATCATTAACATAAGCAGTGTCTTCATATAGCTAAATACTATTAATTAATAATAATAACATATAATTTATGCTACATTTCAGAAGTGTGTATCGAACTGGAAGGAACACAGAGAAAATTTGACGTAGTTTGCAAATTGTATTCACAATTGCTTTTATGCTGTCTACATTTGTAAAAAAAAAAAAAAAAAAAAAAACTAACGTCGTTAACATTTGCTGGTCAAATTCGATTTTGTGAGGTCACTGAAGCTGCCAGTCAGTGTCAGTGGGAGGGGCTACTGCATGATGGTCTGTGACATCACTGGAACGCGACGACAAAGAGAAGACAATTATTGGAGGGACTTTTAATGCTCACAAAAGAAAAAAGAGGGAGAATATTCAGCCCAAACGTTGCTGGTCCGAATCTCGATCCTGTGGGTTCATCACAAGTCTCCAATATGAACCTAAAGAACATTCAGAACTGTTGTATGTTGGTAAGCAATCAGAGATTATGCAAATTAATTCTACACTCATGACGCCAGTAGCGGAGATCAAGAACATTTCTCCATTTGACAGGAACCAGCTCAACCAACAGAACAAAATATACCAAACAACCGTCATCACACTGGTCAATCTTCTCGACTATGTTCTTGCTTTCTCTCCAGCGGTTGATGAGGAGCAGGAAAGTTTTCCAGTTCGCTGAAGATAAATAACAGGCTGAACAAAACCAGCCAGTACGAAGCAGACCAAGCCAGGAGCCCAGAGCGCCTGGATGTACTGACTGGTCCGGAACGTGAAGATCCCAGACACCATGATGGGCACGTAGCCACAAATCATGCTGACGGTGGCGATGAGGATGATGTGGAACGCTCGTCTCTTCCTCTGATCCTCCTCTTTTCTCTCTCCTGGTCCAGACTGTCTCAGAGCCCGAAGAACCGACACCAGACAGAACGACTGGATAGTGAAGAAGAGGAAGAACTGAATGGAGTAGAGCAGTGCATGAGCTGTTGGACCATAAAACACTATTATAGTCAGGCAACAAACACACATGGCGAGAAGGTAGATCCAGGCCACGGAGCAGCAGAAGATCCTGTATCTGAGAGGTTTGAGCTTCAGGAACGTCACGGGATGAACCACGGCCAGGAAACGCTCCACACACATCAGACACTGGAACAGAGGACGACTTGAGATCATCACTCCCTGCAGAAACAGCGCCACCAGGGCCAGAACACGGGGACTGACTGTTGTGAGTACAAAGAACAAGGAATCCAGAGATGTGAGGATCTCGCAGATGGAGAGATTGAAGAGGAAGATCTCAGACGCCGCTCCACTAGTCACGACGATGAGCCACAGAACGTAGGCGTTTGTGGGGAGACCCAGAAGAAACCAGATGCTGAACATGTACATATCCATTGTGGTCATGCCAGCAATGGTGTTGTTGGAAACCTCGACGGAGCTGAAGTTCATGATTCCCAAGTTCAGTGAAAAAATAAGAGTTCAGTAATTTGAAATGTTGTTTTTTTAGACAACCTGACACATTTTAACACATAATGACACTAAACTACGAGACTCTAATTCTACAGAGATAGATGGAGAGAGAAGGTCCGTGGATCCATCACCTTCACTGTGGGTCCATCTGGATGAAGATAAATGTCTGTTATATAGTCCGACGTCTACTTAATAAAAAAAAAAACAGGTCATAATTTTCATAACCTTCTCGTACAGCTGTGAATGTGCGTGTACATGTGATTGGCTGATCATTGTTGCTTATTTTCATAAATCAAAATAAAAATCAATCACATGTCAAGGTGGCGTGAAAAATGAAATGTGGCTTTTTCCAGCATAAATCAATCATTGTAGTAAAGGTGACAGCGGTTTTGTAGTTTAAAAATCATCTGGTAAATGTATTGAAATTATTTTCTTTTCATTACAACAGAAAAAATTCAAATTTACATCAATTTTAAATATAATTTTGCAGAGGTGATGTACCAACCCTTCCTCCACAACCCTAAAAAATGTTTTTATAATATATATAATATATATATATATAATATATATATAATATAATATATATATAATGTTTTTAAAAATGTTTCATTTTCATTTAGAAAATGATTTCATAATATTTAACTATTTATTTATTTATTAGAAAAGTGTCAGACTATTACATACTTTGTTAAAGGTTAATTTTGCACCATTGGCACATTAAAGCACGTTCATCCACCTCCGAGAAGCCTCTCTGGATTTGTATCTCATGGCTGTACTGATTGTCCTTTTTTTTTTTTTTTGAAAATCAACGTCACCCTAGTAGTACTATTCCATAATAATATGATATGATACGATAAGGTGAACTTTTTCCACCATCTGTAAACTTCTTCACACAGAGGCTGGTAAACAGAACTCAGACTTTATTTCCAAAAACACCTTGGTCCTGCAGAATCTCCTGGCGCTGCCCCTGGTCCTGTAATGGGCTGGCGTCTCACAGTCGATAATGGCTCTCTGAAGCTTTAGACAATGGCATTCTAACTAACTAACTGAGTTAGTTTGATTTCGTGTGAGTTTGAGTTAGTTTGAAATTAGTTTGATTTAGTTTGAAATCTCAATGATTTCGTATGAAACTGGTTTAGTTTCAAAAAGACGAAAATACACAGACTAGCTTGATTTACGGTCAAATGCAATTTATGGAAATGAGTCTAAAACAATTGCGAGTCTTTACACGATCACGATATAGAGGCTTTTTTTATTATTTCATACAATATACAAATGAACCACATGATTTCACTAGAAATTCTAACTCTTCAGACTCGAACTTCTAATAAAGCCTCACCATTATGACTTAATGTCTTGAGAAGAGTGTCTAAAGTAGCTGATGTCACTGGCATCATCACCATAAAATATCTAACATTTTACCACATTTAATAAAACCCACTAAACATGTGAATTGACTGAGTTTTCCAGCTCTGTGCAGGTAAAGCAGCGGCTGCTCAAAAGCGCCAAACATGGTGCAGATCATCACCATAAGAGACAGAGAATTAATGTATTCCTGCATAATAATGCCAAGGAGTCCAGTGATGGTGTAGGTGGAGTAGATGATGGTCATGCTGACGGTGATGATGAGGATGAGATTAAACGCTCGTCTCTTCCTGTGATTCTCCTCTTTTCTCTCTCCTGGTCCAGACTGTTTCAGAGCCCGAAGAATCGACACCAGACAGAACAACTGGACTGAGAGAAAAACCAAGAGCTGAATTGAGTAGAACC
This sequence comes from Paedocypris micromegethes, assembly GCA_028031935.1. Classification (NCBI taxonomy): domain Eukaryota; kingdom Metazoa; phylum Chordata; class Actinopteri; order Cypriniformes; genus Paedocypris; species Paedocypris micromegethes. The sequence goes on from CM051496.1 coordinate 27,170,819, forward strand.
ACAGAAATGCTATGTATTGTGAGGAGATGAAAACAAAGAAGCTGAAGAAAGACGAGGCGAGAGTGATGGTCCAGGCCACGGAGCAGCAGAAGATCCTGTATCTGAGAGGCTTGAGCTTCAGGAACGTCACGGGATGAACCACGGCCAGGAAACGCTCCACACACATCAGAATCTGAAACATGGGTCGACCCGTGATGGCCAGACCTTGAAAAAACAGCGGCACGATTGAAAGCGGTGAGAAGAAATTGGACAGCTCGAAGAAGAACATCGAAAACAAGTTTCCAATCTCGCACACGGACAGACTGAGGTGGAATATTCCCAGAGCTGCTTCACGTCCCTTTCCCATCACAACCAGCCAAATCAAGAAGGAATGTGCTGGAAGACCCAACGTCAGACTGATGGCCAGCACCACAAACTCCAGAATGGAGCCGGTGAGAGAGGAAGACGTGTGGTTGCTGGAAACTTCTGACGTGCTGAAGTTCATCCTGCTGTGAACGGAAAGACACAACACGTTTAATTCCACACACTCACAGAGAGATGTATGAACAGACAGAGAGATGAAGAAAAGATGAGCAGATGGATGAACAGACAGACAGATAAGAAGTTTGAATGGATAGACAGACAGAGAGACTAGCTATTTTTGCTATTTCTAGGCAAAAATACTTGTAGAAATAGAAATGGAAGGACAGATAGAAAGAGTAGAGAAGCAGGCAGATAGACTGATAGTTTGACAGATAGACAGACTGACATGTACAAAAAAGGGGTAAACGGAGGCAGAGAAGAGGATTGATAGATAGAAAGACTGTCCTTTCATTTATCCTTGATGTCCACTGTCAGGTGCACCACCTACTGTACCAACACCACCTTATGGAACCTGGCAATAAAGCTTTTGTGATTCTGACTAAGAGACAGACATATAAACGGATAGACAGAAAGACAGATTAAGGACATGTACAGACAGACAGAGAGAGAGAGAGAGACAGTCGGTCAGATAGAGAGACAGACAGACAGGTTAATCATGGTTCACCTGTAGATCAGACTTCTCCACTCGCTGGTTGAATTTAAACGTCTGAGTTTGACCTTCAGCAGATTATTTCTGAGTGTCACATGATGAAGCCTCGCACATGCAAATCTATGATTTGTCTGTCTGTAAGACGAATGAAACTCATACGGTGTAATAACTCTGAACTTTCCCTTTGTAAAAGTATGAATAAACTTTGACACTTACACAGATTGCTTGAAGAGAGGGTGCAATTGCAATATTAAAGCAGAACATACCTAAATTATCACATAGATTCTAATTCTACCGAGAAAAAAAATGACAGAAGGTCAGTGGATTCATCACCTTCACTCTGGATGCTTTATAGTCTGATGTCTACTTTAAAAATGTGTTATTTTCATAGACTTTTCGTGCAGCTGTGAATGTGTGTGTACATGTGATTGGCTGGTCACTGTTGCTTGTTTAAATAAATCTAAATAAAAATGTCAAAATGGCGTGAAAAAATGAAATGTGACTTTTTCCAGCATAAATCAATTAATCAATCAATCAATCAATCAATCAATCAATCAATCAATCAATCAGTGTAGTAAAGGTGGCAGCGGATTTGTAGTAAAAAAAAAAAGGTTGGTGTACCAACCCTCTCACCCCACAACCCTAAAAAAACTCTTTCTAAATCTAAATAGAATTACATTTAAAGTAAGTCTGTAGAACGCTGCAACATTAAGGCTTTGTAACTAAACGAAAGCTTTCCTGCTGAGGTCTTGAGTGATCCACATCCCTGCCGGAGGAGACCATGCTGACGAAGACTGTCCAGACTATCGGGTCGGAGAAGACGTTGCATGGAGGAGTGTCGGTATCACCAGGATGGATGTTCAGAGGAATTTTGGATCATGAGCCACTGCGTTGTCATTGGAGGGAAGAGCCGCCACACTTTACACCCCGCAGGAGGAAGAGCCCGTTCTGAACCCGATCTTCACCAATGACTTTGTAGTGTTAGTATGCCAGAGGAGACTGGCACCAGAGAGTCGGGTTCTCCCTAGGTTTTTTCCTCTCACACCACCAGAGGTTTTGTTTTCCTAGCCACTGTCGCAATCTAGCTTGCTCTTCTGCTCATAGCCCATAGTCTGAACAACAATGAACATTTTTTCTTTTGTAGAGTGAGTGAGGTGAGGACTGTGATTGAAATTAGTGTAAAACAATCACGAGTTTATGGAAACACAAATGTTTCTTGATCATCTTTGGGTTCCGAATAGAGCAGTTTCTAGAATTTGAGGATTTTTTTTATTTTATGCAAATATGCAATCAGTGCTTTTGAGTGGTAATCCTCACCATAAAATCATCATCTAGTTTATTCCTTTTATTTAAAACACGTTGAACATGTGAAGCGACCAAGTTTTCCAGCTCTGTGCAGGTAAAGTAGCGGCTGCTCTAAACTGCCAAACATGACGCAGATCATCACAGTGAGAGACAGAGAATGAATATATTCCAGCATGATGAAGCTGAAGAGTCCAGTGATGGTGTAGGTGGAGTAGATGACGGTCATGCTGATGGTGGTTATGAGGATGAGATTAAACGCTCGTCTCTTCCTCTGATCCTCCTCTTTTCTCTCTCCTGGTCCAGACTGTTTCAGAGCCCGAAGAACCGACACCAGACAGAACAACTGGGCCGAGAGAAAAATGAAGAACTGAATTGAGTACAACCATAGAAATGCTATGTAGTGAAAGGACATGAAAACAAATAAGCTGAAGAAAGACGATGCGAGGATGATGGTCCAGGCCACGGAGCAGCAGAAGATCCTGTATCTGAGAGGCTTGAGCTTCAGGAACGTGACTGGATGAACCACGGCCAGGAAACGCTCCACACACATCAGACACTGGAACAGAGGACGACCTGTGATGGCCAGACCTTGAAGAAACAGCGGCACTTTCGAGAGCGACGAGAAGAAAATGGACAGCTCAAAGAAAAGGCTGGTCAACAAGTTTCCAATCTCGCACACGGACAGACTGAGGTGGAATATTCCCAGAGCAGCTTCACGTCCCTTTCCCATCACAACCAGCCAAATCAAGAAGGAATGTGCTGGAAGACCCAACGTCAGACTGATGGCCAGCACCACAAACTCCAGACCGGAGCCGGTGAGAGAGGAAGACGTGTGGTTGCTAGAAACTTCTGATGTGCTGAAGTTCATCCTGCTGTGAACGGAAAGACACAACACGTTTAATTCCACACACTCACAGACGGAGAGGAAGATAGAAGAGACTGATAGGTGGACAAACAGACAAACAAAAATAATGATGGTGGAAAGACAGGAAACAGACAGAAAGCCAAGTAAGGGTTTTCTTTGGATGGATAGACGGAGAGATGGGCAAATGTACCTACAGAAAGGGATAGATGGATAGCAGGGCAGATAGAGATGCAGGCAGATAGAAGGATAGTTTAACATAGAAATGTACAAAAAGACTTGGAACCAAAGTATATAAAAATATGTGGGATGGGACCGAAAAATACAAAAAAGGGGTGAACAGAGTGATAGACAGAAAGGTTAGACAGAAATGCTAACGAAGGAGATATAAAACAGACAGACAGAGGTATAGAAAGACAGAGAGACGGACTGGGAGGTAAAGAGCGACAGACAGACACACACTCAGACAGAGAGAAACAGTCAGACAGAGACAGGCAGACAGAAAGAAAGATAGATAGACAGACAGAGAGAGAGACAGACAGACAGGTTAATCATGGTTCACCTGTAGATCAGACTTCTCCACTCGTTGGTTGAATTTAAACATCTGAGTTGGACTTTCAGCAGATTTCTGAGCGTCACATCGCTCGCACATGCAAATCTACGATCCGTCTGTCTGTAAGACGGATGAAACTCACACGGCGTAATTACTCTGGACACTGTGACACACGAGAAGCGAGCGCCATCCTTTCACTCTTATCAGTTGTTTGAATGTCACATCCACGAAGCTGAGAACATTTCAGTTGTCGAATATTGAAGAAGCATCAATGAACTTGTGAACAATGATCAATGAACATCAAAAACAATGTTTGTGTTCTACTAATTTGATAATCTAACAGTTTGATTAATGCATTTGAAATGAAGTCTTAAAATCTGAGATGATACGGGCAGGAAAAATCTTCTGAGACCCTTCAGATCTGACGCTGCTCCTCTTCTTCCGACTAGTCAGACACTTCCATCTGCTCTGATTAGAGATTGTCAATAAAAAAAATCTCTTGCTGTTGACTTTACTCTGCTCCGCAAAGCAATTTCACAGATTTCCAAGAATTATGACAACATCATCATGGGTGACTTTTATTTAGAGAAAAAACGAATTGAAGTCACAGCAAAACACATAAAGTAGTCGTAGTGCTAAACTACTAAACCAAAACAAGACGTGGTTTGCTAACCCGGTTAGCATTAGCTAATCCAACAGCGGCAGATCTGCCAACTGACACAAGACTTTGGTTGGTTTTTTGAACCAGATTGGTTTCATGAAAGACAAGAATGAAGCAAGGAAATGAGAGAAACGACAAAATCAATAAAAAGGAGAAGAACAGAAGAGAACATCCATCATTCATCCATGGCCTGGAGCGGTGGACAGATGCAGGACAGTTTCCCCGAGCGATGCAGATAAACCACAGGCTGCACGTAACTGGACAGCGCGTAAACGAATAGAGCGGCGAACCAGAGCTCCTGGATGAATCTGTGTGCCAGCACGTTAAAGAACCCGATGACGATGTAGGGCAGATACATGACCACCAGATTCACGCTGGTGATGAAGATCAGATTAAACGCTCGTCTCTTCCCGAGGTTCTCCTCTTTTCTCTCTCCTGGTCCAGACTGTTTCAGAGCCCGAAGAACCGACACGCAGCAGAACAACTGAATAGGGAGGAACATCATGAACTGAAATACGAAGAACCACAAATATACGGTCATGTTCTTTGCATTGAAGATAAACAAACAGCAGAGACACGAGGCGAGAGTGATGGTCCAGGCCACGGAGCAGCAGAAGATCCTGTATCTGAGAGGTTTGAGCTTCAGGAACGTCACGGGATGAACCACGGCCAGGAAACGCTCCACACACATCAGACACTGGAACAGAGGACGAGCCGTCACACTCACTCCCTGCAGGAACCCGAATGTGTTGGTGTGTTGGGAAAACACAGACAGCACCAAGATCAGGTAGTTCAGGCAGTTGAGCATCTCACTGATGGACAGATTGAGCATGAAGATCTCAAACGTTGCGGAACGTCGAGCTTCTCGCAGGATTAGCCACGCCACGCCGCCGTGGGCCAGGAGACCCGTCACAAAGTGCAGGAGGAAGACGGAGACGGCGGGCGAGTTGAACATCCAGTTAAACACGGACACAGTTCCTGTGGAACTCTCCGGAAAGCTGGAGTTCATCTCGCTGGAGAGAGAGAAACATCTCATGTTGTGATTTGGCCTTCAATCTACATCTAATAAACTAATTTTTTTTGGAAGGTTTTTTTTCCAAGCGACAGATTCTTTTACCTACAAGTGATATCGAGTTTTGTTTTGCTGCTTGAATTGTATCTTATTTGTAGAAATATACAAGCTGCAGTTACAATGTGGTGGCGCTAAATCTGCTACATTTCAAACAGCGACGGAACACTTTGCGTTCTCGTTGAAGTTTTGTCTGTTTCGATACGTTAAGTCGACACAAAGATAAAACTAAAACAAAATGTCACTTTTCTGTTTTTGCATGTTTTGTTCATTTTAGCGCCACAATACAAACAATAAATGTGAATAAAAGTTGCCGTTTTTCTAAAAACTGTCCCACACATTCGCAATCTAGATGGCTATGGCTCTTCTGGCCAAAGCCATCTGAACACCAATAAACAAAGAGCATTTTTTTTTCCATTAATGGACTTTTCATTTTTTCTAATTCAGAATTTGAACACATAGGAAGATTGGATGTTTTTTTTTTTTCTTTTTAAAGACTCTATATAAATAAAATTGAACTTGAACGATTATTTTTCAGGAGTGACAAATGTTTTCGTTTTTGACCATTATGTGGACTATTTCACATGCATTTCATTAATGATATGCTACAAGTATAACTTAATTTCTGAGAGTGATATAATTCTACAAGCTACTGGATCAATATTTCTAGGATTATTGTGATCCTACAACATTGATCGTGTGTATTATTGATAAGAAAAGGTGGGTCACCTGTTCAGTGGCTGTTCGGTTGCTGAGTGAAAATACATCTGAGCTTTTCACACATTCACAGCCGTCAAGAAAACACTAATAACGAATGAGTTCTACATCTTCATCTGCCAGGCAATATGCAAATGCTCACAAAAAAATGTACTGTGTGTATGTGCATGGAAATAGTGATTGGAAAAATGGGGAATATAAGAGCCAGTAGACGAGTTATGGGGAAGGTGATTCATTAGTGTTTTAGTAAAAGTCCAATTACAAGAATAAAACACGTTGAATGCGAGCAACTGACTTTTATTGGAACTTATCCGATCCATAAAACCGTATATACATAAGTATGTAGTTATTCAAAAGAATAGATGCTTCAGATCAGCTTCACAGCTCGGGATCTTCACGGCGGACAGATGCAGGACAGTTTCCCCAAGCGATGCAGATAAACCACAGGCTGTGTGAAACTCGCCAGCGTGTAAACGACTAAAGCGGAGAACCAGTGTTGCTGAATGTAGCTCTGTGACAGCTCCATAAGGAACCCGATGACGGTGAATGGCAGATACAGAACCATCAGGTTCAGGCTGGTGATGAGGATGAGATAAAACGCTCGACTCTTCCTGAGATTCTCCTCTTTTCTCTCTCCTGGTCCAGACTGTTTCAGAGCCCGAAGAACCGACACACAGCAGAACATCTGGATAGGGAGGAACATCAGGAACTGAAATATGTAGAACCACACGAATGAAGCCATGTCGTCAGCAGATACAGTGAACAAACTGAACAGACACGAGGCGAAAGTGATGGTCCAGGCCACAGAGCAGCAGAAGATCCTGTATCTGAGAGGCTTGAGCTTCAGGAACGTCACGGGATGAACCACGGCCAGGAAACGCTCCACACACATCAGACACTGGAACAGAGGACGAGCCGTCACACTCACTCCTTGCAGGAAGGAGAATATCAGAACCATCCGTGAAGAATTGAAAGACAGGACGAAAAACAGGCAGTTGAGAGCGTTCAGCATCTCACACACGGAGATGTTGAAGATGATGATCTCGGAACGTCCTCGCACGATCAGCCACGTCACGTAGCCGTGGACAGGAAGCCCCAGAGCGAAGTTCAGCAGGAACACGCACATGGACTCAGTGCTGATCATCCAACTGAACGGCAAAACGTGGTGCGAGGAGTTCTGTGGTGTGCTGGCATACATCTCCATTACGAGGTCTTCACTCTTCACGCACTGTTTCTATCAGATTTACCACCCTTCCTTGAAGGCAGCCTTGGAAGAAGTTGCCTTCACATCTGAGGCGACTTCTACCCAGCTTTAAGTTTGTTAAATGACGTGACAAAATGACTGATACGCACCAGCATGATGCAAATCACATTCATTCCAGCATCCATCGCTCAGTCCGACTCATGACCAGATGTTTGGCTTCCGATCATCAATATCATCCTGTCAGTTCACATCAACGTTCCTCAGTGGCTTTGCTGAGTGAACCCGTTTCGCTTATATCTTTATCTCCTATTGCGCCACATAATTGTTTCCTGGACAAACCACCCAGTGTAAGCCTGGCACTGCCAACACTCTCTTCTCCAAGATGCATGTAGACGAGGCAAGTCTTGTCATCCCTCACTAAAGCGAAAAGTGGAAAAGACACTTCGTTGTAGAACCCACCGGACCGGGCTTAGAACCCACAACCTTTTGGATCATACCCAACCACTGGACCACATCTGCCACTATCCTTGTTGGTTGGTGTCTTTTATTCTTCTCTTGTGGTCCTGAATGATCTGTACATTCTATTATTAGGGTCCAGCACCAGGTGTTTTCAGGCTCCTCAAACGTTCCAGAAGACAAGCGATGAAGGAAACATCCAGCTCACTTTTACCTCCAATGAAAAACTGTTGAGTCTTCCGGCAATATTTCAGGTGCCTCTACGAGACTTGAAACGCAGTAGAGCAGCAGGAAGTCGTCACTGTTCATTGTCACTAACAGGTTGGGCACTTGCTGGTTATGACCCATCTTCTCTCTCTACGGGGACTTGACTTGGGCCCAACACCAGCTATGTCAGGTGAACAGAAAGGTAGCTGCAGTAGATTTAGTCAGGTCTGCTTGCCTTGGGTAGGTTTGGCCGCCATTACTGACAGTCATCGTCTCTAAACCCTCCAGTATCTAGTACTGACATCGCATTTCTGCTAAGACCCTCACAGTCCCTGGGGTGGAAGAGTCTGTACATCAGCGGTTTAGTTATCTGACGACCAGGAACTGATGCAATCGAATCAATACTCTGGCAGTGTCTCGATAATCCACTTGCTCAGATAAGGCCTGGGTTTTTGTCGTCTTTGGGGGTCAGCAGAGGGGGTTACCAAAGAAAGGGACCTCGGATATGTGAGTATAAGCAGCCCTCAAGTTTTTGAGCATCTAAAATTGGTGGATAAAATGGGTGCTTATATTCACGCAAGTACAGTATCATGATTTCCATTTCAACCACTGGTACAAATCGTTGTTTCCTTTGCTTTAAATTCTTTACTCTCAGTTCAGAGGGCTCTTACGTCAACTTCAAAACAAGATTCCCGTCTTTTGCCCCAGCTTAAGTGGGATGGTATGACCATACCCTGGTGATGGTGTGACCTCAGTACCCCCTTTGTGACCCTTGTGCCTTACATGGTTGAGATTAGGTTGATGACTCTATCATACAAGGTTTTTGTGATCATCCCCACAGAAGGGTGTCTGGATTTGTGGTCCAGTGGTAAGATACTTGGACTCGTGTCCGAGAGGTGGTCCTGCAATTAGGTGCCTTGGGCAAGACACTGAACTTCACATGCCCTCCATGGCTTAGGCTGCCTACTGCTCCGGGTTTATATGTGCACTTCACTGGATGTTAACAACTGAGGACAATTTCCACAATCTCACTCACTTTACTTTACTTATCAGGTCAGACACTTCCCAACTGGAAGGTCTGAGCTCCAGTGTCCTGCTGTCGTCTGGCAGAAACTGTAGAAGCCAGTTAATGTCCTTCATTCCGTGACTGATAAGTTTGCCAAACCAACGTCAAGTGAAACCACCAAAATGGAACATCTTGGCATAACCTCATTTCCCTGATTGGCCAAATCCTGAAGAGAACTTCAAGGCTTTCTCCTTGGCCACATCTGGACCTGGACACTTATGCTTGTCACGTGGCCAGTGTTTATACACCTCACTTCCACTGATGGATTAAACAGAGCGCAAGTTCTCTACAACCCCTAGTGGCCAGACTGAGAGCTTGCGATTCCGGTTCAATCAGGAAACTGGCATCTGTGTTGTTACAGGTGTTTACAGGGATCATGTTTAATCTGCTGGCGTTATGCAAATAGTGTTGACAAGGATTGATGGTCATGTAGTGTGTGTGTGTGTGTGTGCGCGATCAAGTGTCAGAAAATCAATAAAAAAGCAATGATTATATAACAGTCAATGGAATGACGTAACAGATGAGGTGATTTATTAGTGTTTTAGTGGATGCATTTTATAATCAGACACATGCTCGTGTTTCAAATCAAACTGCAGGAATACAAATGTGTCCAACAAAATAACTAATTCAATTAATAAGAAAGAAATGTAGCTTTATTAGTTATTAAAAGGAATCAAATCTTCACGGCGGACAGATGCAGGACAGTTTCCCCAAGCGATGCAGATAAACCACAGGCTGCGTGAAACTCGCCAGTGCGTAAACGACTAAACCAGCGAACCAGACCTCCTGACTGTAGCTGTGTGACAGCGCTGAGATGAACCCGATGACGGTGTACGGAACATACAGAACCACCAGGTTCACACTGGTGATGAGGATGAGATTAAACGCCCGTCTCTTCCTGAGATTCTCCTCTTTTCTCTCTCCTGGTCCAGACTGTTTCAGAGCCCGAAGAACCGACAGGCAGCAGAACATCTGGACGAAGAGGAACATCAGGAACTGAAATACGTAGAACCACATAAAGATGTTCATGTTTTCCACAGGTAAAGTCAAGAAACAGAAAACAGACGAGGCCAGAGTGACGGTCCAGGCCACGGAGCAGCAGAAGATCCTGTATCTGAGAGGTTTGAGCTTCAGGAACGTCACGGGATGAACCACGGCCAGGAAACGCTCCACACACATCAGACACTGGAACAGAGGACGACCCGTCACACTCACTCCTTGCAGGAAGGAGAATACCAGAACCATCCCTGAAGAATTGAAAGACAGGACGAAAAACAGGCAGTTGAGAGCGTTCAGCATCTCACACATGGAGATGTTGAAGATGATGATCTCAGAACGTCCTCGCACGATCAGCCACGTCACGTAGCCGTGGACAGGAAGCCCCAGAGCGAAGTTCAGTAGGAACACGCACATGGACTCAGGGCCGACCATCCAACCGTATGGAATGTTGTGGTGTGAGGAGTTCATCTTCAGCTCTTCACACGCTGCTTCAGACCCATCAGAAGATTGAGCACAAGTTACATCACATGTTAAGCTACACGTCAGACAACGAGGCACAACTTTCATATCAGACTGATTTACCCAAATTTTGTCTTTGACTTTCCACACACACTGAAGGAGGCGTATCTACCACTAAATGAATGCTTTTAATGCCCCTTTAGATGCGTAACAAGCGGCATGAAGATTCCTCACCAGGTGAAAGTGGCGACTGGCGTGTCGACACTCGCTGGCACACACCAACCGACCAGCTCATGCAAATCACATCTGACACGCGTCACCATCACGTCTCTTAGTCTGATTAAAGAACAATCCCTTTTGTTCCCACAGCATTTTTACTTTTAATGGGGGGAGGGGGGTATTTATATGACATTTTTATTTAGCAATTAAATTAAAAAAAAAAAAAAGTCTAAATTCGCAATCGAAATTGTGTGAAATGACTAAAAATAGTAACACAACAGTTTCAAATCTGTCTCTATCTACTATTTAGTTGAATATATGTAAATACTGTACATGGAAATTTATTATCACTCATATAATTGAATCCATGTTTCCATACTTTGACAGTCAAACGACAATCATCGGCAGAACGTCTACAGTCCTACAGGGAATATATCGCTTCGTAAATACGAGACGGGGTGAAAATTCCTTTTTAATGGGCAAATACGGCATTAAATATAATTAAGGCTTGTAAACGGCACTAATTAACCCATGGTTGCCTATGACAGCGATGCCTCGTTTGCGCAGTAGGCAGCGCGTCAGTCTCATATTAACATTAACACACAATACACAACATTAACACACATTACACGAGGTCAGGTGCTGGAATTGAAATACATTTTGAGTCACGATCAAAAGTCGTACGTGTCTTCTGCGTTCGCCGCCTCGCTGGTGAAGTGGTGAGGACGTCTCCTGCCGACTGTTGTTCAGTCCGTTTGTTCTTGGTGTGAAACGTTGCTAAACAGCTCATCATTCCGAGCCATCTGCGGATCGTCCAGGATCGGTTCTGATCACATGGTCAGTTCCCTTGAATATTCCTAATTTCAACAGCAGCCCAATTTCTGTGCCTATCAAAACAAAAGCTGTGCTGGTTGGTCTGAGCGTCCTGGTCATATTCCAGAAGCCGGAGTTCCTCAAGAGTAGCTTGGTGCAGATTCCTTTTGTGAGGGAATTTCATGAAGAATCCAAATTGTGACTGTCAAAGGAAGCCGGAAGCTCTGCATCTGTGCGATGTGTCTTTCACCAGTTTTGTTTTCCTAGCTACTGTCATGATCTAGCTTGCTCTTCTGGTCATAGCCCTTAGTCTGAACAACGATGGACAATGAACATTTTTCCACTAGATCTTTTTTTCCCTATTTTTTGAACACAGATGAATAATGGACATGTTTCTCCTTTAAAGTCTCAGGGAAACGTTTTTCCCTAATTCGCCTAGCGACTTTGCGTTGGTCTTGAACTAAGAAAAGCACTATATACATAAACTTGAACTTAAACTTGTCCTTGACATATTTGATGACTAACCCGTAACTGGATGTGTGAGAAGATGATGTGTGTATTACTAACCTCAACTTGGAATTCCTGCCTTGGAACAAATGTAAAATTCATAATAGTGGTATCAAATCTTCGAGCAAATTTGCAGAAACCCCGAATATTCCTTTGGCCAGTGTCCATGTGTAAGTGGCACCTACCTGATGTGGGAAAGATTTAAAACGTCTTAAAAAAAGCATTGACTTGGGAGATGTGATACAACTAATGGATAAAGGTTTAGGAAAGGTCCTCCTGACCAGGACACATCTGGACTAGGGAGAATCCGGAGTGAAAAGCACATGGGGAAAAACGAGTCACTTGGGGCGTGTAGACGGAATCGTTCTTCTGATTCGGTGTATGAAATGTATCAATGTGACTAGGGGTATAAAAAGACAAGATGGGTATCATCCGAATAGCCAGAGCACACTTAACTGCTTTGATCGGACTGTCAAAAAGATCTCTTGCCTCGACTTCACCCTCGGCTCTGAGAGTTACTACCGCAATTCTACGATAAAAGCACTTTGCCAATTGACACTCCCTCGACTATAAATACGCAGAAGAATCAGATCCAGAACATCTGCTCTCTGAAAGCGCTTTAGCTCTGAAAGTTCACTACTACTAGCTGCCGTGGTGGAAACCAAACTTCACTTCCTGCTGAGAAGAATCACACGAGCGTGGGAGAGTTTTCCAGCTCGGTGCAGATACAGAAGCGGCTGCGCCAAACCACCCAGCATGAAGCAGGTCAGAGCGACGCACCACAGAGAGTAGACGTACTGGTGCGACACACTGGTGAACAGAGCCACGGCGGAGAACGGCAGGTACAGGAGCATCATGCTGACGGTGGTGATGAGGATGATGAGGAACGCTCGTCTCTTCCTGTGACTCTCCTCTTTTCTCTCTCCTGGTCCAGACTGTCTCAGAGCCCGAAGAACCGACACCAGACAGAAGAGCTGGATGGAGATGGCGCTCAGGAACTGAACGGTGAGGAACCAGGCGTATATCTCCACATGAAATGACGTTAGAGCAAACATGCAGAACAGACACGAGGCGAGAGTGATGGTCCAGGCCACGGAGCAGCAGAAGATCCTGTATCTGAGAGGCTTGAGCTTCAGGAACGTCACGGGATGAACCACGGCCAGGAAACGCTCCACACACATCAGACACTGGAACAGAGGACGAGCCGTCACTGAAAGGCCGGTTAAAAAGCCGTTGAAGAATGAGAAGCCTGAAAGGAAGTGCGAGAGTAACAAGCTCAGGGAGCTGAGAGACGTTCCCATCTCACAGACGCACAGGTTGAGGTTGAGGAACTCGGCCGCGACTCCAGAACCTGTGACGATGAGCTTCAGAACACAAGCGTGTGTGGGGAAGACGAGCAGCAGGTTGAAGAACATCAGACTCGTCTCAAGCGCTTGAATCTGCACGGAAGTGACGGAGCTGCTGGTGGACGCGCTGATGTTCATGTTCGGCTGGTTTGAGTCGCGTGAAAGGAGGAAACTAAAGGAGAAAGAGCGTCGCCGTGGCTTCGATCTTCACAACATCTCAGGAGCTCAAGTGAAGGAAAAGTCAAAACTATTAAGTACGAGTTTAAGGTAAAGACGACTAGTGGCTACTACGCACTTCCTGCCGACAGGAAGTCCTCTGTAGACCAAAATTGGGCGAGAACATTTGAAGGCCACGCCCTTTCTCGATCGAACCCCGAGTCTGCCACATTAACCCGGTTCTGACAGATGATTGGTCAGTGGTAAAGCCTCAAACATCAGTAGCCTTAAACACTACATGACTTGTGTTTCCAATCATCAATCTAATTTAAATATTTAAAGGCCAAACATGATATGAATCTGCGGTTGGTCACACCTGAGCCACGCCCAGTGTCACTTCCACACCTGTTCGCCATCAAGAATCAGCCTGACAAAGCGACAAAATCAACCTCAGAGATCACGAGAAGAAACTAATGAGATTGACCAATCACAGCGACTGACACGGAAACTCCCACGCGGCCACGCCCACCCCAGTCGATGCTGATGATTGGCATTGTCCATCACACACACAAACAGCATAAAATCCTTTCCACCTCGCAGGTCATCTAAAGTCACGCTACGACTTGTCCGGCTCGACCAATCACCTCGCTCGACCAATCACCTCGCTCGACCAATCACCTCGCTCCAGATATCGGTGAAAAATGTGCATGTGGTTTTGGGCTCGTCAAGACAATTTAAATCGCTGCTAATGGAGAGAAATGTCAAATAAGTTCAGTACATATATATATACATATATATAATATTAGGGCTGTCAAACGATTAATTTTATTTAATGAATTAATCGCACTTCCCTGACCAAATTAATCGCAATTAAATGACTAAAACTTGAAATTGTATATTGAGGCGTAATATGTAAATTAAAGTAAACTCAACACTAAATAAACGCTCTTTTAATAAATACTGCGATATGATTTAGAATAACATTTGTTCAATTTGCAATATATTTTTTTTGTTTTTAAATCCACTGAGATTGATTTTTTTCAAGATAAAACACAAAAAAAAGTCAACTTTGGATTCTTTTATTGACCTGGTCATCACTTGTGCTTCCTCTTCTTCAGCAGCGCATCTCGTAAAGCCACCTGAGAACCCATCATCATCAGCATCAGCATCATCAGCCATCATCTTCCTCGTCAGACGGAGGCGGAGCTCACCTGCTTCTCTCTGAAGGAGCGCTTGCCTTTGCTCCTGGTCTTCTGGCTGTGCTTCATCATCAGGAAGTTCTTGTTCCTCCTCTTCTCCTTGTTGCTGGTGCTGGCGAAGGGGTTCAGCTTGTTCCTCTTCTTCACAAACTCCTTCCTGTCCGTGCGTCCGGCCTGACCCAGACGCAGACAGCGCGTGAGCATTCCGAGGAGTGGGCGGAGCCTGTGCGTGACTCACCATCGCCGTGGCCAATCGTGTCTCTTTGTCGGATTTGGGCTTTTTGTGCAGCCGCTCGATGTCTCTGAGGCTGAGCAGTTCTCCTCTGAACACACACACACACACACGCGTTAGAGCTGTACGATTAATCGTTCAAAGATCGCAATTTCAATTCTACCCCTTCACCATCTTTATTCAGCATTTATATGATTTCAAACCAGAAGACGACACTCAGCAAACATCTACAGTTGAGGACAAAATTATTAGCCCATAATTATTATTATGAGGATAAAATAACCATTACTTTTACATTACACTGTTTCATTCCATTGATTACATTTTTAAGTAATATGTGTTTTTACATGATTTTTACATCCTTTTGTACACTGGGAAAAATTACTCCTGTGTTTTTCCTGAGTCATTTTTTTCCCCTTCAAAACAGTTGTTTTTCCTCTGAGTTTGTGCTCTCACTCTTTTGATGCTTTTTGTTCAGTAAACTCAGAGTAACTGTGACTCCGCCCCCTAACCTCTTATCTTCAAGCAGATCTTTGTCTGCCTTTGTGCTGTGTTTTATGTAAAGATCATGTTTGTTCATCGTCTTAACTGTTTATTGTGAAAATGTACTACCATTTGTGAGATGTGTAGCTAACCTAATGGCGTTGCTGGTGGTACTTTTGTGTTAAACGAGTGTGAGTTGAGTGTTATTAATGCTTAAGAGTGTAAGAATGCTTTTAAAAGATACTAAATACAGTATGAGATGATGAATTTTACTTTAAGTGTTTCTATCAGGATAAAGCATGAATTGAATAACTCCTTAGAGTTAAATTTAAGTCTTAGTTTACTCATATTTTATGAAAGACAACTCTGGAGTAGAGTTTAAAATTCCTCTAAACGGAGTAAAAAAGTCAAATTGTGCCAGCTCTAAACCCGAGTAAAAGAGCAGAGAGTTGATTTAAAAAACACTAATCAGAGTAAAAAACACAGAGTCATTTCTTTACACTAAACGGAGTAAAAGTAACTCTTGGAAACAGACTCTCTTTACAGAGTAACTTAGACTCTGTTTTACTCTTTGTCGGATAACATTTGGTCCCATCAAAAACAGAACTTCGAATCGAGTACATTTTACTTTGGGAAATTTACTGTGTAATAAATACTATAATATTGCAATATTATATCACAATAAAACATCCAGAAAGAACCGTGATCTTCGTTCCAAGCCAAATAAAAACCGTGATTCTCATTTTATCCAGAATGTGTGCGGCTCTAGCGTGTGACACACACACACACTCACCGCTCCTCTTCATCACTCTCTCCGCTCTTCCTCTTGGCTCCTCGCGCTCCCTGCAGCTCTTTGCTCATCTGTGCGATGCGGATCTTCTTGAAGTCGTCCTGCGTGAGGAGGCGACTGGTGCTGACGGCGGCCGCCCGGGCCTCACGCTCCGCCTCCGGAACCTTCCGCAGCTTCTCCGCCTGTCCGCGCACACGCATCACTTCCTGTTTCACACCGCCTCCACTTACGAAGTGTCCGACCCACGGCGTGAATTCAGTTCATAAGTAGAGACGCGTTTATTCATGTAATCTGTTCCAAGACTAAATGTTCCCAAAAAAAAATCCGTATCCGTTGGAATAAATGTTAGTAATAACTGTAATAATAAACATGTTACTTAAAAGTAAAAAAAAAAAATAAAACTAGAGTTGCACAATTAACGTTAAGATCGCGCTCAGATCCTCGCTGACTCCGCCCACTAGGACGGGTCCTAAAACTAAAATCAGATGAAAGATTATGCAGATACGTATAAAAATTGATTTATTTTCTTTACATGATTACTTTTACATTATATCATTTCCCCCTACATTTATATTTATTTAAAGCCAGGAGTAATACGCATTATTCTATTGTTGTTTGAACACCGGACATGTTTTAAAAAAAAATTATAATTCTCAAAATCATGCAGCTGTAACTAAAACAAATTTTACATATAAAAATATAAAGCTTTCTTTATATAGCGCGTTATTTCTATAGTGAGTTCCAGATCAACGCAAAAAAATCGCTAAAGCAAAGAATAAAAATGAGTCCGGTCGAGAAACGTTGATCCCGGGTTATGGCGAATGCCAGTTACGGTCATAAAACGGCAAAAAAAAAAGTTTCCCTGCATGTTGCACTGAATACAGTGGCGCCTCAACTTAAGAAATCCATTCAAGTTTCGTAAGTAGAGACGCAATTAACGCGTAATCGCCCTAATCCATTCAGAGCCTCTACATCCAGAAAATATGTTTTACACATGATATTAGGCTGAACGCAAGTTATTGAAGATCAAGTTAATTTGAATCTTCTCTTCTGATTTTGAAAATAATCTTATTTTTCGGTGTTTTTTCACGAGAACATTTGTAAGTTGAGGCATCAGTGTACGTGACACCCTCACCACCTCCGTGTGATCTTCATCAGACGAGTGCTTCACGTTCACCCACTCGCCCTCCGCGTCTCCGTCACTCATGCTGGCGCTTTCCCAGCCGTCTGAGAACAACAGAGCGTGAGGAGAAGAGCAGAGCGTGAGGAGAAGAGCAGAGCGTGAGGAGAAGGCAGACCAGAGCGTGAGGAGAAGAGACAGAGCGTGAGGAGAAGAGCAGAGCGTGAGGAGAGAAGAGCAGAGCGTGAGAAGACAGCAGAGCGTGAGGAGAAGAGCAGAGCGTGAGGAGAAGAAGAGCAGAGCGTGAGGAGAAGAGCAGAGCGGAGGAGAAGAGCGAGCGTGAGGAGAAGAGCAGAGCGTGAGGAGAAAGAGCAGAGCGTGAGGAGAAGAGCAGAGCGTGAGGAGAAGAGCAGAGCGTGAGAAGGAAGCAGAGCGTGAGGAGAAGAGCAGAGCGTGAGGAGAAGAGCAGAGCGTGAGAAGGACAGAGCGTGAGGAGAAGAGCAGAGCGTGGAGAAGGAGCGTGAGGAGAAGAGCGAGGTGAGAGAGAGAGAGCGAGAGCAGCAGAGCGTGAGGAGAAGAGCAGAGCGTGAGGAGAAGAGCAGAGCGTGAGAAGGACAGAGCGTGAGGAGAAGAGCAGAGCGTGAGGAGAAGAGCAGAGCGTGAGGAGAAGAGCAGAGCGTGAGAGAAGCAGAGCGTGAGGAGAAGAGCAGAGCGTGAGGAGAAGAGCAGAGCGTGAGAGCAGAGCGTGAGGAGAAGCAGAGCGTGAGGAGAAGAGCAGAGCGTGAGGAGAAGAGCAGAGCGTGAGGAGAAGAGCAGAGCGTGAGGAGAAGAGCAGAAGAACCCAAGGCAGGAGGTGCCACCTTCATCATCCTCCTCCTCCTCCTCAGGGAGGGGCTTCTGCTCCACGTCCAGCACCTCAGCACCAGGGATGTAGTCTCGGGCCTCCAGCTCGCCGTAGCTCTGGATCCGCGCCTCTCGAGAAGACTCGGTGGGTTTGCCCTGCTCACACACACACACACACACACGTCAGGAAGCTGAAGGTCACGTCTGGAGACGAGGCAGGAACCGAACCCTGTATTTCCTCTGCAGCATCTGCGGGTGGAGCTGCCGGAACAGCTGGATCAGACCCCGCGCCGACATCACCACGTCTGGAAGAAACACAAGCCTCGTCAGAGTGTGTGTTGTGTGTGTGTGTTCCCAGTGGTGGAAAGTACTTGAGTAAATGGCTACTTTTTTTTAAATTTTGGCTACTTTGTACTTTTTGTAGCGAGGATCAGAATAAGAAACGTTTCCTTTCTACTTGACTACATTTGTAACGATCTGTATCTTTACTCCATTACTTTTGTGACGATCTCTATCTTTACTCCACTACATTTGTGACTATCGGTATCTTTACTCCACTACATTTGTGACTATCAGCATCTTTACTCCACTACATTTGTGACTATCGGTATCTTTACTCCACTACATTTGTGACTATCTGTTTCTTTACTCCACTACATTTGTGACGATCTGTATCTTTACTCCACTACATTTGAGAGATCTTTACTCGCTATTTACGCTACATTTGAACGAACACTTACTGTTACTCATCACGTTGTGATTGTGCGCAACAAGTCTTTTTCTACCGCGGTTAATTTCTCATGCGGATGAGGTGAAGGTGCTGGATGCTGCTTTTTAGCTCAATCTCCTCAACAAATTTGAGTTAAAGTGACTGACTTTGTTTTTTTTTTTTTTTATCGGTTTTGTTCTTAAAACATTGAAGTGTTACATTTCATTTGTTTTTCACACTTCTTGGCGTTTGAGCATGAGTAAAATACTTGAGTTCTTTTAAAATGTCTATGACTTTTAGTCAAGTCTCCTTGTAATTGGCGACTTGTAACATGGAATGGAGTAATTGTTACACTGCAAAATATGCACATGAAAAAATAAGAAAGTAAAAAACAAAATGAGTTAAAAAAGACTTAAATCAAGTAAAATTATCTGCCAATAAGAACATTTTACTTGGCAAGACAACTTGAAACAAGACCTATTTTCTTAAAACAAGCAAATTCATCTTTTACTCTTAATTCTAAGCTAGTTAATGTATCATGTCTGAACAAAACGAGATTTATTGTGTCATTTCAAGATCCTTTGGCTTGTCAAGAATGTATTTTTTTTTAGTTGAATTGAATTGAAAAGCCTTTCATCGTCTTTAAAGGCTTTTCATAATTCATAATCTGTGTGTGTGTGTGTGTGTGACGCACTCTTGTCCTTGTGTGACTTGTACTGCGTCAGGTCCTGCAGCAGATCCTCCGTCATGGCGAGCGGACACCGTGCCACCACTTCCTTGATGGCGTTGATCCTGCACAGGAAGTGACGTGTGACCTCCCTGACCTTCACGATTAATCGCTAAAAGATCGCGATCTCGATTCTGCCTCTTCACGATCTGAATCCAGCATTTATACCATTCTGTTTATTATAACTCTCTTAGTTAATAGACGGGGAGAACGAATGATTAAATACAACGGTAGAGTATCAGCTCCGACATTTTACTACATGAAAACGTATTTTTTTCTGAAGTGTGTGTGTCAAACCACACACAGCAAACATCTACAGTTGAGGACAAAATTATTCGCTAAAATAATCATCGTTTGATAAGCGTTTCAAAAGAGCTTTTAAACAGAGCTAATCATTTTAATCAACTCTAATAATCCTCAACTGGACATAATACTGTTCTTCTTCATGTAAATGTTTATTTTTATTACGTTTAATGGTGATTTTATTTCTATTCAACGTTACTTTTACATTATATTTTCCATTCCATTTATTTATAATGAAAGGAATCAGTAATACGTGTTATTACATTGCTGTTTGACGACCTGCTTTTCAGGGTTGAATTTTTAAAATAACAAAATATCCAGGAAAAAAAATCGTGATCTTTATTCCAAGCAAAAAAAAAATCGTGATTCTCACCCCACGGTCATCACCTCCCCAGAGTTGCGGTCCGTCACGAAGTTATTGGCGATGGTCATGACGAGCGTCTCCATCACCTGTGAGGGAAACACCAGGCGTGAGAACAGGAAGCGTCAGGAGAAGCAGCAGAACGTCTGACCTCAGGAGGAACCAGCGCGTGTGAAGCTTGAGCGGAGCACAGGAGGATCCTCGTCACCTCTGAGGACAACACACGGGTCAGTGTGTGTGTGTGTGTGTGTGTGTGTGTGTGTGTGCGTGCGTGAGACCTCGCTGATGCGGCTGCAGGAAGCGCTGGAGGAACGGGTAGAAGTTGAAGAGGAAGAGCTCGTGGATCCCCACCAGCCTGGACACCAGCTCCATCATCATCATCTTCACCTCGAAACGCTCCGTGGAACCTTCCAGCTGCTTCAGGAGCTTCTCCGCAAAGTCTGAGGAGGAGGAGGAAGAGCGTGAGGAGCCGCACAAGGAGCCTGGTAGGAGGAGAGCTCTCACCCTGAGGGTCGTGGATCAGGTGGATCGCCGAGAAGTTGAAGACCTCCACCTTCTTCTTCTTCTTGTGTTTCTGAACATCAGGCCGGACAGAGAGAAGAGAAGAGCAGAGACCAGATGAGACAAGAAGAGACCAGAAGAAACAAGATGAGAAGAGCAGAGACGAGAAGAAATGAGAAGAGAAGAGCAAAGAAACGAGACAAGATGAAAAGAGACAACACAAGAAGAGCCGAGAAGAGACGAGAAGAGAAAAGCAGAAACTAGGAGAGCGGAGTTGAGACAGGAAGAGCAGAGAAGAGACAAGATGAGGAAAAACTAGGTGAGGAGAGTAGAGACTAGAAGAAACCAGCAGAGAAGAGCAGAGACAAGAAGAGAGTAGGAGGAAAGAGTGGAGAAGAGACAAGACAAGAAGAAACTAGACGAGACAAGACAAGAAGAGAGTAGGAGGAAAGAGTGGAGAAGAGACAAGAAGAGAGTAGGAGGAAAGAGTGGAGAAGAGACAAGACAAGAAGAGAGGAGGAAAGAGTGGAGAAGAGACAAGAAGAAACTAGACGAGACAAGACAAGAAGAGAGTAGGAGGAAAGAGTGGAGAAGAGACAAGACAAGAAGAAACTAGATGAGACAAGACAAGAAGAGAGTAGGAGGAAAGAGTGGAGAAGAGACAAGAAGAAACTAGACAAGACAAGACAAGAAGAAACTAGACGAGACAAGACAAGAAGAGAGTAGGAGGAAAGAGTGGAGAAGAGACAAGACAAGAAGAAACTAGACAAGACAAGAGAAGCAGCAACGAGGCAAGGAGACCAGAGACAAAAAAAAACAGCAGAGACGAGATGAAACAAGAAGAGAATAGGAAGAAAAAGAGTGGAGAAGAGACGAGACAAGAGGCGAAAAGCAGAGACGAAGAGAGAAGAGCAGAGAGGAGACAAGAAGAGCAGAGAGGAGACCAGAAGAGACGAGAGAACATGAGAAAAGCAGAGACAAGGAGAGCAGTGAAGAGCTGAGCAGAAACAAGATGAGAAAAACTGAGACGAAGAGCTGAGAAGAGCAGAGCAGAGACGAGACAAAACGAGATGGAAACAAGAGGAGAAAAGGAGAGACGAGGGGAGGAGAGGTGAAGAGACCAGATACAAGAAGAGAAGAGAATACGAGAGACGAGGAGAAACAGTGATTCACACCTTCAGCACTTTCATCGCTTTCTCCATTTTCTTCTTGTTTTTTGCCGTTTTCTTTCCAGTCGAATAACGAACCAATAGATCTCTGGCTGAGGGAGCGTCGTCCTGCAGAGGAGAACACACCATCATCTCTCTCTCTCTCTCTCACACACACACACACACACACACTCGTCTCACCTCAGATTCGGAATCACTGTCTTTTTTCTCATCTTCATCCTTCCCCAGGAAAAACTTTAACCCTGCGACGAGGATCTGATGAGGAGAAATGAGTCGCTCAGTGAGATGATGATGATGATGATGAAGACCAGTGTCTCCTCGAACCTTAGTGACGCTGGAGAAACACGCGGTGGTGACGACGTTGACCGTCTTGGCGTCGTTCCTGAAACAGACGTGTGATGTGTGATGTCAGAGCGAGGGGCGGGGCCAGGGGCGGGGTCACGTGACCGTCCTCACCAGATGTTCCTCCGGTAGAGCTCCACCATCACGTCTAGTGAGATCTTAGCGGCGATGGGATTAGAGTCCCTCAGCATCGTGTACATGAAGTTCTGCAACGTCTGGATACACACACACACACACACACACACACACACACGTGTTAAGATCAGCGCACGCGCACACACACACTCACATTTACTCTCTCACACACACACACACACACACACACACTAACTCACTCTCACACACACTTTCTCCCTCTCTCTCACACACACACACACACACAATAACTCACTCTATCACACACACATACACACACTCTCGCCCTCTCTCTCACACACACAAACACACACACTCTCTCTATCACACACTAAC